>VZRU01017899.1:441621-474175 GCA_013398155.1 Pedionomus torquatus | reverse complement strand
AAAAAAAAAAAAAAAAAAAAAAGTCCTTGTTTTATTGCTGGAGAAGTGTTTTGGCAGAGACTTGCAGAGGCAGATACATTTGGAGAGGTACTAATACCAAATAAAGAAATCATATGACCAACAATATAAATTCTCATGTTCTGTGAATTCATAAACAAAAATTCTCAGACCTTTGAGACAGCAATGTCTCTCAAGGATTTCACTGGAGCCTTCTCCAGGACCTGCAAAAACTCACCCATCCCTCTTTCTTCACTGCAACAGCACTCAAAAATTAAAGATAACATTTATGTCAGAGCCCACAAACAACAGAAATAAACTGATGGGATTTGGGGCTAAAGAAGTTGCTGCACTGCTGTATTTAACATCGTACAGGACAGCATTAATCATTAAACATGAGCATTAAATATTTTTGCAGTTCTAACATCAAAAATATCAATTTTTTTCCAAGATTGTTTCAGAAATTTGCATTTCTTCAATTCAGTTTGTTACAATTCTGCCACAGGCCACAAACTAGGATGAAATAACAGAAGATTTTAAGGTGAATTATTTTTAATGGGATTTGGGTACACAAACTGTTTGTAAAACTTAGTCAATACCCTTTGCGTTAGCAGCATATGCCCTTGGAATTTTGAAAAAAAATAATTATACTTAGTAAAATGTTTATTCCTGGTGTGAGCATTCACACAGCACACTGAATTTTGCAATATCATAAACAGCTGAAAAAAGACACCAGTCAATTTACCAAACCTTATGTCTAAGTGCCTTTTGAAAGGCTTTATAATATGGTGTATATTCAAATACAGAACAGCAAAGATATTACATCCTAGAAAGTTTATTCCCAAGTCAGAAGTCAAAAAATGCTTATAGTGCCAGTGGGCATTGAAATATCTTGATTGCAATCAAAAGCTCTAGAGTTGATTTCCTATTATTATTTTTTATTATTAATAATACATCTAAAGCAAAGACTGCAGAAAAGTGTGAAGGAAAAAAAAATATACTGGCTGCCAGACCATTTCCCAGTTTGGAAATTGATAAGTCTTTTCCATTTTTTTCTCTGTCTTTTTTCTCCCCTTTGCTCTCTGCATAAAACATTGCAAAGCATAACAATTGTAAAGAATGAAGTGAAGGAAAGATAATCCAAGCCACCCAGAAATGTGCCCTAGATCACATAGGCAGATCATGAAAGGAGGAAGGGAGAAGTATACCTCTGAGACATAGCTCATGTCATTAAAAGCACGACTAAAAAGCAGAGGTCCTTTTAATACTTATGAGCTCTGAAATGGCAACAACTCAACTTCAGCTTTCTCTGCATATTCAGACACTACTTAGAAGCATACAAGCATCTTCTGCATCTGCCAGCTGAAGTGTATCATGTTACACAGCAGTTACAGCTCAAAATATAAATTAATTTCAAGGCCTCACGATTTGGACAATTTACAAAGGGATATTCACCAGCAGCTGAGCTATATGTGGATGTCAAGACTTCATGTCATAATTATTACACTTCCAGTATCCAAACAAGCCAGGTGGCTCTTTAGAAGAAATAACAAGCATACAACCTACACCAGACAGACATGGGACATTTGGGAAGCAGATAAAACATACCAGTGTTTTGTCTTGTTTTTTGATGACTTCATCACCAATAATGTTTGTTTATTTAATGGGCACCTTATTCACATTCAAGCTGTCAGTAGCAGATCTGGTATGTCCTCTCTGGACAGTTGCTCACAAGCCTGATGGCTCAAGGTGGCACAAGGGTCTCAGGTTCAGGTCGCTGCTCTTCCTGGTTCTGGTCCCAACATCCACTACCCCTTCCAGGAGAAGGCCCTCTGCCTTATACTACAGCCACCCAAGGGCAAAATGTTTTACCCCCTGCTATTGACACAATTTCTTTTCACATTACATTATTTCTTGTTTCACAGGGAAATAAATATCGTTGCAATAGCAAGTGCCTATTTCTGAGTGCAGCCGTCTCACAGGGTCGCTATCTCTCCTTGTCCACATTGTTGTTTGAAACTCTCTTTGAAGTGGAAACAGATAGAGGTGAGAAACCACTGTCAGTTACAGAAGTATTATTCCAGTTCTTCAGCCACAAACCAACACAGTAGTAAGTTCATGTACATATAGGGCTTTGCTCAAAAGAGGCTGAATGTATCAGTTCTTCAGCAACCTGTAGAAGACTTTTGAAACAAATCTGCTTCATTCATAGCTTTATTGCAGGAATTAACTCGTCAGCTCATTGAGCATCTCCAGTTGGGTGCCAAGCGTCTCTCTAAAGAAGCTGTGAAGAGCAGAAGTGTGCAGGGCACTGTGTTGAAGTGCAGGGGGCAGATCAGCTTTTGCTTTTCAACTCAACTGATGCCTTCATAACTGTGAGCAAAACATTTAATCCCCATGCTTTTAGTTTTATTTCTAACAATTTTTTTTCTTCTGTTAAGATTGGTTTCAGGGAGACAATGTCTCTCAGTAAGTGTAGCACTTCACTGATTATTATTTTAGCAAAAATAGGCATTGGCTAGAATTTCCCCCCAAAACCTGTACAGTACTTTAGGAATGGACCTGTTAGACATGCAAATGATGTTAAAAAATACCAAAATATCTGGAACTATTGAAAACAGATGGGATAAAATAGAAAGGAATAATCTATACGTGTTAAAATATGCATAATCTTTTTCTCTAACTTCTTATTTTCCCTTTCTGCTAAGCACTTTGTGAGGAAATTTATTGTAAACAGATCAAAATTATTATTCCATTCACATTTTTAAAGTGTTAATAACCTTTTTTCCATTTTGCAAATCAACACAATAAAAATGGCTTATAAAATCTTTCTGATTAAGAGATAAGGATGCTCAGCCTCACAAAAACATTTGGTTGGCTGAACTAGCATTAACAATTATGTTTAGGAAACAATTTAACAGCCACAAAACACAACCTTGTAAGCATTAAGCATAAGTGTTGCATATTTCTACTATAATTAATTCCCAAATAAAATGTTGCTTTATTTGTACGTAATAAAAATAAATAATAAATTCTATTCTTTAACAATCTAAGGTATCACAAATGCCAGGGGGAAAAGGAGTGTTCAATTTCCTCCCATCATTAAGACTGGAAGCTTTCTAACATTAAAACTAACTGCTGGGTTACTTAATTCAAACAGCAGTTTGAGAAGGGATATCTTGTACTGATTGATATTTTTTGTATTATAACATACATGTTTGACTGTTACTGAAGAACAGCAAATTTTAAAGAATCACATTTGAGTTGGGGCAAAGGGCTCCAAAAGTCTACTTTGGGGACAAATTAGCTATTCTCCCCAGTGTTACTTTCTCCTCCCTAAGAAAAGCCTGACAGAAAACACGCACGCACAAAAAAAGCCAAAACAAAACAAAAAAACCCCCACAACAGCTAAAAAAAAAATATTAAAATCCAGTATATTTCAAGATAACTGATTCATTTTGTGTTTGCAGGAAGATGTAGAAACAACAGAAACAAATTTAAGAAGGCTTGCCTGTGAAAACTGTTGTAGTTAGAGATTCTACACTGAGAATGAGTAATCTCTGTACAAAGGGCACTTATTTTAACTTAGGTAAGCGTTGCTTGGGCTTCTTTAATTAACCAGAAATGCTTAGCATCAATTTTAGCAGGTCCAGTTTCACAGGATATTGTTTTGAGCCTGATTGCCTTGACACCCCTGCCCTTAACCAACATAAGACTTAACATTGTAGGAGTTTCATGCCTTTATGAATTCCCATATCAACTACTACAAGTTGCAGAACCCCACCTTTATGCTGGGTTCAAATCCCACCTGTTGTGCATTTCTATATGAACTACATTTTATGTTGAGGAAATACTTGCAGAAAGCAAAAGAAGCAAAAGTGCTGTGAACGCTCATTTAAATATAGACTTCTGAGAACATTTGCACAGTATTCTCTCGGCAATGTGGGAAAGCTGCCTCCAATATTCATGTAGCACACCAAAAAAGCTATCATGGATGTTTTATGGGGAAAAAATATTCTCTTTTGCTTTTCTTCATAACTCTTAATTTGGGCAGCCTGTGACTGTTGCCATCTTGCACATGAGTTGCGCATAGGCTAAATGAGACATGCTTCTGACCAGTGCAAGGATTCCTTGTGTTTGTGGTGACCCTTTCTGCAGGCTCTCTGGATACATGTGGGATCACAACAGGACTATATGAGGTGTCTCCATATATCTGCCTCATCCACCAATCAGTTTCAAACACAGTAGCTTATTTGTACCTCTCACAATTAAATTGTCTTTGCTAAGTATTTACAAAACATGCAAATTCTGAGATAATCCAATACAGAAAACATGCCCTGCAGGCACTTTTCTAACTTTCCACTGATTTATGAATAAATGTACAACAGCCACTCCTACACTGTAATCCGTAGCTAGTTGGAGTGAGATCTGGTGATCTGTAATGTTTTTAAATAAGTAACGATGCTAAGTGTGCATGATAATTTGTGGAAAAGATGTGGTCTTGAAATGGGTCTGGGATCTTTCCACCCCTGCTCTCCCACAAAAAGCAGCCCCCCTGTTTGTGCTGATGAACAGATCTAAGGGACACACACAAGATGCAGTCTTAGAATTATAGCATGGTTTGGGCTGTATGAGACCTTAAAGACCATCTAGTTCCAACCCCCCTGCCATGGGCAGGGACACCTCCCACTACAGCAGGTTGCTCAAAGCCCCATCCACCCTGGCCTTGAACACTTGCAGGGATCAGACATCCAAAACTTCTTTGGGCAGCCTGTATGCAATGCTGAGTTCCATCCCAGAAAGATTTTTTCCAGAGACCTGAGGGATGACCTCCTCTCAATTTGGCTGGCACTTGCATGCCAGTACACCCTGGCTGAACCGCAAATGGAGATGTCTTGATTGAATGCACCGACAGGGAAAGCCTGCAGCGACGGTTTGACCTGGCTTGCTCAGAACATAAAAATTCATAATCACCCCAGAGCATGTGGAATCCAACAAATCATCTCCAGAGTTAAAATGTCTAAGAAAGCATTGTAGACGTCACAAACAAATTAACAGACATAATCAGCCAGATCATCAGCTGGTATAAGTTGGCAGAAATCCACTGTAGCAACATAAGTTTTGTAAATCTAACCTGAATTACGCCAGCTGAAAGACTCAGTTTATTTTTTCTGCCATTGTTCACACAGAATAACCTGGGTATTTTAAGTCTTTTTTTTTTTCTCCCCACTTTTTATTTTTGTGTGAATCTTGTCTTTATATACACAGACATGCAAATAAATTAAAGGGTCAATTCTGCATTCCATCTGCTCTGCAGCAAACCATTTGTTGCTCTTTAAATGACAGCTGCTTGGCCCAGGAACAAGTTCTGCTGCCACTGTGCAACGCACGTGTGTGCTGCTGGCACAGCAGCAAACATCCACGGCTTCATGCTGCCCTGCCTGCTCCTGGTCAGTCCATGTCCTGCCCCGGCTCCTCATTCCCGGGGCGGAGGGTCAAGGGGCACTCGGGAGGTGACGTGGTCGAGTGTCACCAAAGACTTCCCCTGAACAGGAAACATTTCCCCCTGTTATTCAGGTTTTCCCATTATTAGTAGGAAGGACAGGAGGTCTAAAAACAAGCTTTGGTTACAAAATAGGAATACCCTAAGAATAGCTTCAACAATGCTGAGGACCAGCTCATAATTGCAGATTTAAGAAACTCTAAAAGCTCTATGAAACTGTAGCAGTAACACCCACAATAGGGGGCTTATCAAATTCCTGCATTAGGAGTTTGCTGCTTAGTTTTGTTAATTAAAATTATCTGCTGTCACCCTCTTGAATTAATAAAATGTGCCTGGTATTCATTGCAATATTACAGGCTATGGTTGTTATGAAAATATAGTTGCTAGGATACCTTCATTATTTCATCCTCATGTTACACTGGTCTATCAATTAATGAAAAAACACTCAACCTACTTCCCAGCACAGCTAGGTGCATTCTTGACGTGTGACTTCCCTTGTCTCGTGTGATGTTCCTCTATGTGTTCACCTTCAAACCACGGCGTGGGAGACAACAGAGTGACCACATCAATTTGCAAACTATAGTCATGGTAGAACTCTTCCACTTGGTCTTTTCTCGTCTTTGTTCAAACAAGGCCAGAAAACCTGTTGTCTTTACATCCAGTATTTCTGCACTGAATGTACCCGAAAATATAACGTTTTTTCCAGGGGCAATCCCACAAGTCTATGCTACCCGTTATCCATTTAAAACTTTTTATCACACAACCTCAGCAGTATAATGTCTATTCAAAAATGAGGTCCTGAAAAATTATATATTTCTCAAGGCAGTTATCTAATAAAGTACATGAGGTATTCTCATTAGATACAAGGAGGCAGCCAAAGCTCTGGAAATACTCAGTCCCAGAACTGAATTTGTTTGAAAGTCTGATGTGAGCTGATAGACTACAATGGAAACTCACCTTGGATACACATGCTAAGCATTATCCTCTGCAGAAACGCAGCGCTTGTGCAACACAAAACTTCTGACACTTACAGTCTAAATGGAAATTAAGTAGGAAGCAGGCATTATACGGACAGACTGACCTTCTGGTATACTGAATTTCACAAGCAAAGCAGAGTGCACGTCTCTCACATCATTTCCACAGCAGTTCTGGAAAGCTGGAAAATATTCTATCTGACCAGCAGCTAGTGAACACTGAAAGGCAGAGAATAAACAAGACCTCTATCTTCATTTCAAGCTATTTTTTTTAACAATTAGACCAAATATAATGTGATGATCAAGTGAACAAACAGAACAGCTACTGACATTTTCAGACAGATCACATCTAAACAGCTGATCTATAAATAGTCTGCTCACAGCATTGCAGCACATGCTGACCACACAGATGTGATCTTGCAAAGTGAGTACCACAGACTGTACACAGCTGTTTTCACTTGGTTAAAGCCTGTGTGGTCTTTTCTCCAGGACAAAGAAATACACTCTGTTTTTTGAAAAAAATTGCAACTCCTGCTACATGAACTAATAGATTTTATATATTAAATAGGTTAATTTTGTCCTAAAAATGATCAGTGGTTCAATAAGCAAATAAAAGCTCTCAAAGAAACAAGTGAAGTAGTTTGCATAAAACATTAGGAAAATATTCCCAAAGCACTCCAGAACTTTCACAAGATATTAATAATTTGACATGATTATGTATGATTTGTTGAGCACACAAGCATGCTTGAGCAGAGAGAGGGAACACCTACAACTGCCCGAGAGGCACTTACTGCATCCAGGAGTCTGACTTTTCAGGATGCTTTATGTTAAGAAGTACTGAGCACGCTTCACTCTCACCGAAGCCCTGGGGCACTGAGGAGGCCCAGAGCATTGCAGAAGATGCTCAACATCTCAGTGCTCATGTTATGAGCTCATCATAACAGTTCTGGGGTCTGTGGACCAAACACTGGGTGCTGCCAATCTCTTTCTGGGAACCTTAAGAAAAAATGGGTTTGCTTTTCTGATGCTGTGTAGGAGCATCTTTAACACCCCTTCTGTGCCCATGCTGCTGCTTGGTTGTTTGCTGTGGAGGTAAAACAGAGCCTGGCAAGGAAAGTCTCATGAGTACCTCTGTGTTTGGGGCTTCTGATGTCATCAGGTCAGAGGTGTGCAGTGATCTCCTGCCTTCTGCCAGTGAGTGCCAGCTTGGTCTGTCATGATCTACTTCTGAGCAGCCCCACAGCCTGCATCAGTGTTCCATGTACAAACATGCCCAATGTGTTATCAAGAAGGTGGACTGGTGATGGATCATCCTGACTTAGATGGCTTCCCTCCTAAGACATGGCAGAAGAAAGCTGCTGATCCCTGAACTGTTTCGGCCCAAAATGCTATTGCTCTGTATGGCTGCACAGTCCTATCCTTCACTGCATGTAATACCAGCTCCTGTACTCACTTTTTATGGACATGTAACAGGGAGAACAAAATAATGCTGTGGTGTAGATGTTAAAATCTTTAGCGTCTGGCAATTGGCATGCCTGTTTATCTCCTTCATGATGAAACCATGAGAAAAATATATATGTGATCTCAAGGAAGTGCCAGTTACAGTTCCTACAATATAAGTGAGCTGCACACGTATTTTAAATTCTTTACAATAATCCACTTCCACTGTTCTATATGTACTCTTTGTTCTAAATAGAATTAGGACAGAGTCTTTTTTTTTTGTCGTATTGTCCACCCTTCTGTTGTAATCAACTCTTCTGCCTTTTGTTTATGTCATGCCCATTCTTCTTTCATTAAGCCTTAATTATAGCCTGTGTCTATTACTTTCTGCCTTTGGCTGTTTACAGAATTGGTTTTCTGCCTCTCTCTCACACATACGCTTCACTCCTATTCTTCTTTAGATCTCAGATTCTTATACAGTCATCACCTTTTGAAAATGCAAAGAAGGACAATTAGTCATTGTAACAAGATTTTCAAGGCTGGAAGGTCACATTACAACTTTTAAACTTCAGTGGTTTAGAAGTTTTGAGATGCAACGTGAAAAATGTCTTTGATCTTTTTATTGCCTTGGTAAACTTTTTATGGGGCAATCCATTCACCTAGTCCATTAGAGAGCTCAATAAAATATTCTGTGCACAAAAATACTGCCCTTCACCAATTATGTATATATCTTTGCTCTGTAAAATTTGCACTTCTATGCAAAGGTCTAAAATATTTTATGAATACAAATTACTTTAACTTCAAAGCCCACCACTGCAGCAAATTAGATGCTTATTTTCTTAGTATTTTTAATCCATACTATTAAACATCCAATTTTGAGAGGCATGCCCTCCTACTTAGGGGAAATGAAGTCTTAGACTTCATCATTGTGCAGTTGCTGGAACTGCAAATACAGGTTAGCTACTTGTGCATGACGCCAACCAGAGACAATGTATCTCTGGTCACCTGTTATCCATTTGTATGTCCGAATAGCCCTGCGAAGGTGTCTGCAATTTGAACATGTTCCATTCTAAAAGACCAGGCTTCAGATGTTAATGTAAACACACAACACAAGCCAAGGCTGGAGCTGGAGTTAACAGTTTGGACTCCTTGTTGCAGATTCAATATATACTTCAAAAGTGTAAATATATACATGATACTGGCAGTGTCATCTTCTCTCACATACAAAATTATCTGATTTTGAATTCTAGACAACAGAAAGGAAATTGCTGGCAATTGCAAACTCTGGACCCTGTTGATGACGGCTTTTTTGAACTAGCTCAGCTCCTTCTGGTTGTGCCACTTCAGTGACATGAAGCAACTGCAAAGGTAACTTTTCTGCTCAGTAAAGTGTCCTATCCAAGCCTGAGGAGCATCTTCTCACAGCCCCTGTCAGAAGCACAGATATGGGCAGAAACTGGATTATGTGTTCTCAGAGAGTAGAAAAAGTTGTTTCATTCCTCAGAAGATCTTTGTGGCTAACCAAGGGTACTAAGGCTGGAAGCAGCAGAGTGGTTCCAAAATCTGCCATTCCCATCAGTACTATGAGCAAGGAAAAGGTAAGAGTAGGGACTGGTACTAGTAGGAGGATCCACTCACCTTCATCTCCTTCAGTAGTCACCACAGCCCCAGACATACAGGCCCTTTCCTGATGGCAGCACCCATGGCAGGTCTAGAAATGGAATCAGGAAAGTCACAGTCATTTTACTATCTCTATCACTTACTGTAGGCAGTTGCCTAATGTGCTTCTCTGGCAAGTCTGATGTGAACAGAAGGATGATGCAGCCTCAGACAAACATCTGGTTGGTATTTTGAGTAACAAAGCTGCTGATTCAGGGTTTGTTAAGGTGACACAAAGTTGTTGTCCCTGTTGTGCACCAAGGATCATTTGTCCCAGCCCAAGAATATAGCCCTGTGTTCCTTTCAGTCACTGGGTTGATTGGATGTTTCTCTCATTCTTCTCTCTCTCTTTCTGCTTTTGCTCTGTGGTCGTATCACCACTTCATCACAGGTCCACTTTCCTCCTCTTCTCCACCTCCACATATTTGCTCTTCAGCTTGGGGTCCATGTCACCTCTCTGCCTCTGCCCACTGTCCCCCAGTGCCCTAAGAGCCCATTTATCCATTCTCCAACCTCTCCACAGGATTTCAACCCTTTTGGGTGGTGAGTGCTGAGCATGCAGCAGGCTTTGCTTGCTTGGCTTTTCTGCATGGTTTCAGGCTTGTGCTTGGCACTCTAACTTCTCTGTTGTTGAACCATGTTGAACCCTTTCCCCTCCATTTATTTTCTCCCTGGAAGCTCAGTGCCGAAGAGACCTTTTCCCTAAGCCACCTCCATGCTAGAGGAACTATATGCATTGCAGTTCACATGATACATCCCTTACCTCTTTCTTCTTTTTGTCCCCACTGCTGCAGCATTTGTCTGTATGACAGAGATATGTTGGCTCCACGAGGAAACATGGTAACATTAGCAGTGATTTAATTGTTTGGGTGAGAGGATGAACTGCAACTATCTCATCTGCTTAACTAATTTTAGGATGCAGAGATCCTATTGAAAGCAGGATATTTCAGAGGGTCACAGCAATTCACAAGTTAGTCATGTATCCCTGGATACATGAGAGACTTGTATTCCCAATGCTGCCAGCATCATAAACTTTTACAAACACAGATTTATTCAGCAAACATAAGGAAATAAAAGCAGCCTAAAAAAAAAAAATTACATTGATTAAGCAATGTAACCTAACAGGTATAGCCATATCAGTGACATAACTCTGCTATTTAAACCATGAAGATGCTGTGGTCCTGAAGAAACTGAACAATTCCCTGTCAACACTGAACAGTAGCATGAGGCCATTAATTGAAAGCCTAGCTATAGTCCTGCAGTACACATTGCAATCCTAATAAGCATCATGTAAAATTAGTTTTATAAAGTCAGAAAAAGATTTGAAAAGCTTAGAACCACAGCATATAAATCTAAAATTACAGGGTGAAATTTTGCAATATTTCAGATGCTACATAAATACAGTTGTAAGACCTTTGAACCTACTCTCTGTGTTATACTGACAATATAGGAACGGATGAATTCATTAATTTCAGCACTTAAATTCACCTTCTCTGAAAACAGACAACAAAGCTCAGATTTAAACTGAGAAGATCATCCTCTGTTGCTCTAAGTACCACATTTCAGAGTGTTACTCTGATACTAGATTTATTTTCAGTCCACTTCAGCAATATATCTGTGAGAGAAACAGGAATTGTTTACACTTATAGGTAATATCAGTATTTTATTTAAAATAGAGTGAGTCTGATCTCTGTCAGTTCCTGATGGGATCTAGTCTGATGAAAGATTTGGAGAAATGTACCAGACTATTTCAAACAAGCTAAACTAATTTTCTTCTGGACCTTCCCCTCCAACTCTGCTTAATACTAAAATACTGCTCATCAGACTATTGGAGAAAATGTCAAGTGCTGCAAATGGTATCAGTAAAATATGTTAAGAGAACTAAACAAGCCAATGAACCTTATAGTATGCCTGTATCTAATATAAAAAGAAAAGTAGAGGGGTATGTCTTGATCTCTTTTTCCTTAAATCGGGAGCTAGAGAGGTCAGAGTTGATAAACATTTGTGCTTCTCCAACAGAGTACATGCAATACTATGGCATGAGCACATAAGTGATAAGCACTGTTCTCAAGGATCACACTGCAAAAGCAACAGAGGGAGACCTGTGATTTTATACATATTATGTTCTAGGCAAATATTTTATTTCCCAAGTAACGTTAATGAAAACATTACTCCTCCTGAAAGTCTGTTTAGATTTGTAGAAGTCATTGTTGATTTTGAATGCCATGCATACACATGGCATTGATACACATTCTTTCAGTTTATTATGGCTGCACATATATCTGGAACACTAGAAAAATGCATAATGTGCCATCTCATGCAATCAGGATCTAGGACATGAAAGGATTGTTCGGTATAATGTTGTGTGTCATACAGTCCAGGAGATCTGACCGTAAGCTAACTTGGAAGCACAGATGTGGCAACGGTTGTGTGAGCACAGAGCAGTGCAGTGTGATCCAGTCCTTTCTGTGGTCATGATCTTGTTCCCCACCAGCACATTTTCCCTCAGAAATGAGTTTTGGCCTTTGTCTTAGATCTCTTCTGACCTGGACCTGAATAATGACTCCCTTGTTAGCACCTTCCTAGAGACAAAGGACAAGTTCTTTAACTCCTGACCAGTTTGGCAAGTGTGGTTTTGTGCTAAGGATTTAGAAGTTTTATCCCAATAGTATTGATACATCATGAGGAAATTGGCTTTCAAAAGCCAATACAGATCATCTATCCAGCCCCACTTGCACTCAGTTTTTCCCCACTGAGTCCTGCACATGAGGCCTATTTATAGCTCTTGAGACATTGCTCAATCCTAACCCCGATGGTGTTTTTTACCATATCGCTTTTTACCACATCATCTTTCCAGTGCAGACTGCCTGCACATAACATATTGAGGTACCAGATTTAAAAAGAGAATGTCTGTACAGGCTTATGTCACCCTTTCTCCATTCACTTTGAGCCTCTCACTGAACTAAAGGTACCCATTATATCATCTAGTGGACATGTCATGCTGTCACCTATCCCATTATATGATGCCCCCTGACGCTCATTCACTTCATCGGAAGAGGAACTCTGTGCAGGGCAACAATGAATCTCAGTCCCACCCTCATAAAGATCCAGAGCATCCTGGGACATGGTGCGCATGTATTTATTGATACAGTAATCACAGTGAGTCACATTCTCTTTCTGTGTTTTTAATGGAGACATTATTATTCTGCCCCCTTTGCCTCATTATAATAAAATCCTACCTTGGATTTAATAACTAAAATAAATCTGCTTGAGTCAGGGCAAGTGCTAAGTTAGTATTCTTCCTAAGAACTATCTTAGCTATGCAATGGAGAGATGACACTCTACATCAGCTAACATATGATAACCTATCTTTAATTTCTCTCTGCTCTGGTGCTATTATCTCTCCTCTGCCACAGCTGCATACTGCTATTGTCAGTGGTAAAGACAAGACATCTCTAATTAGGGGGCAGGATAAATTGCTTTTATCTACTTTTAACATGCTTTTACATGGCACCTGGTACACAAGTCTTAGCTAGGCAACGATAATTTGAAAAGCAAATCACTGCTTGGAGAAATATGATACATTTTAAAAAGAAAATTAAATGTAAAGAATAGCAGAATCAACATATTGGAGATTGCTGAGCTTTAAAGCTGTCAGAAGTCTTGTATTCTTATGTTTTATATTGAGTTAAAATAAGCAATCACAGTCTATATACCCAGCAGTTTCTCTCCCTCTGTCTTTCTGGATGATCCAAAGAGCAAGCTGTGATTTTGGAACTACACATGCAACACAGCAAAGACACCCTTGCCATGCAGCAACTCTGTCATCTCTGATAGTAAGTCCAAACGAAGAGTTTTAAAACATGCTCCACAGGATCAGCATTGACTCATGCAGATTTATGCCTGGAATAAACCCATCCTGTGCAGTACAAGTCCGTATTACTGTTTTATTCTGTGCTTAACAAAAATGAATTAAGCCCCCCAAATATGGAATAACAAACGTTTATCTCTAGCAAACAAAACTTATTAACAAACGATTCACCTATTCTAATGAGCCATCTGTTACAGAAAAACAAAAAATTAGCTACTAAAGTCCAAAAATTACTGATCTTTGGCTAGCAGCAACCATCAAACATCAGTCAAAAATCTCATTTGTCCATTACCTCTCTGAGTTCAGTTCACATAGCTGGGAGTCCATGACTGCCGTACTAAAACCACACTGTTCAATCCCTTTGCTCATCATCAGAAAGTATCAGGTGCTCTTCCATGAAAGGCATCACTACAGAGACATATATTCTTTATAATGCACTGTCAGTTGGCTTCATCTTCCCTAGCAGAGTCAGGCAGAACTCATACTTCTAACACATCCTCCAGGCTTTTGATTACACTTTTTTAAAAATCTGTTGAGCTTGTCTGATTGTAAGGAGCTTTCTGAGATGTAAAACTTCACAGATCCAAATGGTGACTGGGCCAAATTATTTTATTTGCTATTTACTGCAACTTAGCAGTTTGGAAAGTCTATAGAAACATCCAAGAGTGACAGCTTGCAGAGAAAAGCTCCGTAGAGCTTCTGCTGTTAGTTTAATGAAAGGGAAATCTCTTTGCCTCCAGACTATGATTTCTGGCCCAATTTTCTCCTGAGGTGGTGTGCACATTACTAAATGTGCTCACAGAGCTGTAGTCTGCGGAGTGCCGCAGTTGCTGCCTGTCAGAATTCCAAGTACCGTGCTGGTAAAACAGGGTCAAGGAAAACACTTCAGGCTGGAATAGAGCTTTAATCACATTGGATGAGTTTCCATCTAATGGTAAAGCTATAAAGGATCTTGTTTTCCCTAGTTCATTTGCATGAAATGTCCTGCAAAGAGAAACTTCTTGTTCTCTAACCTTGTTGGTGTACAGCTAGGTAGCTTTTTATTCAATCCCAGGCAGGGCCAGAAAGAAGATCAGATAAACGGTTCCACCAG
Organism: Pedionomus torquatus; assembly: GCA_013398155.1. Lineage (NCBI taxonomy): Eukaryota > Metazoa > Chordata > Aves > Charadriiformes > Pedionomidae > Pedionomus > Pedionomus torquatus. The sequence goes on along the minus strand of VZRU01017899.1, from coordinate 459,638 downwards.
AGCACACTATTGCTTTCTTAAAGGCTCCATAAACTATATAAGAGATGGCATGCATGCGGAGTCACTGACCAGATCAGCAAGGGTGTATCAAATGGTATGTGACGGGTGAGGCAGTGCCATAGCAGTGGCAGTCTAGGACAGGAAGGGAAGATTTGCAAGGGGAGTGAGTCTCTTAGCACTTTTGCTGATCCTTAGGAGAGACAAAATCTGGGAAACAAACCTTTCTTCAGCCTTGATAAGGAAGAAATAAACTTCAAGAATAGGTTGAGAAAAATTGTCTCTGTGATAACCTATGTTAATATATGAGGCAAGAAATGCTGACCGGACTATCTTAGTAAATAAAATGTGCAGAGCTGGTGCTGAGCAAAACTATCAAGTGTATGTGTCAAGATACTTATAGCAATGTTTAATGAGTCACGTAACACATGCAAAGCTGCAAAAGTGAAATTGCTTGTGTAATACAAGGGAAATATCCTAAAAAGCAGATGAAGACCGTAATTTTGGTTAGAAAGTCAAGCACAAGTTAGAAAATGCAATTTTCTGTAAATATGTTCAGTAATACAGTCTCAGCCATTTTTGCACGGTATCCTGATTTCACTTAGGGCACAAAGTAGACTTCGTTAATAAACAACTATTCATTCTTCTTTCTCCTATCCCATTTGCAGCCCCCTGATGCATACTATTCAAACAAACTTCTAAAATCAGAATGATTAATGTTTCTCCAGCGCTCATCACAATGTTATCCAAAACTTGTTTAATCACACTTATCTTCATAACAACCTTGTGAAATGATGGAGCGGCCACTCTTTATGTTTCAGCTGGAGACAGGAGGCATAGACAGTAATCTTAAGGCACCAACTGATGCTGGGTACCCAGTCTGAGAGCTGTGAGCCTCCTCTTTTTTTTTTACTAGTTAGCATTATCTTGCTCTCTGCACATTCAAAACAAAACTATCATTGATGTCACTTGGAGCAATGAGTTCTGAGCATGCATGAAAAATCTGTCTCAGATCAAACCCCTTAAAAGGCAAACTAGTGCAGAAGCTCTGCTTGGTATATCTTCTTCAGGACCACCTGGGGATGTGGTGTAGAGATGAGAATAGAATCTGCTTCTTTACCTAGGAGGTATTAATACATTGACATACACATGCATATACATGAATATATGCATACACATTCATTTTATTTATCAACTGATTTTTACAAGCAAGTAAATAAATTTCACTCTTATTGAGGATAGTAAGTACTGAACAACAGAAAGGAGGCTGGCAAGGATTTACCACCTAAAGATGACAGAATATTTGGCATTAGTTACTCTTGCTTTGGGCTAATTTTAAATCATAATGTTTTTCCCTGATTCTCAGTTTGTTTCTTTTAACATAATAGTATTGCTTTCTTGGAATATATCCTTTATTTTTTTCAGCTGACTTTGTCTTCCTTGAGGCATTTATACCCTGTGAATACAAAAGTGGACAAAAGGATTAGTTTCGATGGAGGAAGAAGCAAATTCAGCAGAATATAGCAACAAGCACTTTGCAGCACTTATCAACAGTGAATAAGGTCTACATCTTTCCCAGATAAATAAGCAAACAGAAAACTAATGTAAATACATGGATAACCTCAATGGATTCAGTGCTACAGACAGAAAATGTGCCGTTTCAGGGGCTTGCAGGAGTAACCCTGACAGAATCTTCTTTGATGGAGGCAAAACATTGTTCTAATTAAAGAATCTTAAGTGCATCTTCCTCATCTGTTTGGACTAGTTTTTATTCAAAATACGTAATATTGGCCAAGCCCTATTTGAAAATCAGAAGCTTATATTTATGCTAATAAAATTTAATTTATAAATATAATTAAGGGATTTAATTTTTTCTCCATGTTTGTCCTGTTTTAAAATACTGTTTTCCTACATTAATACCAGATGCACAGTAGAGACATGTTTATATTTCCTCTGCTTCAAGATATATAATACATAATACAGTAACATACACATGTAACTTGCTGGTATCTACGTGCCAAAACCTAAAAAGGCTCATCGTCTTTATCAGATTTAATTAGATCTAGCCACAACCACCAATTAAGCTGTCATTTTAATATAGAACCAAAGTATATGGATCAAATATGCAAACTTAATTGAAATTAGTTAGTCCTAGTGCCATTTTTTTTCCTAAAAAAATGTCCTTCTCATTAAAAGAAGCATCTATCTTAGTTTTAACTTTTACCTATTCACTGTGAATGTTAAAAATAAAGAAAGATAAATGCAAAAAGGAGGTATTGTTGGAAAAAACAGAATGTACTTGTGTCTGTATTATTTATGACTGACTAGGGAGACCAGGGAAAAGGGAAAATTTGTACTAACAAAGCAATCCACATAGCTTATAAATATCTTGAGCTTTGAGATGGAGAGAGGATATTTGTTCAGATGAAACATACATACAGAAGCAGGCAGAATTACGTGTCTATTCAATTCAGTATATGAAAACTTGTGTAAAATCCTACAACAGAGGAAGCATGATCCAATAGACTGTGACTTTAATGTTAGAGTGATTCTCATGAAAAGTCCACTCTTAGTGACTCTTTCTAGCATGGCACCATGTTCATAGGGTGAGAAAAAACATCAGTTTTGACAAATCAGAATTCTGTGAATCTAAGCATGATTCAGATATGTCTGTTGACTTTCAAGACCAGTGATCAAATCAAATTTGAGATTTTAAATGGAAGATAACATGTATGGTCAGAAAACAAACAAACAAACAAACAAACAAACAAACCCAAAACAAAACAAAAAAGCAGAATCTCTGACACACAAAAATATCCATCCTTCTATATGTTATACATTTTAGAAGGCACATATGTACATTAGCTATGCTCACACTGAAATGAGTTGAAAAATGAAAAATGAAAAACAAATTAACCAAAATACAGCTGCTACTGTAGTCAGTAACACGGCTCAAATTTTTTTCCTTCTGAGCAGAATCAGGCCTTTGGTTATGGAGTAAAAATAAAAAATAAATAAAAATAATTTCATTAAAATGTAAAGGTACAAGTGTCAATGTGTCTACTGCTACTTGCAGACTCGATGATGGTGGACTATTAATGCTACAGTTCATGCTAATTGAGCTCCTGTGTTACTGATGTTATAAGCACTGTGTTCAGATAAGGTGGGGCCATTAATTCAGAAATAACAACTCTGGAAATGATCCAGGCCCAGCAAAATTTATACAAATTCCCCTACGCTAGAGAAAGCTATGTTTATCCAGCTACAACATTTTACTGAAGAATAATGAAAATTCAAGTCAATCCCATTCCAGCAAGACAGCAGAAGAGGGACTTTCTAAGAAGAGGGAAGTCTACAGATTTAGGAAGTCTTTCTTTTATCTTTTGTTCCTTCCCCCTGCAAATTGTTTCCTAAAGTGGTGACACAGGGAAAAGATAACAAGAAGTACATAGCAAAGATTAATTTCTGGTCAAGTTTTTGAGCCATCCATCAATTGCTCACATGTAGCCTAATCTAGGCACTTACACAAGGGAGGAAAAGGAACAGTGCAAAGTGGATGAGGAAAGGAAGTACCTGGTTGCATTCAATTTTCAGCCAAAGGGTTGTTCATATACTGGAAAATAAAGAGTCCCCCTGACAGTCTTTTCCCACATAGTTTGATATTTAAAAATACTATAAATTGCAAGATGAAAGTTGACTTTTAGGTACAGTAAAAATTCTACCCACAAATCTCTATCTTTAGCCTAAAGTTTTACCTTTTCATATTTTACTCCCACTTTGGCAGGTTTTCTCTACTCTGGGATGGTGAACCTAAACACTTACATGTGGACCTGGTTGCTTGGGGACCTCCCTGTGCGCAAGCTGGAGCCATCAAGCACTTTTTATGAATCTCTAAATTGTTTTTTTCACTGTGCATTTGTGGTGTCAAGCTGCGTTGAAGTGGATATCAACTGCTGTTAGTGCTGGGCAGCAGATTTACAAAAGAATGGACCCATGATGTTCCCTCTCTGCAGCAGGACACGCCACCCAAGTCCTGGCTGCAGAGTAAAAGTTGGTCTGTGCTTCTAGAGAAGGAAATCTAATCCCTTAATAACTTTCCCAGGGCTAGACAGCAGTGTCAGTTTTTCCCTGTTAGCTTTCCTTGAGAATAGCAGAATCAGACAAAATTTCCTGTAAAAATAGTAAAAATTATGACAAAAAAAAGTCTTTCCAAGACAAACAGCCCACAACCCCATTACCTTTGAGAGTTCAGGTATGTATTGTCATATATAGGTAAATCTGGTTTGCAGCTCTGAATGATGCACAAGTTAATGACTAACTCTTTTAACAAAATTGCAAACTTCCACGAGAAGAATTCAGCTGCTTTCTTTCCTTCCCCTGTTTCTTCTAAATCACATAAATCAAAATCTCTGTCTTTTCTTCATCCTAGAATGTTTTCTGTCCTGAAATGAATATTTAGACAACATATTTATTTTTTAAAAGCCTTGCTTTTTTTTGAGATTGAACTTGAACTCCATTTACTGGCAAGTCTGCATTTACAAGGTTGCCAGCTAAAAATAATGCATGAAGAAAGAAATCATGTGGAACAAGTCAGGGCATGACACAAACATTAAGAAATAAAATCCCTTACGATATTCTGCACTCATACAGAAAAAGCTAAAGTTCATGGTCACAGAGGAAAAAACCTGTAAGCAGTCCAATGCAGCAGACTAACTATTGCTATAAATTGAAATGCAGCCTACCTCAAGATGTTCTTTTCACAGTAGCATGCAAGTATGGCAATGTAAGTAAAGCTGAGCAGCTGAATGCTTTTTATGTATCATCATTGTTGCAAGGGGGTCCTGGATTTATACTGGACCAGTGGCAGAATTTGAAGATACTGCTAAAGCTGTAGAAAACCACTGCCATGAGTAAAACCACACAAATGAGCTTTAAAATGAGTCAAGATTTATTGTATGTTCAGTCTGAAACTGAGACAAGGTTTAGAAATCGGTTGATATGACCTGGGTTCTTCCAACTCTATATAAAACTGATATGCTAATAATTACCACTAGACTGTAGCATAATCTATTGCTTGCAGAGTGTTTTGATGTTTTTAGACAAAACTTGATGTGTAAGATACCAAAACATAAATAAGTCACAACATGAAGTTTATATATTGAGAGCATTTCAAGATAGATATGAGTAAACCAGTTTTTACAGAACTTTTGATGGTGAGAAGACAAGATTCAGAAGCATCAGTTCTGTGGAATCTTCCACTTAGTATATCTTTTCTAAAAAGAAATAGGTCATTGTCTTGAAAATATATATAGACTCTTTCCAGTATTAGGCATAACTATGACATAACTATTACAAAGCCCTCTTTAATCATTTTCAGGAAGATGATTCCATTTATGGTAGCTTTCTAATAATTTACTTTTCAAAACAGAACACTTATTTTAGAATCATCTTTGCCATGTAGTTAAAAATTCCACTTTTTACCCAGTTCTGTTTCAAGATAAGAAGGTTAAGGCTTTCAGACTGCATGCTCAGAAAGAGCCATGTGCTGCATTGTGTAGCTGACTGGTGTATACATAAATAACAGTGCAGAATAAAGTGGATTTGTGAATAGGCTTAATCGTGTGCACATGCAAACCAAGAACAGTGGCCTTTTATACTGCTGTTTGTGCAACACAAGTCACGGATATGTAAAGTGTAAATGTGTTTCTGCCTTTGGGCTATCACACAACAATTTGTCCCAAATTAAATGGCTTCAAAAATGCAAAATAAGCATGTCATTCACCTGCCATCTCTTCCTTTATAATGTCTGATGCTATCATATCATATTCTTCCTAATCTTCCTCTGCGGGTGGACTGTTTGCACCACTCCCAGTTTGATTCTGACTGCAGCAGGACCACTGTGAGTTTTCTTTCAGCAAAACTGCTTTTATTTGGCAAAATCGTAATGTCTATCACAAGATTCGAGAGCAAGTCCTTTTTGCTGTTCTGCCAAGATCTTGAAACTCACCTCCTTGTACTGTGAGCGTTTTTGACCCGAGCTAATGCGATTTTTGACCTGTCTAAGAACACTGAGAATCAAACTGCTGTCTCTTGGGAGAGGCAGGTTTAGCAAAATAATCTCAAACTCATTGAATCACCATGGCAGCAGAAAGAGATACAGATTTCCACTGAGTAAAAGGATCTACAGATTGGAGGCAAGGACATATGAAAAAACCCACCCCTCTTCCCTCCCCTCCTCCATCAATACTTCGGAAAGCCAACTTAGAAAATAACGGGGGACTTAAAGCCATATCACTCTGGTTAGGGTAAATGAGAGCCATTGAACAAAGGCATCAGGCTAGGAAGGAGCCCAGGGGAGGTTAATCAGCATCTGTGTGGTATTACCCACGTAGCTACTTACTGCCTGAGATCCCTATCACCCTTGTTAGCTCAGGTATGTTGGAGAACAGCTAAAACATCTCCACTGGTTTGGTCCACTAATCACTCAGGGCAAGGTTGTGGCACCCTCATTAACACATTTAAATCAGTCTGGCTATCAAGGAAATAAGCTGCACAGCAAAGTAAACAGTGGAAGAATTTGGGCTGTTATCACCTCTCCTCATATGCAAAGAAGTATTAATTGATAGAAAAGCTACATTCCGGTAAAGTTTGAATGCAGAGTTGCTGTTTTATTCATAGGCAATTAAAGAAAAATGTAGATACTCAGAAATCAGGCAAGAAAAAAGCTAAGAAATCATTGTGGTCCTCTCTCCCTAGGCGGTTACTGCTTACCTATGTGAGATCTGGGATGGAGAGCTGATGTCCCACTGCTTGACCCTGTGCATCAGGTTGGCATAGGAACTGCTACACAACCTACATCCCATCCATCCAGCTGCACAACCTGCTTCTCACTGAACACCTGTCATCGGTATTAATGTATTCCTTCCAAACCCACATGGAATAAGATAATTAGCTAAATAAAGAACTGGGAGTTCCAGACACTTGAACTGATGCACAAGAAAAGGTATAGAGAAAGCGCTTGGGGAACCCAGTTCACCTTCCTTTTTTCAGTGACACTTGCAATCCCCCAAATCCCCTGAAGCACCAGCGAGTGCTGCTGCTTGCCAGGATGGCCAGTCATGTCAGGGAGCAGAAACGCAGGCAGAGGAGGACACAACTCACAAAGGAAGGAACACATTGCAGTTTTGTGTGGCGAGCATGTTCATTTTAATTGCTGGGGAACAATGCTTCTCCACACCACCCACGGCTTGGGCCTGTGACTTAGTGGCACATTCTGTCCCTACACATGCAATATGGCTTACTTGTTTTTTATTATTATTTTTTAAAACAACTTTACAACGAGCAATTTAACGGTTTCCTTTCCTTGACTGAGAGTGGCACTTGCACATTGTTTTCATGGCAGCATTTTGCATTTTGAGGACCATGTTTCTCTGACTCATCACTCTTGCCAGTTTGGCAAGGAAACAGCAGGTAAAGTGTTTATTTTTTTTGCCGCCCTGATTTACTCCCTCAGGTAAGTAGCTGCCTATTTTACCTGCCTCTACAGTCAATCCCACACTAACATAGGGTTAAAAAACACTCTTTATGCATAGGAAACCTACTTCTGGTAAATCCGTGCTATTTTTAAACAATCACAATGAAAAGCACTGTCACGTTTTCCTCAGTACTGGCATGCAGCTGAGCCTTACGTGGGGTTCCCCCTCTTGGAACAATTTTTTCGTGATCTTGCTTTGTTTAAACTGCTTTGGTGCATGATTTGATGGAATGTGTGGAGCAGAAGGAAACTTTGGATTGAATGCCAGATGCCTGCTTCATTCCTCTAACCTACAGTGTTATTAAAATATTACCAACTGGTTCTCAAGATCTTTCCACTGCAACAACTTAAAAATAATTTGGATATCAGTTTTTTTGCTTACTGTTGTGTTGTGATTGTTGTCTCTGTTGTCACAAGTATGAATATCAGGTAATGGGTACCATTCATTTTTGTAGTTAGTAGTTTTCCTGGGGTGCTAGTGACAGGAGAAATGTATGCATTAAAACAAGCGTGATGGAAAGCAGCTCTCTTTATAATTTCAGCCCAGCTGCTGTATTGATGGATACAATCTTTACCACATGCTCCAGGTGGCTTCTAATGCCTGACTCCCTGCAGAAACCTCTATTTGCACATCTTAAACCACTTATTGGATTTGAACAGGATTTTTCAGCCTGAGTGCAGTAACAGTGTTCACTTATGTAATATTTGTAAATCCTGGCTTTACATTTCACTCACCAGACTATCTTCAGAGGTATTCAACAGGGCCTTTATGTGGTCTGATTCTTGCTTTTTAGTGAGATCCCGTCAACTTGTACAGCTACAAAGCACATTGCTAAATTTATTTTCCATCATTGTCAGGGGTTTACAATGAAGTGTAACTCAATTAATCAGCCCTTGCTGAATAGTGCTTTTCTTTGTCACCAGATTTCATATAAAATTCATCTGAAAGCTTTGTATTCAAAGTTCACAAAGGTTAACCTTTATTCAGGGCATGCATCTCCAAAGGCTCTAATCAGCTTGTCTACTGTTGTTTAAAACTTCACTTACTACTGTACTAGTTGCTTTGAATTATTGTGCTTGAGACCTTTATTTGGTGCCTGAGCGACTGAACTGGCACGCTGAAGGCTGCAAAATAAAAGGCTTTTATAATTATGGATGGGTAGTGCAGTTACTAAAGGATATATATATTCCATCTTATCGTATGCATTACAACTGTCCACCACCCAGACATTTACTGTACATTTTGTAGCTGTGCAATAAAACTTCAAGTGTTCTCATTCCTCCAGTAATTCTGTGTGCAGCCCAGATCTCGTATAATGTTTAAGGGACTTAATAATAAGTTAGTGTACTAATTAGTGGAGACAACAGCAGACACCCGTGATTTATAGCAAATGCCCAACAGATGATTACACTGCTGAACCACAAGTAAATCTTTTCAGCAGTGAGGCTTTACAATTAATTGCACATCAGTATACTTATTTTGCTCCTTTATATTAAAGAAAAAAGGGAAAAGATGAAAATGTTCCCTTTGAAAGGTGGACCTTATGGTGGCTGCAGGTGTTTCTGCTGATAGAAGGCATTGGTATGCAAAACCAGAACCATTTTCAGATAGGATAAACTTCTATTCCCATCCTCCTTTGTTTAGTATGAAATATTATTCTCCACTTGAGTGATGTTTGCATTCCTTTCCAACACAGTTGGTTTGATTTGTGACCTGAATACAATGACATACATACCAATGATCCATTACATGAGCTAACATATCTGGGATTCTTGAAGGTGGGAGTGCAAGGGGACAGTAATATGACTACTTTATTTTTTTGAATTTTGNCCCCCCCTAAAATCTCATAAAGATATTAAGCCCATAAATTTAATATGAATCCAAGGCAGCTGAACTGACACAACAGATCTAAGGAAACATTAGTGCTTAGATTATTGACCCAAAAGGCTGTAAAAAGGATTAGCATGACAGACTGTATCAGTTCCTCCTAGGCCTTTATAGCCTGCAGGGTCCAAAGTCCACTTTGCACAATTTCCAAAGCAGAGAATGTTCTCCAAATTAACATGTTTTCTAAAATACCTGCTAAGCTAGAAACCACACTCCAACAGAGCTGTTAGGATTGATCCAGTGAGTATTAGACAAACCAGAATATAGATAGAATGTAAAACAGAAGCCAGCAAATAACAGGCATGAAAACACATCATCAGAAGCCTCAACACAGCTGCATGCAAATTTATAAAAAGTATTTACTTGAGATATTGGCCAAATATGAGGCAAATGACACACGGAATATAGTTTATAATTCACATTGGAAGATTATTTTTGGGCTAATGACTATTACCTTTAATACAGATTCTTTTTCTTTTCTTAATTACTACAGTATCACAAGGGTAAGTTTGAGCCCTGTATGTTAAACAATAACTAGCAAGAGGAAAATTCAAATTAGTCATCTGGCCTCTTATGGCATCATTGACTTTTTCTTCAATCTCACTGATGTAAAAATGTCCATGCCTTCATCTTAAATAAGGCGAACTTGGCGTTCTAAAGCAGCTTTTAATTTTCCATCTGGGACTTCTTCCCAAGAAAAGATGGCCATTGCACTTCCAAAAGATAAAAGAAAATGAAAAGTACTCTTAACCTTTCTTCTGTTTTTTTCCCATTTTAGTTTTAATGTTCCAAATAGTATTTCAGGCAAACTTAAAGACGAGGAAATCTGAGAGAGGGGAGGAGACGTGGAATCTCAAAAGCTAAAAATAATGGAAAATCTCTAACAGCTTTCTTTTTGGAAAAAAAAAATATATATTTCCCTTTCAGAGAATTAGGCTTCTCCATTGATATATTGAAAAATTGAAGACTATCCATGAAAACCATTTTTCAACCAGCACTACTGTAATCACAAGGCTGCTAATGACATGCTGCATAGCTTCAGGGCAAATCAATTAATCTGAACATCAATATCTCCATCTGTGATATGAATATAATAATTCTCTTTTTCTTAATTAATTTGTCATATTCTCTCTCCTCACTTGCCAAGTGCCCATAGCATTCATCATTGAGGACTAACTCCAGGGAGCCAGAGGGGCTGACCAGCAGAGAGGCCATGAGCCCACAGGCAGAGGTCTATTCCAAAGTGCTCACAGATAGTGGGGACCACCCCAAGAGTGAGGTCTCTGTCCTGCTTACCATAGGGTAACGCCAGCCCAGGAAACCCTGGGGGTGACACCTCTCTGCATGACATCCAGGGAGCCTAGCTCCCTTACCACAGCGTGACTCTGGTCAGGTGTCTAACCGCTTTATCCAGGAGGGCCTTGCAGGCTGCCAGACATGGCAATGAGCTGGCTCAGTCTCTAATGAGGTACTGACTAAAAGCCCGCCAAAGTTGATGGGCAGCGCTGTCACTGCAAATAGGGTCCGCAGCACTTCAAAACGATTAGAGCCAATTTTACTTGGGAGTCATCTCTTCTAGGAGTTACTTATCAGTCACTCTGCTGGCACGTTGCAGTCACATTGCTATTACAGCCTAGTCACAGCCCCGTTACATGACAGTTTCTTTAGAGTACAGAGCAATCCCATCGCACTTACTTTATATTGACAGTTGTACGATGTCACTGTCATATCACAGATATTTCCTTGTCATAACTTAGCGACATCGTAGTCACACGACAGATACTTTTTTAGAGCATGCTGAATCTTTTGCATGGAAAACTCTGATAATGGCAGTCACTGCTTAGTTATCTCTTACCTGTAGTTATGGCAAAAACATTTTGTGGTGGTCACCTCTACTAGCTGCTTTGACTGTGACACAAGGAACCATGGAAAAGTTGCTGTTGCTCACTACAGACTGAGTCCCTGGTCCTTAGAACCACTTAAATGACAAATTAAAGTAGAAGCTATGTATATTTATAGCCAATTCCATATTTTATGGATGCTTCTTAGTTTCATTGTTAAGATCCTTTAGTCATTTCCTTTGGATTTTGTGTTAGTTATCCTTATTAAAGCTATATAAATAATTAAGCATATAATTCTGTTTGCATGTCTCACAAATATTAATTTTTTCAAAAGCATTTGCCATATAATTTCTCATTATAACTTTGATACTCTTCATAGCTTCTACGTTGCACATATTTAATAAGCAACACCCAAGTTGTGTATTGATACAGTTCAGATGGCTTATTTCTGCTAACTCATTGACTGATGAGTCCAAGGAGAAGCCATCACTGCTGTTAATATTCCTTCAGGTTTTTTTTAACAAAATGTTACACTGGAAACTTAAACTGCTTTGAAGACACATTCCTCCACATGTCTTTAAAAAGTAATACTTTTCTAGCTGTTATATCACAAGAATATTTAGAGGAGAGAAGCTATATATGGTCTGAGACAGCTTAAACATTTGTATCAATGGAAATTTTACAGTATTGCCATTGTTGTATATTTATATTAATATTACAAAAGCATCTTTTCCCTAAAACTCCATAACTACACACCAGGAAATTCTGTCCGAATTCAAATCTGCATCAAAACTCTTCACCTTGAAATCATTTCACCCCAGGCCAGGTAATCAATGCAAGTCCCCTCTCTAGTTATACAAATTTCCCAGTGCAGAAGAAATAATAATAAAAAAAACCAGCCCAGCCCTCAAAAATATTTTCTTTGTTTGTCTTTGATACTTTAATGAACTATTGATTCTATGAATAAGTGTTCCATATTCCTGTCCAAATAATCTTGGGACTCATTATATGGAGACTGGCCCTCGTCCCAGGTTCCCAGCTCTACAGTTGGACTTTATTACTGATCCTACGCATCGTAGGGGCTGGTACTTCCCTTCAAGCACTGAGTTGGGTGTAGCAGAGTAATTTTTTAGCTGTAGGCAATCTTTGCTGAGAACAATTTTATGTTTCTTATTGAATTCCAAGCTACGTGAGGAAAAAAAACAAAACTGATTTTAGGACTTTCTTTAACAACTTCCTTATAAAACATAACTATAATTAGCCCTTTATTTAAATTTTGTTCAAGATTTTTTCTGTCTTGATTTCCCAAACAGCTATTTGTTTGCTTTAAATTATCTCAAAGACAAATGCTCTTCCGCATCAGGGGATGTTTCTCTATACTCAAAACTGAAGTTCACCGTGGTGGATGTCTTACCAAGCAACATGTATGACCATTCTGGGAGAGAGGCTGATTTTTACTACAGGCTGCTACATTGATTCTCTTTCCTGCATGTTGCATTGTGGCATTATCTTCTAATTATTCACCTGATGTATTTAAGATGCAGCTCTTTAAGTTCTTTTCCCATATGTCTCTCCCACTAAAATGTTATTGTTTTCAATATGAAGAGCCTGCAGCAAGTTGTATTAAAGCTTTAAAAAATGCAAAGACAAAGGATCAGCTCAGCAACACCACCACTGATATAAGTGCAGGTACATGAACCTTGCTGAACTTGACCTTGAAGCCCAAATTTTCAAATTATAGTCCCTCTGAATTTCACAAGGATCTGACTTGAGTATGACAATGTCAGTTATATGAAATTTAGGGTAATTTTTGTGGGCAAACCCCCATTGTTACATGCAAATCCAGCACAAACTGAACAGGTTTTGTATCTGGATACTTTATAGACTGTCTACTCATGTTGGTGCTTATAAATGACATACATACATGATGTGCCAGTGTAAAACCACATTAAGCAAGAAGTCTGATGTTCTGATGATAATTTAACATGTACTCTAGCTGATACCCTTAACACTTATACTCATTTTCAGCACTGTGTTAGTAGCCTCTTGAAATGAAATTGAAAATAAAATAAAATGAAATAATCTTAGTGCAAAGTCAAATTAGGAAAGAACCAATAAGTATTAACATTTTAAGAAATAACCAGGGGAAAACTAGCAAATTATCTCACAGGAAAGAGATGATATTAATACAAATGAATACGAAGCTAATCAAGAAGAGGAATCTGAACACCCACAGAGGAGTTTGCAAGCTGTCTTAGGTTTATTCCATTATTATGAATATACATATAGTATCTGATGAAAAATTAAGACAAAAAAATCTAAAATCTACTTGCACTGCTATATGACTAAAATCTTAAGCAGGCAGATCATGCAGACCTGCCAAGTGAAGGCTTCCAGTCATTTCCCTCTTCACAGCACATTACATTCTTATACTGCAGAAGTACTCAGCATGGAGCAGATCTGCAGCCATTCAGTGGCCTCCAGCTTCAAGATTTTTCCCAGAAAGCAAGACAAAACAGACATGCATGCAATCTTGTTTTGAGGCTCTACATTGTGGGGCAGATTTTGCACCCAACAAATCCACTGTTTTCTTAAGCATCAAATACTCACCTCCAAAATTCAGGCCTGAGCCTGTGAATGGCACTGTGGTCTATGCCAGCTCCAAAGAAATTGTTTAGGAAGTAGAGAGTCTTTTCAGAATGATCCATCCCTATATACAATTTTCTTAGCACCTCAAACCAAACATATATTTTTTCTCACTTCAGAGGAAAACGGGTTGAAAGCATCTGTTTTTCATGCCGTCACACTTTTTTAATTTAAAGAGCAAACCCAGAAATATATAGCGGAACTAATATGGGCCACAGTCTTTTTACACTTATATGTACTATCTGTAACTGCAGCAATAAAACTTTCAAAAACAAACTACCTTTTTATGTCCACTTTTATTTGTCTACCTTTCAAATAATAAAGAAAGTCTATAAAATAGTTCTACTCTGTAACTTCTGAAGTTAAAACCAACTCACCAAAATAATGATGGAACAACGCTTTTTTAAAAATAGATCCGGTTGTAGCTTAATTAAAGAAGTTAAATACATTCCATTGCGATGAGGCACTTCACAGCAGCACACAATTTATTATCTGGAATTAGTCACTGGCTGAAAAAAAAAAAACTTCAATGCTTACTGTTATGGATTAAGGTAGAAAAACTGTAGGATAGTATCAATTTATTTTGTTTTTATTTTTAAACCTTGCTAGTAATCATTTTCATGCAATTATATGCAAAGGCAAGAAGTTGCTTACTTGGATTATATTTCCTCTGTGTGGAAATCATCATTTAATTGTATTTCCTCTATGTTTCAAACTACAAAAATATGGTAAAATATTTCAAGTGAGTATGCTTTCATCATTAAAATGTTATTTGTGAATATATTCTTGTATGCAGTATTTATCATATATTACTCTGGTGAAATGTCTATGTAGAGGGCCAGTATAACTGTCGTATAGTCTAAAGCAAGGAAATACAAGGCAAGAGACCTAATATCTTTCTCTAGGTGCACAAACACTAACTGGATGGATGTCCAGCATATCAGAGGTATGAATGTCCATCAGGTTTGGCCATAGCTGAGGTTCATTGCTCAGTTAACCTCTGACCATGCCAGAGCACACATGCTGTGTCTGTGGGACTAGCTGGAAAAAAAGGATTATTTTACAGGTCATGTGCTATGTGGACCTGGTTTAAATAGTTTAATAATTAAAATTAGGTATCCTTGAGCAGATACACAGACTGTGTTGATGGTTTCCTGACTACCAAAAAATGCTGACTAAATCTGGCCACAACTCCAGTTGTGTAAAACAACACTCCAATTATCTGAAAGCAAGATTTGTGGGTTTTACCCAAAAATTTATACTTATGTGTTGGAAGTTGCCTTTCTGTTGCATTATTGTAAAACCATGACTGTGCAGTGTGGAAATTTCCTTAGCTATGTGCACAAATATGCCCAAAGCATCCCAAAGTTTGAGAAAGACAATGCAATGATTTACAGTTGCTTTTCTCACCCACTAGATAAGAAATGTAGGGTGGATCAGAGAATTCCACTGTGATTTTTTAAGTAGTTTTAAGTTAATTGTGAAATAGCAAAACATCTGGAGATGAGAGAGACAGGTGTAAGAGGGAATATACCAAAAGGTGTAAGTAGGAGTTACAGTGCAGATTTTAAACTCATGGTGGTACTGTATGCAGAAAAAAAACTAACAATCGTGAGTCCAAGAGGAAATATAATATTACTGAGGCAAATGTGCCAAGATGAAAATAATCAAAACAGAAGCTGTTATGTGCTAACTCCATGCAGAAATTATTCAGTGCCTGAAAAAAGACACTTCCATGAACTATCGCAAAATCACAGAACCACAAAATAGTTGAGGTGGGGAGGCACCTCTGAAGGTCATGTAGTCCAGCCTTCCTGCTCAAGTAGAACCATAAGTTGTAGAATGTGTGCACTAAAAAAGAAAAGAACAGAACCCTAGTTATACAGGAAATCATTAAACAGAAATCTCAAGGAATAACATAGGCATGACAAATTACATGGCAAAATTTCAAGACCAGTAATGACTGGTGCGTACAGATGATGTGTCATAATGGTTTTTGCCTACAGAAAAGGACTTTGCTTTGCCAACATCTACCTTCTGACTTCACAGAAAAATTCATTGCATTTCAGCAGTACGTGACTGGATTGCATAAAGGTCACGATTATCTGCTGAGCCAAATGGGAAATGCAGATGAGACACCAGTTTCCTTTGATGAGCCATCCAATAACATCATTGAAGAAATAGGCACAAAATCCGTCATCATCAGAACTTTGGGGAATGAAAAAATGTGCATTACAATAATGCTGGCAGTGTTAGCAGATGGTATAAAATTGCCACCGTATGTGATCTTGAAGCGGAAAACAATGCTGAAGGACCAGCTGCCTACTGGAATAATTGTAAGGTGTCAAAACCAAGGATGGATGTCTACAGACTTAATGAAGGATTGGCTGAACATCATTTGGAACAGAAGACCAGGTGTGTTGGTACGCAAAAGAAGAGTGCTTGTCCTAGGTACATTCAAAGGGTACCTAACGCCCGCAATGAAGAATATCATTGAAGAAATGAATGTCACTCTTGCAGTTGTACCGGGAGCAATGTCATAACTGCAGGTGCCTGATGTAGTAGAGAACAAGCCCTTTAAAGAGTGTTTGTAGCTTTTATGTCTCCTGGCAGGGGATCCTGCTGTTAACTCCTATAGGGAAGATAAAGAAGGTCTAGTACAGCAATGCTTTCTCTGGGACAAAGATGGCATGGAATCAGATAAATCCAGAAGTTGTCACTAAATGGTTTAGGAAAGACTATTTCAAATTCCATGAGAGCAGTCAATGATGACTTGAGTTAGAAGAAGCAGCTGAGAGTGGTGAAGACACAAGAAGTGGGAAAGAAGTTGAAGATGGTGAAGAGAGTGGTAGTGATGAAAATGAAAAATCTAAGCTGCAGTAACAATAAACCATAAGAGAAGAAAATAGACTATATTCAGGCAAATTGTTAATGAAAAATTTCTATCTTTATTGTATGTAGGTTACAGATATGGAATACACTTCTTTGTTTATATCTTTTTTTCTTTAGGGATGTTATTTTAAATTCAGCATTGTTATTCCTGAGTAATATGAGATATTGTCTATAACTTGAAAATACTAGGGAATAATTTTAATAGACAATATTCTGAGAGGAGCTAGCAAAAGCGATTTCTCTCCAAACTATTTACCAATCTGTTATGTAAATAAAACATTTGTCAAATTATTTAAAAAAAAAAAAAAGCCAACAACAAACAAACCACTTTTCAATTGGTAATGCTACTGAGCTGAATGATAAATTCCCCAAGATCAGAGAAGGCAAGGAGGAGGATCTGTTGTGAATAAAGGTTCAAAGCCTGGCTCATTGCTTTTATTTCAGTCTTGACATTTGGCAAAACCCAAGAAAACAACCCAAATTTTGTTTTGGCAACACTCTAAGTGAGGCACAAAAAGGCAAGCTAGCCTGGCTCTGCCCACTCAACCCCAAAACCAACAGAGCTGCCCTTGCACACCTCCATCTATGAAAATCTGAAGATCTGGAGAATCACAGAGATGTTCGCAGACCAGGTTGCTTCAGAGACAGCTGGAGATGGAAGTTACCCCCAAGGCTTTTATTCTCACTGGTGTCTTTCCAGAAGAATTCCAGCTCTTATGTTTTCGCTCACGGTGATGAGGCAGTTGTCTACAAGCAGGAAATCTAAGCAGTTAGAGTTGAATGTCATGAATTTCTGCCCCTGGAAATCGATAGCCAAGACACATCCCAAAGCTGTGCTGAAGGAAAGTTTAAAAAGCCAGTGGCCAACTTGAAACTTGAGACATATATGTGCTGGGAAAGGACTCATGAAACAGCCTTGAGCAGTGGAGAGCATTGTGCAGTCGTCTGTACCGGAGAAAGTGAGAGACAGATTTCAGCAACAAGGTCACAAAAAGACAAGCATGAGTCAATAAAGTCTTTCCACTGATTTCAGTGGGTTTTGGACCAGGTCCCTTGAAAATGCTTTCCGTCTCAAAGTTAACCAGCAGAAAATGTAAATGGTTAATTTTCTTTTCTTTTCTTTTCTTTTCTTTTCTTTTCTTTTCTTTTTTTTTCTTTTCTTTTCTTTTCTTTTATTTTCTTTTCTTTTCTTTTCTTTTCTTTTCTTTTCTTTTCTTTT
>VZRU01017899.1:415930-434941 GCA_013398155.1 Pedionomus torquatus | reverse complement strand
CAGTGCACAAAACTGGTACACGGAGTCATGTTGAGGTTTTTTGGCACCTTTATTGGCTGGAAAACCTGCTATTTGCTAATATTATCTAGCCAGTTCTGCCACCAAACCTGGCAGTCACTGCATGCCAAGGTATAGACTGAATTTGTTCTTGAGACACAAAGCACTTAAATTGCCATTTTTTAGGATAATGTTAGTTTTAAAGTACTTTAGATGTTTATTGTTTGGTTGGTTGGTTGTTGTTGGTTTTGTTTGTTTGTTTGCTTTTGTTTTGTTTGTTTGTTTGTTTTCCATTGGTTGGACTAGATGATCTTTAGAGGTCCCTTCCAACCTAGGTGATTCTGTGACTCTGTGAAAAAACCCATAGAAACCAAACAGAATAGAACAGACAAGGAAAGGCCCCTCAGCCCGAGCTGTGCTAGAACTCCAGACTGGTATTTTGCAGTAAACAATGGTCAGGGTAAAATCCTTTAGTGTTTTTCACACTCTGCTGAATGGTGCTCTAGTGCATTTTCTTCAGGGATGTTATAAAGCACATGCAAGAAACAGATTCTGTGTTTTGTGAGTTTGGAGGCTGGTGAGGCTGCCTCCCTGCAAGCAACGCTGACCTTTCTAAAGCACTTATTCTGACATACCAAGGGCTGAATAATCTGAGAGGCAGACACAGAGCACAAATAAATAGATGTATCACACAGAGGAATATGAAAATTCTCATGCAGGATATGTCTTGTGCAACATGTTAACCCTTTGTGCAGAGAATTTATGGACAAAGAAGTTGTGTTAATAGCTCCAGTCATCTGTGCTAAGCCTGCCATAACTTCAGCCACGTGGAGTGAACTATGTCTTCAGCAATGTCTGGAATGTTCCCACATCTGCTTAATTTATTTCAGAAATGCCAGCAGCATCACAAAAATTTTCATCTACACTGGCTTATACAGGGTTTCAAGCTCTAATAAATATTACTACTTATTAATCAGTGACATTCATTTTTGTGTGTTTAAACCGATTAAACACAATGAACAACAACAGAAACAAGAAAAGTATAATCCCCGCTGCCGTTACATTCCCATTTAAACAGATGTTTCCTTTCCTTGTTTTATAGACTGGAAGAAGTAAATTAGTTGCAGAGTTTGACAACACATTTTTTACAGCAGCTTACAAACTATTTAAAATCACTAAGCAGGAGTATTAGCATTGCATTTGCTCCGGGGCTACCATGGTGGTGAAATAGGCTTACAGGCACTTCCCTAAAGCCTATGAATGATTCAAACCCACTTTATATGCAAAATCATACATACATGCCCTCTCTCAGATATTACATGTTATGCCTATCTGTGAGAAGGAATACCCACCAGCATCTGAAGTATATATTTTTATTGAGTAGAATTCCAGCTCTGAATGAGATCAGTTGCCAACTGCTGTAGAAACATATAATCTCTGTTCTCAAAGAATTTATACTGGGACTGTAAATCAAAAGGCAAAAGAAAGAGAGAGCCAATAAACAAGAGTACCAGAAAACTAGGAAAGGCTGAAATAGCCTAGCACATGAGATGTTTAACCAC
Organism: Pedionomus torquatus; assembly: GCA_013398155.1. Taxonomy (NCBI): domain Eukaryota; kingdom Metazoa; phylum Chordata; class Aves; order Charadriiformes; family Pedionomidae; genus Pedionomus; species Pedionomus torquatus. The sequence continues at coordinate 433,382 of VZRU01017899.1, read as the reverse complement.
TGTCAATTTTTAGGCAACCAGGTATGTACTGATCTTATCAGCATGTGTGATTACACTGTTATATCATTCCTAGTTGGCAAAACCAGACCCTGCTTATTCAGTTCATAGCCATGCCTCACACTGGCATGCTTTCTGTCCCCACTCCAAAAGAACAATGGCTATTAAACTACCCTGGAAACAAAAATATCAGCAGAAAAATACTTCTTTGGTGTGAGGAATTAATCTCAAAGAAAGCAGTGTTTTTGAAGTGCAGTTGACTGTCAAACTATTATAGACAATCATTGAAAAGCACAGACTAAACACATTTATATACAAGGCACATCTCTCAAAGAATAATACACAAAAGCTTGCATTTAATTCCTGGCCTTACATGCAGCACACGTTGGGCTAGGTTGTGTAACAAACTGTGAAGATGGAAGCACATGAGTAAATTCACAAAGGTCAGGCCACTCAGTAGAAGGAGTTTGCACAGAGGAAAATGATCAATTTCTGGTATGTGTAAACAGGAAAAGATTTGGGCTGAGGAAACAGTGAGATAAAGTTCTTTTGGAAATGGTTGAAGTATTGTGACAAGTTAACACCTCTCCTTCTTTTCCTGCAAGTTACATTCTCATGAATTTTGGTGAAGCAAGTAAAAGGAAAGTCTGTCATGCTGCAACTTCAAAACCTCTGCTGCACAGCACTAATTTGTGGTGGTAAGGATTATCTGGTCTATCACTCTACACACCGCTGAGATGTTACTATGTTCTTAGCTCAAGTAATGGAATCAAAGATTAATAATATCCAGTCTGTAGCATCCTGAAGCATGTGGGATAAACCATGGCAGTGGAGACAGACCAGACCAGAGAGCTCCATGTTATGGAATTGGAATAAATAACCTTTTTTTTTCTCAGAACAGAAGTTTGCTACAAATGAACAACGAATGCCCTTTTTTATTGATTTTGTCTTTCCTGACTTTGGAACTCCAGAGTAGTCTCAAAGAACACATAGAAAAGGAAAAGTCTCTATATTGCATGTAAGAGCTTATTCAATGCAAGAAGGAGAAACATGGTAGAACCATGGCAGGACAATTATGTCTCAGAGAACTCTCCAGATGATGAGGAAACTCAAGTAGGGTAAATCTGTTGGCAATCATACTCTCTGATCCACCTCTGCAGTTGCGCTGCTTGGCCCATGAGGGGAATGGCACAAAAATTTAGCTTTCTCTCCTACCTACTTGCCTGGAGGTCTGCATCAAGCCTCTTACAACATGCTTCTGAGTACGATGCAGGAGACAAATATCTGTTTTTCACAGTAGAAGCTTCATATCACTGAGAGTACAACTGCATGACCAAGGACGTCCCATGTCTGGGACACAAGAGTAGAGTCACACCATTTATGACAAGATGAAGCCTATGGAATGGTAATCTGGGGGAGCGTTGCAGGATAAGAATGCCACCTTAAGAGGTAGAACTGATGAAAAGCATGGTTGAAGTTACAGGTGTAACACAAGGACAGGAAAGTACTGGCTCAGCTAGTGCAAACTAGTACATGGGTAAATCTGCTTTGATCTATACCAACTCTGGATTTGAACTTGATACTTCATCTGAAAGAAAGGCAAAGAATAAATAACATATTATTGGTTTGAATTAAACTATAATACTCAGGAAATTAAAATCGAAATCTGACTATAAAAAAATGACTGTCCCACAGAAGAATAAATATAGATCACATACCTCCAATTTAAATTTCAGACCCCAAAGTGACTCTAGCATTGCCAGCGTAGGGCCTGAGAAGCCTGCAGTGCAGCTAGATGCTCTACATAAGCCTGTTCCACAGCTCTATAGATTTTTATCCAAAGAGATGCAGCAGTGAGAGGAAAAGTTGAAGTACACTGTGGATGTAGTTCCAAGATGAGGCCAAAAATTCACCTGTAAATGATTTTTTAAAAAAAACTCAACAATGATAATGACAAAACAGGAAAAGAAATTGAAAAGCAGTTAAGTGGTGCACTCTGAAATGTCTCCGCTGAATTATGATAAGTATGTATTAGCTGCAGTATGTTTATCTATGTCCACAAGAGAGGATTAGCTGCAAACATTCTTCTGAGATAAACCAGAACCATTTGGTGCTGGCACTGTTAAATTTTTGTGATATGCAGGTGTTTGGAGTATGTGTGCAGCTTCCTCATTGGTTTTGATCCAGGTATTTCCACTGAGAGCATTTTTACGCACTAAATGTGATGAGGTACATAGAATAGTGGCAAACACCCCATGCAACTAACAAAAATAGGTATATGCACACTGAAGTTTAAAATAGTTTCATGTGTTAACGGCAATGAATGTAAATACTCACTTTGTCACAAAAAGTTGGGGAAGTGAATTTCATCCGCTTCTAGATGGCAGGAACCCCCGTGGGCTGTGTAGCGCAGAGCTTCCTGCAGATGGAGGAGAGCGTAGCCACCCCATTTCTGACAGCAGAGAGGGCACAGTGTGAGTGGGGATTTAGGGTGTCTGGGAGATGCAGCCTTGGGTAGAAAGAAAGGTGGGTGAAAACAGTTGTTTGCAGTGTCTGATATACTTGCAATGCAGCCACGCTGCAGCAAAGCTCTTCACCCCAGCCTGTCTGTAATTCTGTCCTGTTCTAGATGGCTTTATGCCAGGTTGAGATCTGCTGTTTGTCACCTTCCACCTCCTCTTGTTCCCAAAGCTCTTCAGCACAACTGTCTTCTAAGGGCCCAACTTTCCTAACCCTCTTGATGAGATAGGCCAGTAAGATTTCTTTAGCAGCTTTGAAAGGCACCTGCTTCTCTCTGTTTGGATTCTTTTCTGATGTCCACTGGACCCTTACTGCCCTAAATGTAGCAGATGTGATTTAGTGGAAATTTAGCTGTTTAGTTCAGAAGTGGTGCTCTATGTGACGTGCAAAGTCTAGGCAGAATTTTGATAACTAAATTCAGCAGACTGGATGCTAATCTAGACATCTGAAGAAGAGATTAAGTTATACAAAACCTCTGAAATTTTGCAGTCACACATTTTTAACTTCTCCAGTTTTCACTGAAAAGTAACATTTTCCAGTATAAAAGGATCTTTCCAATTAAGTGATTTTCTGCATCAACAGAACAAGTCCCTCATACCACTTACCAGCATTCCATTCTGTCAAATGACTCACTGCTGTAAATTGTGCCTCTCCTGCAGTACCTGCTGTCCCGAAACCTCTTGGTTTATGGTATGCTTACCTAATATGCAGGGACAGCTCTTCACCTTCAGACTGATTCACATGGAAGGCCACTATATATGTTTTACCTAGTGATCACTGCATGGTTTTGATCTTGTTGCTCTTGCTTGCTGAAAACCACGTTCTCAGCCTCTGTGCAATGTGACTTATTGCTTACATGTAATTTCCAGTGTTTCAGATTTATTTTTTTTTTAGATCTTCATGTCAGTGTTCCAATTTCTGAAATTTATCACTGTGTTCAATGGTATAATGAGACACTCTGAAGTCTCCAACCCTTTAAATATATGCACCCTCTTCCACTGCAATTGCCTTTCAGCACAGGTGACTCCTACTGAAATCTTACAATATCCATGAGATCTCATCACTGTTTCATGGCAAGTAACCATGAAAATGCATTTCATTTTTGTTTTCCTCAAACCTCACATTTAACTTCTCATTGCAGTTGCACAATTTTTGGCTGAAGTCATCAAGGATTTTTTGGCACTAACCTTGAGATGAAAGGAAAGAAGTGCCTTTCCAAATATTAAAGTTTACAAGTTGTTGATAGGTTCTAGTGGACTATGGATCTACTCCTGCATCACTTGTGTTAACAGAATTTTTATTTCTGGCGGCAGTTGGTGGTGTATATGGCCTTCATTCATTGTAAGGGCAGAAGTATTAAAAGTTCAGAATAATAACTTCCATTGAGAAGACCACAGAGTGGACATATATCTTCCTGGCTTCTATGCTAAATTCTGTTAACAACAGCAAAACTTTTCTAATGGATCATACAAAAAATACAGTATTAAAATATTCTGCTATCCAATTTAAAATTGCTGCAAAAATTAGATAGTTAAGCAAAACTAAAGAGCAGCCCAGACTTCTCTGTAATCTTAATTCTGCAAACTATTGCAACATGTCCTTTAGCCCTTCCACACTAAGGACAGCACTTTAGCACACAATTAACGATATGCCATTACCAAGTGTTTCACTGAACAGGAATGGGTGTCAGAATTGAGATCCACCAAAACAGAACAACAAAATGAGAACAGCAGATACTCATCTGTGTCTTTTAGTATCTTACTCACTCATCAGGTCTTACCAACTGCTATTAATGAGAACTATGTCATATAAAGTATATGAAGTGATTTTTAAAACTTCAAAACATTTTAAAGGACTTTAAAACTTTTTAAAAAGTAAATAATAGTAATTTTTATATGTATATATATATATATTTTTTTTTTTTTAACTCTTGTACTTCCATGAGGACCATCAAGCTCCAGGAAACTTCAAGACTTAATTCTGTAATTATTTGACAACTTCTCATTCCCAGTTCTACCTTAATTTACAGCCTGGTCTGCTCATAACTATTAGCTTTAACCAGTTTTGTTGTATTCCCCAAAAGACCTTTCACTTGCTGTTTTTTCATTCCCCTGCCAGACAGTAACATGTTCTCTCCCAGTCCTTGTTCACCCATGAGGTGAACATACCAAGACCTTGTAATCTCTTCTCATAGAAACAATCCATCCTTTCCCCAAACAATCATTATTCCAGTTTGAATTCACCTTTGTTAATATTGGTGATCAGAAGTGCAGAAACCTCCCTGGGTGCTCACATCTTTAGACTCAGACATGAGGCTCAGAGGATATTTCTGAGGACTGGGCTTGCCACCTTCTCAGAAGCATCCCTCAGATAGCCCAGATGAGGGTACCTTGGCTCCTCTCCTTCTCTGTCATTTCCTGTCATTGAGCTTATCAGAGAAGTTCTTTCTATTTGCCCCTCTAAGTGACCAATGTTGCACATTATGTTATTGAATTACAGCTCTTTTCTACTATTTTAGTCCTCTAGGTAACACAGATCTTCCTGCATTATGCTTCGATCCTCTCCGTATTGACAAAACCTCCAATTTTGTCTCATTACCACGCTACCACTTTTTATGCCTTTGTCATTACTAAAGCTATTAAAGAAAAGTATGTGCAGAGGAACTGGTTACCAGAGGGAAAGCCAGAACAAACTACTTACTGTGGGGCAACTGCCCACATGCACCTTTCTACCTTTAGTGAAAGAGAGGAGCTGTCTCCAGTTAACCATGGGGTAACCGAAGGGCAAGTGAGTTCAGAGAAAGAGCTACTGCACTTAAGCTGTAAACTCACATTCTAGCCCATGACAGTCATGACAACTGATTAGGTGTCCTTAATCAGTCCCTAATGATTGCTCAAGGCTTCAGGGTACCTCCTTCCAGTCTGATGATCCCCTTTAAGCACAAGCCTTTGCGTGATTATCTTACCCTCAGTCAGCTCTTCACCTATTTTACAAGTTCTCTGCTAATACCCATCCTCTCTAGCACAATTAGTAAATTCCTGTGGAGCACTAAATTAGATGCTCCACTAAAGTCCAAGAAGACTTGACCTACCTTACTTCTTAGTTAAGTCAGGTTTATTATTGAATACTCGTATCAAGTTAGTTCTGGTAAGTACAAGTTAGGTTTTAGCTTACTTAGCTTCATATCTTGTTTTTATACTTTTCTTCCATATTTATTCCAAACTTAATACACTGTTGAGGTAAAACTCACAAACCTGTAATTGTCCAGAACACTTTTTCCCCTTTCTTAATATAGTTTATATTTCCTGTTCTCCACCTTTTAAAGTAATATATAAAAATAGGAGCTGATTGTTTCGTGCTGTACTGATGATTATGTACATGTTTTCTCCCTATGTTAAACTTTTTGTATTTTGATTCTATCTCAGATGTGGAGATTCCAGATTCTCTTCTTTTCCCTTGGGTATCTTGATCTGTTTAGCAAGAAAAATCATCGCTCAACACCTTCACCCTTAGCAAAAACTGAAAACAAATATTCATTTTGCTTTTAAGCTATAGCTAAACCTTAACCCGAGCCCCCTGCATAGAATTATGGCTTCCTTCGTTGTTCTTTTGTTATCTTTACTACTAATAGATCTTCTGCTATTTCTTTATTTGTTTGTATTTTCTCTGTAATGCCTAATTCTGTCTGACTTACGGTAGTTCTCTCACTTTCTCCAGGTTTTTGCCTTTCATCTATCTTGCTTTCTTGATCAATAGCTTTTTGCATTCCCTATGGCTTTGCTGTTCATTCCTTATGTCCTTTTTGAGTCTTTTCTGCTTTCAATGTGTTTCGATCTGATACCCTCTCTACACCTCTCTCCTTCCAATTTTTAGAGAGATTTTGTGGTTTGGGCTTTAAAATATTCCAGAGCTCATTTGTATTCAAGACACTGAACTTTTCAGTCCAGCTGACTGTACTAACTGGGTTCCTTAATGTCTTAGTACCAAAACCTCACTTAAGCACCTTATTTAGCTTCCTATTATTTACAAAGAAACCACTGATGATCAGGGAAGAAGATTATTTTCATAGACCACTGTTTTGGTAACATTTTCATTACTCACACCAATTTACAATTTCTTGGTCCAGTGACTATGTGGCAATCAGGTAGTGACCACATCCAGAAAGAGCTGCACCAGCCGAACTGCTCACATTAGGCTGGCTCCTTCAGCTGCAGCTGAAGTCCCCTGAAGTGGCACAGAGCTGCAATTCCTGGAAACATTTGGCCTATTCAATAAGCTGTTTGTCCACTCTGAATCTAAGAGTGCTGATTACCACCGTTACTGTTACTGCCACATGGAAAATAAGGTGTTTATTAGCCTTCTCAAAACCACATTTATTCCAAATGTGTTATTTTGTGCTCTCTATTCTTTCCTAACAGTTCAACACATTGTTAATTTTCCAGGAGGAATTTTCTATCCTCTCCCATGGATCACCACATTCCAAGCCCAGGTTCTCTTTGACCAGATTCCCTTTATCTGTGTATTTTCTGCTTTCTCAATCTGTACCACAATAAGTATATTTCTCAAGGTTCCTGCCCAGGTACCTGTGTTTATGGTCAAATATTTATTTCTCGTAACAGGCACACATTTTCCTAGCCAAAAAGACAACACTGTATTCCCCCCCAGTTACTTCATCTGCATAAATGCTCCTTTTCTTCTTAGTGTTTATTATTCTATAATAATAAAAATAAAATTAAAAAAAAATTAAAAATGCCTACTTCTTAGTGTTTATTGTTCTAAAATCTGGTGTTTCTTTATCTGTACATTCAAAAGATCTGTAAGATCGTAAGAATAAATGTCAGGGAGCTACTGGGATTTTTTTTTCCTAGTTGGGGTTGATCAGTTTTATCGTATATCCATTCATCAAAATATTTGCTGATTACTTTTGTTTTTGAATATATTGAGAAATGTCTCCACATTGGATATTCAGTTCCATAGTCTGTAAAACAAATTCCTGTGATCGGGAGCTCTTGCTGCAAAGCCAGAATTTGTTTTCCTCAGATGAATTGGTTATTCGTCACTAGCATTGCCAACAAACTAAATACACTAGAGCAGCAGCTGAACATACACAAGAAACAAAGTTTTAGTTAAATTAAAAATATTGAAAATATTTTGCAAAATATTTTCTCAGATCTGATATTTTTATATTTATCTCTTTTGATCCAGCCAACATCCAGAATGCACTGACACTCAGAAACAGGAATAAGAAAAAGATTCAGTAGCTAAGAAACCCCAATATCTAATCTGTTCATGAAGAATGGTGTTTTGAAGAGAGAGGCTAGAGTTAGAAACTATGTTCTGTTTATTTTCTCTAAATGAATTGGACACATTTATAATAAAATTATGCATTTTTTCCTCTATTAAATTAATTTAGGTAAATTAATTATAAAACAATTATCTTAGTTTTTATGTCATGCAGGAAGTGTCATTTATATGCCAGTTATATGCAAAGAGAGAAAAGGTTGCCCTCTTAATTTATTGTAATACATGCAACAATGAAACATGATTTAATTGAAACAAAAGACAAGAGGATGAAAAGAAACTTTTTTTTTTTTTTCCCCAGAAAAATCCAAAGCACTTGCATGCAAGGCCTTGAAGCATTTCGATATTATAAATTATATATTTATATGTAAATGAACTTCTGGCTTCTGTCCAGAATATTGGGCAAATTGAATTTTAGATTCTGCTGTCTTTGCCTTCATTGAACTGTGAACTATTCCGTGAATATTCCTATAGAATTCTACACCTTTGCATAACTTAAGGTGAAGGGTTTTATAACAAAATCGGTACATCTGGTACATTATTCCCCATTTGAGAGTGTCCCATACCTGCAAAGCTCATGCGAATGGTTGAGCTTTGGGATCAAAGCAACAGGTCTGGACTGTTTTTCCAATCTCATAAAGATTTCTCCATTAAAAAAATATCCTTTTTGTGCTGACATGAATCCACGATCCTCATCCAAAAATGGATAAACTGCAGGAATGAAGGAGACATCAAACAGAATGGGGAAGCGGACACTTCAGAAAGGAGAGCCACCCTGCAGGAAGATCTGGATAGACTGGAAGAGTGTGCTAACAAGAACCTTAGGAGGTTCAACAATGGCAAATTTAAGATCTTGCACCTGAGAAAACATGATCCAGGAGTGCAGCACAGGCTGAGATCAACCCAGCTGGGGAGAAGCTTTGTGGAAAGGGACCTGGGGGTCCTGGTGGACAACAAGCTCAGTATGAGTGAACAGTTTGTTGCTGCGGCAGTTACAGGATGCTGGGTTGCAGAAGTCATTAGCCCACTCTGCTCAGCGCTTGGCAGGCCACATCTGGAATACTGTGTTCATTTTTTGTCCCTCACTATGCAAATAAGTTGTGAACAGGCTAAAGATGGTCCCGAGAAGGGCCACCAAGGTGATCAAAGGACTGGGAAACATGTCGTATGAGGAAAGGCTGAAAGAACTGGGTTTGTTCAGCTTTGAGAAAAGAAGGCTTAGAGGATGCCCTATCACCGTGTTCCAGTATTTAAAGGGCAAAGGCGGCAGACAACTCCCTTTTTACAGTCACACAGAAAAGACAAGGGTAATGGGTACAATTCCTGGGGAGATTCTGATTTTTCACAATCAGAACAACCAGCCATTGGAATAATCCCCCCAGGGAAGTGGTGGATTAATGAATGTTGGACTTTCAAGATTCAACTGTACAGGGTGTCGGGCCATCTTTTCTAGACTGTGCTTTTGCCAATATAGGTTGGATCCTTAAGGTCCCTTCCAACCTAGTACTCTACAATTCTGTGATTCTATGAGACTGCTTAGAAGCAGCCAAAAATGTCTTTGTTTAGCACAGGACTCCCAGACCAAACAAAAAAAATCTTTTCTGAGTAAAACATTTCATATGTTGATATCTTTAAGGTCAATTAATTGTTTCCTGGCAAAATTATTTTGCTAGTAAATTATTGACTGCTGGAAAGACAAACAGTTTAAATCACTCAATTTTGACCCCATAAGATGACTCATCAAGTTAAAGGTGACTTGCTAATAAGGTCTATAACTTCAATAATATGGAAGTGTAGGAAGACATATAACAGAATATACGTTGCCATTCTGCTTAAAAAAGGAAAAGAAATATATTACTTAATCCTTTGTTGTCAGTGGAAAGAAGTCTTTGAGGAGATGACAAAAACGTGTGAATGTGAACAATAATGCACTCCATCACTATTTAGCAGAATTTACCTTTCCTAACTATTTTCAACCAGAAATACTTGATAAAAAATATATTTTATTGGTTATTGATGTATATTTTGACTCTGTTATTTCTCATAAAATACCTCCTTTAAGCTATTATCTTTTGGGGTTCTTGTTTGAAAAAAAAAAAAAACAAACAAAAAACCAAACAATCCAACCGAAACAAAGCAAACAAAAGAGATAGAAGGATTTTCCTTTGCTTAGAAAATCTTGGATCTCTCCCTAAAAATCTCAAGTTTCAAAGGAAAATCTTTTGAGGTCAGCATAAACCCCATACCCTCAGGCTTTCTTAAAAAAAATCAGTTGGTGAGTTTCACACTGGAATTGCTACTGCAGCACATTTTAAGTACGGTAATCACTCTGCTGCTGCTGCTGCTACTCTTTTGTCTGGGCTGGAATCTCTATCACCACATTTTCCTCCTCCATGAAAGAAAGCAGGTATATATCATAGGACAGCATAGTCCCACATTTTTTTCTGGAGCCTGGGCCACCTCAGCTAGCTCCGACTACCTCTATAGTGTATCATGAGACTCCATGTGAGCATCAAGTCCATAGAACAAGACCAGAGATGGAGGTATCAAAGCATCATTTCCAGCTAAACAATTTCTGATACATGCCAAAAGTTGAAATTTTCTATTAGAAAGAAAAAGAATCTCCATCCAAATTCCTATTTCAAAATATGGTGGTATACATATGAGAATCTGACACTGAATGACAGAGCTGATACTGCAAGAATGACTCAGGAAACAGGGAAAATTTTGTTTTGGTGTCACATAAAACTATTAACAACCCACCAAGTTGATAATTTTGCACATAACAAGATTGATACAAAGTCTTTTGGTTTCTATATCTAGATTTCAGAGCATGACTTTATACAAAAGCTTTGTTCCAAAATGCTACACAATACAAGCAGTTTTTGTTGAACCAGTATCAGAATCCCATAATACAATTTTACAGCAGAATTTAAAGCAACAGTAGTCCTGCTTTTCAAATGTTCCAAGGGAAAGGCAGAAGCTCCTGATAATGACATAATATAATAAATAAATTCTGATTTTAAACAATCACTTTCTATTTTGGAAAATGTATTTCCTTCAAAAATGGGCTTTGGCTCATTTGAACAAGACTTCCGCTTGTTATGCAGAACAGGGGGTGGGCTGTATCATGAAGTTCATACACAGTAAATCTGGACTCGTGTTTTAGTCCCAGGCTACCCATGAGCTCAGAGACACAGCTGATCTCCTTCAATCTGGAGTCCCTCCTGGAGTGTTAGTAAATAACTAACTGTTCCACTTAGGCAGGTGCTGTTACAAGGCAGATTATAATCACATCTGCCCTGTGGTTGCAACAAGAAAAACAGTGCCTTGAAATCTTAAAATTAGGAATGTTTTCAGGTTCAATCAACTTATTTTAAAATATGAACTACAGCAAAACTAGAAAGCCCAACAAAATAAAATATCAGACACCTACTATAATTAAAGTGAGTGAGCCAAATGATTTACTAGTTAACTGTATAATTCCTGCTGGATGGCAATATATCTCATCTGTAGCCAGCACTGCTACAAACATTGTTCCTTTCTCTGGAGCTGAAAATAAATATCTCTGTTGGGTTTTGGGGGGGCATAATCTCCTGCAGGCCAGTAGGTCACTGCCCTCTTCAGTGTGACACTAAACAGAAAACGTGGAAGACTGTCAATGAGAGTTTTGCTATTGATTTCAGCTAAGCCAGGACTTCATTCCATGTCTTTCACCCACTCTTAAATTTTAGTAACACTTATCTTATCTATCCCAAAAAATTTCAATGGCCAAAAAAACATTTGACAGATGTGTAAATCTCAAAGCTTGGAATTTTGGGGTGAAAGGAGATGAAGTTTGTAAAATTGGTTCCACATTCATAGAGACATCCTCAGCCTGCTGTGGAAATATCCAACATTTTAGCACTTGATCCTGTCTCTCACCAATGTCAAGTGCAACATCTCTTCAGATTTCAGCAGGAGAATGTGGTAACAGGCACGCAAAAATGAGTGAACTCTGCCTTTTTATGCTATCCCTCATAAATCACCTTTGTTTGCATAAGGCCCAAGGCAAAGTCCATTGAAATCAGTATAAGCCTTTTTACTTTGGATTGAGTCCATTATCTCTGCTTCTCCTGCTCCTTTTACTTTTGGCTGAAATGTCATGTCTCACTTAAGCACTGCAAGACTGGCCAGCTGAAGAGATGGAGCCAGCAACAGGAGTGTCATGAGAATATATGAATGAGAGATGTATATTCATGGAAAGATTCATTTTAAAGCAGAATAACAGAGCGAAGACGCACCAGTTGCTCTTACACGCTGATAATTTACACATTTTACACATTATTACTTCGCTGTTCTACAGCAAAAATGTAGTTACTATAGCAACTGGTTTGTCATATGATCAGAATGCTATTTTTAATATCACTCAAAGATACATATTAAAATGTATAATATATGGACCACTCATAAGGGCTGAAAATACACGTACTAACATTTTTAAGTTTATAAGGGATAATTCTTTCTGATTTCTATTACTGTCTGCTTTTTGTTGTTTTTTTTTATTAGACTATATAATTAAAGACTGTCAAAGAATGATGGAGTAAAACTGTCCTTACAGCTCCTGGTGAACTCATGCAGTTTTTTCTTTAAGGGACAGGAGACCAGAGGTGCCTGTGAGGGTCAGAGCTCTTGAAAGAGTCCCAGGGCACTGCCAAGGTCTGACTGAATGTTACCAAGAGCTCCTGAGTATCTTTATCATCATCTTCTCCTCCCTTTTTGTACAATGTGCCTGAGTCTGCTTATTTTTTTTGGATAACCTGTGTCAAAGGACTCAAGAAGACATCCTAAAGCTTCAGCTTCTTTTCTCAGTTTAACGTACAAAATGTTTCTGCAAAGACATAGTCCAGCTGCAACAGACACAAATAAGGCATTTCCCATATCATAGCACCTCCAAAGTCCCATGCACCAGACAGCTGATATGACACCTTTGCTGCTACCCTGACTCTATCAAATAATGGATTTTTCAGTCCAAAGTTAGTGTAGGAGAAAGGGGATGTTCAGCAAAAAAATAACTTTTGTGTGGTGGTGGGAGGGCATGATACACTTTTTTCCCTTGTCTCATTGAATATATTATTCACAATTTTTGGGCTGTGTGGGGAGAATTCTTACTGAATTCAAACCTCCCATTCTGGGAGCAGAATACCCATGCACTCATTTGCCACAACCCAGGGAGTATACTCATAGCAGAGTTTCTCAGGTTGCACCAGCTAACAGTTTGTTTTGGAGGCCAATGCAAAACATTCCTATTGCTCTACTGAGCCTTAAACTATTTAAGATTGTAACTGATGAGGGAGGGGGAGGGCTCCCAATTCAAATTATTTCAACCTTTTTACTCCCTGTGGAGATTTAATTTGCTGTCAAGTTCCTCTGACTTCAGTCAATGGCAGACATAGATGATTTCTACTCCAGTATATAGGTTTAACCTTACGTCTCCCTTAACTCCAAATTCCGTCTATACCATGGCCTATAGCCTTCAGCAAAGTTGCCCACATTGCAATTCTGAATTCCCAAAGGCAACCTTGAAGTATAACTCAGGTTCTTTCATACCACAGGAAGCTTAGAGGAATCAACCTGTATGTCACTGACTTAGCAGTGAGATAGCAGAGAGAGGCAGCAGATGCAGAGCTGCCGGAAGTCAGGAAGGAGGAGTTGTAGTACTGCTCTTGCATGTGTGAGCCCAGAGGATCAGGTCAGCTCCTAACATCCTTCCTTACATAGTGCATCTGTCCCTCAGAACATTCGTATCACCCATGGAGCCTTCAGTACGTGATTGGTGTTGCAAACAGAGCTCACACTGACTGGGTGATTGTGCTGCTGGTTGGCTGATGTGCATTAAAATTGTTCCTACATTGACCCAAACCTGAGTCCCAAAGGAAAATATTTCTCTCCTGGTGTCATACTGCTGCAGCAAGTGCACCACAAAACATTCAGGTTTTAGGATGCTCACCAGTAGTTTTCACATGAAAAGACAGTCCTTCTGATGCAAAGAACCTGAATGAAATTATCCCCTTTGCCTACCTAAAAAAAGGGTCCAAAAGTCACTGTCCCAAAAGATTTGGCATCACGATGAAATTTGTGGTTAAAAAAGCTTTATCCTATTCAGTGGCTAAATGGGTTGGACAAATGAAAAAGATTTTGCTATAGATAGTGGCTCTGATATCTTGGCATGAAGAATTTATATGTAATTATTTGTGCAGGAGGACAGAATCATGATGAATGCCTTATATAAATCCCAGTAAATATATAAATCAAAGCTGCTATCGTATAAAGATCTGTTTCTGTTCCTGTGCTATTATCATGGCATACAATAGAAAGCTTCATTATCTGTTTACATCAACACTCTCGCAGGCCAAAATGCTTTTTTGCTTTCTGTTACCATTATGTCGTATTATGTGTGGTAATGTCATAGCAACCCAAGATAATACAAGTACTGTGGGGCAACAACGCAGTATTTTCTGGCTTTTGTTTTTGAATGAGACAGAATGCAGCTACCCACTCTATGCAAGCAATCCACATATACCCAAGTTTTAACACAATGAGTATTAATTAACAAACCAACAGTACTTATTGCAAGCAAGCCTTTTTCTCCTTTATATTCCAAAGATTTAAAATAACTGAAGTGTACAATTGCAGCATAGCAAAGGTATGAACAGTATACATAGCAGTGTAGTTCACAGATTTGGTATGTCAACATGCACTTGTTCACATTTGATCTAATTGAATGTATGTGTGAGACGTCTGGGCAACAATGATGTTTCTATTGCATCTGAACTGGGTCAGCTCTTGGATTAGACTAAAGGCTGAGAATCACTTTAGGATATGTTAATCTGGCATCCACCACCGCAGTACTAATTGTAACTGGAGTTGGTGAGAATAACTAATCAATATGTACATACAGAGTAAAATGACATTTTTAGTCACCTAAGACAATGAGTTCAGAGTGCCTTCTCTGAAATATGCAGTTATTACCATGCCATGACCTTGGCAGAACACTGTATTTAAGCAACCAGGCACAGACAAAAAAAAAACAAATGTGAGTGTATCATTAGCCAAAGTACCAAACTTTCCACTTGCTGGACTTAGCTTGTGCCTTGAAACCTCATTGGTGCCTCGAAGATGACAGAACTGCTGAGTTCAGCTTGTCAATATACTGGAATGCTCGCCACAGAGTGCATATTGCTAGTGATTTGGTTTTGTGCCTTGTATCTAAAAATCATATGCAAAAAAGACAGTTCACACTAGCAGGGTACACTAGGTGACAGGACACGTTACATTAACTTGTCTATTTTCTTTTTTTTCTTCTTTATAAGAGATTTTTTCCCATGCTGTACTGAGTTGCGTTGGACAGGGACCATTTTGCAGACTCCAACATAGCTGTAACAGACAAAAAGTGGACATCTAAAATGATTTAACTATGGTTTTATAAGCAGTAATGAAAGTGGCCTTATCTGTCAATGAAGAGAGAAAACAAATAATAAAATTATGTACTATTAGAGTCTGGATTAAGCATTGTTAAGACTGAAATATGTAACTAATGACCTGATATTCATATGTCTTGGAGGAGGCAAGAAGCATTCTTTGGCAAACAGGACTGAAAGAAACTTCTAACCCAAAATACAGAAATATGCAAATCCCCTCAGGAATCTAACTTACATGGATGCCAAAGTTCTGCTGATCCCTTTTTCTAGGAGTGGACAATGACGAAAGAGAGGGAAATGATGTGCTTGGAAGCAGAGGATGCAGCTTTGATGAGAGCCAGAACAAGGATTGCAGTAAAGTCCTGTGAAGAAGCCCATGTAGAACAGAAGGTGCTGCCTGTGACAGTCTTAAAGATACAAGTAAGAGAAGACAAACTAAACACCCCAAACAGTCCTCCCGTGTTTGGGGCACAGGATATTGATATTTTCTTGTAAACAGAATTATTACTGTGAGGGTGGTGAGGCACTGGAACAGGTTGCCCGGAGAAGCTGTGGATGACCCATCCCTGGAAGTATTTAAGGCCAGGCTTGATGGGGCTTTGAGCAACTTGCTGTAGTGGGAGGTGTCCCTGCCTATGGCAGGGTAGTTGGAACTCAATGATCTTCAAGGTGCTTTCCAACTCTAACCATTCTATGATTCTATGTATAGCAAACCTGACTAATATGTGGGATTTTTTTTCTTAACTGACGTGATCCGCAAGATGTCCAAACTGCTGGACAGTTTCTTGGATTAAAAATGGAATGACATTTTATAAATATAGTTGAGCCACAAGATTATTTCACAACCATTTAAACAGTGTTCATTTTTAGAGTGGAGATGAAGCCAGAGTTAATTAACACTAGTCACTGGAGACAGCAATAACTCACTCACCTATTTTTTTTTTTTTCTTGTGCTAAATGGATTGCAATTACTCCCCCAGTAATACTGTGATAACAAAGTTTAATACATAGAAAAAGTATTAACAGCATCAATGATGCATCATGGGAGAGCAGTAACTTGAGGAAAAATATAGCAGTGTTTTTTTGTTCTGATCTGGAAAGAAAAGATTTTTCCTAATAAAGAAATGTATTTTTAACATTGTTTTCTAAACCAAGAAAGACTGCAAAGGCTCAAAACCAGAAATTTTAAATAAGCCTTAAATACTTTTATAATTACACATATCTGCATTATTTTATACAGATGTTTATGATTAGGAATGCATTATTAAAACAAGCAAAGGTCTTTTCTATCTGTAAAAAAGCAGGGCCACAGTTTCAGGATATGGAATAAAACCTACTTACTGTCTCTTTTTAAATTATTATTTTTTTTTTTTTTAATTCTGGTATTTAATTTTAATTGGCTTCACCAAGGGCAAATCCTGCCTGACAAATTTGATGGCTTTCTATGATACTGCCACAAACTTGGCGGGTAAAGGCAGAGCAACAGACATTATGTACCTGGACTTATGCAAAGCATTTGACGCTGTCCTGCATGACATCCTAGTCTCCAAATTGGAAAGTCATGGGTTTGATGGATGGACCACTTGGCGGATAAGGAACTGGCTGGATGGCCGCACTCATGTCCCAGAAGGATCAGTACTGGGACCAATACTATTTAACATTTTTGTTGGAGATATGGACAGTGGGACAGAATGCACCCTCAGCATGCCTGCTGACGAAACCAAGCTTGGTGGCGCAGTCGACACACTGGAGGGAAGGGATGCCATCCAGAGGGACCAGGACAGGCTTGAGAGGTTGGCTAATGCAAATGGCATGAAGTTCAACCAAGCCAAGTGCAGAGTCCTGCACCTGGGACGTGGCAATCCCAAGCACAAATACAGGTTGGGCAGAGAGTGGCTGGAGAGCAGCCCTGAGGAGAAGGACTTGGGAGTGCTCATGAATGAGAAGCTCAACATGAGCCGGCATTGCATGCTGGCAGCCCAGAAGGCCAACCGTGTCCTGGGCTGCATCAAAAGAAGCGTGACCAGCAGGTTGCAGGAGGTGGTTCTCCCCCTCTATTCTGCACTCGTGAGACCCCACCTGGAGTACTGTGTCCAGCTCTGGAGTCCTCAACAAAGAAAGGACATAGAACTGTTAGAATGGGTCCAGCAGAGGGCCACAAAGATGATCAGAGG
>VZRU01017899.1:315288-415699 GCA_013398155.1 Pedionomus torquatus | reverse complement strand
GAGGGCCACAAAGATGATCAGAGGGATGGAGCACCTCTCCTATGAGGAGAGGCTGAGAGAGCTGGGGCTGTTCAGCCTGGAGAAGAGGAGGAGAAGTCTTATTGCACCCTTCCAGTATCTGAAGAGAGCCTACAGGAGATCAGGAGCGGGACTTTTTGTCAGGAATCATAGTGATAGGACAAGGGATAATGGTTTCAAACTAGAAGAAGGGAGATTTAGACTGGATATTAGGAAGAAATTCTTTCCTGTGAGGGTGGTAAGGCACTGGAACAGGTTGCCCAGAGAAGCTGTGGATGACCCATCCCTGGAAGCATTCAAGGCCAGGCTTGATGGGGCTTTGAGCAACCTGCTCTAGTGGGAGGTGTCCCTGCCTATGGCAGGGTGGTTGGAACTCAGTGATCTTTAAGGTCCCTTCCAATTCTAACCATTCTATAATTCTATGATTCTAATACAGTTTTCTAGCAGAGCTCAAAAATAGCCCATCAAGTTTGACTAATACTCTTAAAGAATCAGATATAAAACATTGCTTAGACTACTCATGGGAACGGCTAAATCATTCCACAAGAGCACAGTATGGACACTGTAAGTGAAAGGCTTCACAAAACCCAGGTTTTTCATTATTGTCCCTAGGAAACTGTGACCAATGTGACCACTGTCCTCCAGATCAGGTTGGAAAATGAAACTAGACTTTCGGTTTGCTCATCTTGGTAAATTAAATTTTAATATGTTACAAAAAGGTAACAGGTTGCTCTATTTAATTCAACACACAGTACAAGTGTCTTAAAAATCACATGCTAGGTAAAATCTAAGGTCTACAAAATGCTTTAGATTTGTAACTATTTTGCAATAATTTTTTTTTTTTTTTCCAAAGGACCATCTTAGAGAGGCATGCTGCAAAAATCCAGGGATGCTGCTAGTAATTAGGCAGCTGGGTGGTCTAGAAATCTTCTCCATTACACTTTTGTTTCCTTGCCAGTTCTTCATGTTCTCTCCTGAAAGAATGCTTTGTTTTTGTTTATGCAGCTCTTGTAGGCAGAATGAATAAACCTTTTTTCCTATGCTTGCCAGCCTTCACTGATACAATATTGGCTTCTCCATTTATGGGCTTTGAACAGGCATTTCAGAGCATTTGGTTTGACCAGAAATCAATTTTCAGGTTTCTAAAAGAAAACATCTCTATAGCACTCTGAGTATTTTGAGCTATCAGCCAGGTAAAATTGAAGATGAAGTTATGAAGTTTATGTGTGTTTTAGAAAAAAGAAATCTAGATGGAAACCTTAGTTAAGCTGAGTCAGGACCAGTTGGACTCCTGTTAAGTCCTGCTAAAATACACCTTTCCCTGCAAATTCCCCAATTTCCTGTCTCCCTCTTTCCTTCTACAACCATCTTTTCACTGTAAGTGTTATGCCTGTTCTGCTGAGATATTTATAATCTTCCCATTCAAACCACCCCTTTGGGGCGCTCAGGCTGAGAAGAGCAACCAGGCAATGGGAGCTCTCAAAAGAGAAGCAATTTCATTTGCTGCCTAAAATATTTTGGCAGAAACTAATTCAACTTGCATGGGAAGAGATTAGTCAACTGCCTAAGATGCTTGTGATTCTTAACTTCTGCTCAAACTATCCAAGTACACTGAAGGCAACAGTTCAAAATTCAACAATTTATCTTGTTTCTTGGAATAACAAAGATTAAAATTTTATGGTTTTGACATACGGGGTGCTTTTTCACTCCCCACTGTCTGGAATGAAAAGAAAACAAAAAAAAAAAAAAAGCACCACAGGATTTATTTCTAATTTTCAGAATAATTATTCTCCTTCACATGGAATCTAATCACAGTGTCTTTCAGAGCAAGGGGAGAAAGTTTCAGAAAATTCTGAATTCTAGACAGAAATAACTTTTAACTGGAATTATTTGCCTCTCAATGAATAGATACTAAAATAAACTCTGAAAAGAAATAGTTATTAAAAATAAAGGTATGAACAAAACAGAGGAAATATACAATTAAATGGGTAAAAAAAGCAAATATCACATAACCAATTTCATTTCAAGATCTCCAAAATATTGTAAAGATTAAAAAGTTTAAGACTTCGGTCACAGAATGTTCTTACAATGAACATTCTGAAACTTTTACTGTATAGGTTTTATTATATAGAATAATATATACAATATAAGAGAAATGCTGCTATATATATACAATACATATATATATACACACACAATAATATATACAAATATAGCAATGCTGCTACAGAAACCTTAATTCTTTAATTACCAGAGCTTGTAATTTAATATATTCTGATGAAGAATAGATTTTTATTGTCACCTGGAACAATTACCAGAAGAATTTCACAGTCATAATTTTGTGACATTGTATTTTGCATTTCATTTCACTTCTCATAGATACTGTCCACTATTTAACATTTTGAGATGTTTTCAGCTCCTGTTCTAAAGTACTCTGAGCTCCATTCTCTGCTCAGATATGAATATTTCTGGAAGCTTGAGAATAAATAAAAATAAGTTGTTCCACATTTTTGTTGTGTAATCAATGTTGTTTTGTAGCAGATTAAAATGAAATACTCTAAAGATATTCCTTAGCCACAAGCATCCTACAAGACTATATTCAAGTCACTGAGACTATTTTTCTGTTTCTATAGATAGCAAAAGATACTACTGTACTTGCCAACTGCAATGTTTTGTGCATATAGTTAGTTATCATCTCACAGTTCTTCCAAAACTAACAAAACCTGGAAAAACAGTGAATACAAACGTGTTAACTATCCATTCCCTTTTGCATCTATTTTCAAAATACCCATAATCCATTTCCAAAAACCTTTAGGTTTGAAACAGGAGATGATCTAGGCACTAGTTTCAGAGGAACCTGAACCATAAACTTTATGGTATATGGTTAAGCAGAAGTCTGAAGACATCTGCACTTTCTCAGTTTAAGGCCATCATTCTTTTTCAGTTTCCAAGTGTAATCCTTCACGCTGCTGTGTTTATGCCCAAGAGACACAAACACAATGCCTACACCCAGCAGAACCAAGGCTTCCCTTGCAGAGAGGCCATCCATCCATCCATCCATCCATCCATCCATCCATCCATCCATCCATCCATCCATCCATCCATCCCTACCAGCAGGGCTCCACCTGCATCAGCTGCTGCCTTCCATGCAAGGGACATGCTCTTCTTCAAGGCACTTCACCACCTGGATAAACAATGCTGCTGTTTGTGTCGACAGCTTAAAAAAATACCACTGTATCACTGACATGCCACTGAACATGTCAGGAGCTAAGCCATTTCACTGCGCTGAAGTGCTTTTCCTTTTATTGCCAGGCCTATAACAAGATTATTGAAATGATTCAACAATAGTCAAGCTGCAGCTATAGATACTTGTTGAAAGTAAATAATAAAAGCATTTTATCAGAATTGCTGTCATTTTCTTGTTGAGGGATACATCTGTTTCGTAAGTACATTTTTATGTGTGCCTGCCTTATGTGAACCTGCTCTAATTTAGTTACATTGATAGGTACAGTTGTAGCTTTCTTTCTAACAATATTAACAGATGAATAGGGCAGTCATTTTCAGACAGCAATTTGCCACGGCTACAGTCAAAGTGGATTGGTTTGAGATTGCAACCTAGCAAGAACAGGGGCTTTTATTATTATTGCTGCAGTTACTTTGTGGTTAGGTGTTAGGGGGGTGGGATTGTTTTGTTTTGTTTTGTTTTAAAAGCAGGCTACTGGAAACTGTTAGTGATGTAGTAATTTGGGATAAAAATTCATGGCAAGGAAAACTAAATGGGGGTCAAAAAGATTCTTATGAGAAAACCAGTGGTAAAATATAGGCTACAGATACGGAAATGTGCAGAGAACATCACCTCTCTGTGTCCTGAGTATTGTCTAGAAATGTAAACACTGATCATGCAATGCAGCTGTCTGACATACATACAAACAGCAAGGGCCATTTTTAGAAGATGACAGTTAAGGAGAACTATAAAGCAAGTGGATGTATCATTGCATTTCTGTGTGAGCAGAGGAATCTGTGCCTGTCCTTGAGATGCAGGGAAAACGTGCTACTTTGAAAACCAATTGGGTTTGTAGTCAGATTCAAACCTAGATAGATAAGTCTAGATGCTGTTGTTCAGAATAGCTATCCAATTAACGCTGCCCAAGCACCACCAGCACCTAAAGGCAACTAACCTGCATCCCAGAAGCACCTGACTAATTTTGCAGCCAAGTAAGTTTCAAACTGACCAATTTCAACCAGTTTTAACTGACAATCAATGGCCTCAAATACATGACATTCCACCTAGAAACTGGCAACTTGGCAGAGGAAAGAGACCAAAACCCTGCCAGTGTCCTGGTCTTTCCTGTCCCTTCCCAGATGCCCAGGTTCCCTCAACCCCACCCATGGCCCAGGACCCCATTTCAGTCCACCAAAACCATAAGCCTGTGCCTCAGTGACACCACAGCAGGGCTGGTCTTTGGGTCTGCATAGCCCTGCCCTGACTGGACATGGGGCCTCTTGAGCCAGGCCCAGCCATGGGCCCATGTCCTGGCATAGCCTCAGCATGTCCCTATTCCTGGGAAGGTGACTGATGACCAGGGCTGGGACTGGCAGCATCCCCTATTTCCACCTTCCAGATGCTTTAGATACTGAGCCTGTAATCCCATGTGCATATGCTAGAGGTTCTCATACATCTCCCTTCTAGGAGTTTAAGTAGGGAAATCCTTTATTGCTTAAATGCCCACAAGGAAAGCCCTACAGAGATTTTGACCCAGTGCTTTCCTTATGGTAAGCTTGCCAAGGAAGGAAGACATTTATGCAAGTCTTTACCAACACACTTTATTCAATCATCTGAGATTGCATTGCACTCCAGCATCCACCTTGAATCAATTTTCAATGGCCGGTAAGACAGGACAATGGGTAATGATTAATAACTCCAGGAGACCTGGAGCATTTCCTCCTCAGTAAAACAATGGTTATATCCCTGCCCCACCACCCCACTCGACCCTTCTTCTGGGATAAAAGGCACAGGGAGAAAGATGGCCATAAACAAGACAGTTTTATTATTTAATAAATAATTACCTATTCCTGGGTCAAGAGGCTCAAAAGGTTAAATGTATCAAAAATTAATATAAACTGATAAACATTAGGATAAGACAAACACTGAATAATCAGCTTTTCAGTATGCAAATTTCCACTGAAATTATGAATTTATACGCATCAGTGTTTAACTCAAGTTACTTCTGCTTAATTTTCTATGTGCCAGCTTGCAAAATTCAGGTAATAGGGAAGACTACCACAGTCCTCCTTCCTTTAGTTTGTGAGGAACCAGAAAAAGTCATCCTCAAGAAAAAGCAGATTCTGAACAATACTGCAACCTGCCAATAATAAAATCTCTTCACCTTCTTTAGCGTTTACACCTGACAGTGAAATTCAGAAATTCTCAATAGCTGGAGTCTGGAAATCTCAAGGTGTGTTTCACTATCAGTCACCACGGCTGCCCCAAAAATATTTATTGAAGGAAATACAAGGAATGTCTGTCCATCTCTTCCCCTGTGTCTGAATAATACAAGACAGTGAAACCTTAAAGGGTAAGCAAAAGTGCAGGATTGCAAAGACAGCTTAGACCTTGTCAGAAATTCTCTTTTAACGTTATTTTCAATTCCCTTGGTTTTGCTTAGAAAAATACTACTCTTTCCTTCACATTTATCTCCATCCTCCTCTCCTTTTAAATAACTGCAAGAAGGAGAAGGTTAAGCAATCAATCCCAAGGGAACACCTAAATCAAAATTTACCTTCAGGGGCATTTTCCTTAAATTTATTTCCACAAAAATATACAATGGAAACAAGACACCTATTCCACAGCATCGAGGAAAGGAGAGCTGTGGCTTTATGAACTCAGAGACCAGGCATGATGCAGGCTCCAGAGAGAATCCTCCCTTCCCCCAAACCTCACTCAGTAGCATGAAGGAAGAAACAAACCCCTCCCTGCTCCCACAAGTCCTGTCTCCGCTTGGCTTTGTGGGAGCTGGCAGGAGCATCTCTGTGGGCTTCCACAGAGCCAGAACATCTCCCCAGGATATGAGATTCAGCACGGCGCTGTTAAACACATCCTGAAAATCTGCTGCTTCTCATGAAAAAAAAAAAGATTTGGAGGTTGTTTCCCCCTTCTCCTCCACAGTGGAGGGAAGCTCTTTGCACTGTTTGTAATATATCCAAATATCTTCTTCAAACAAAATATTTCCCTCATGAAACATTTCAGCCAAAAACCTGGAGGAAACTTGGGTACAAGTTTCTGTCTGAGATGATAGTGCTTACTGGAAAAATAAGAGAGTATAATTCTGTGACTGGGGAAGACCTTGACATCAACAATATGGGATGTCAGAGTAGGGAAGGAAAAAAAATTAGTTGAAATGCTCTTGTTTCTGAAATAAAAATTGATCTCTTTTCTTGATGGCCTATTTTAAAGAACTGAAGAAACACTCAGATTTTTTATGTATGAACATGTGTAGATACATAGATAGACAGATAATATATAAAAATATATTATGTACGTTAGATATTAAAAGCCTAACCAGTTGCGGAAGTTTGCTTATTTTACCCAGAAAAAATAGGCACAGATCCTTGAGAGCAGGGACTTTTCTTTGTCACACAAAGTTTAGCACAAGGAGTCCTGGATAATACCAGATATTCCTGGGCAGATCAATGGTATATAAAGTAGTTTTACCCTTCTTGCCCCACTGCACTTTTTGCTATCACCTGTGCTGCTAAAGGTGTGTTCTTCCTTTTCTTCCTGGGGTAACTTGCTGCTCTTGCATTCAGATAAAAAATTTTGTTAAACTAATGAAGATAATTTGCAGTGTTTTAGAAACCCAGCTCCACTGGGCTCTCTGCTTATGGTTGTCAAACATACAGGTGCTTGTTGTCTTTTTCTAACTGAAGCAGTCACACTGATGAGATGACAAATGTTGACACTTTCCACCCTTTCTGGAAGAAAGCATTTCTCTAAGTCTTGTGAGTCATAGTCTCTAAGGCCCGTGAGCAGCAGAACTAACAAAGCCTCTTGTCCTAAGCATATATACCCAACAACCTCATATCACCACAGGTCTTCCTGCAGTGCCTCCAGTTCCTCATTCAAGTCCTCCCACTTCTTACCAGGCTGCATACCCATCAGATGGATGGACCAGTAGAAGCTTATGTGCTGGCTTTTTGTGAAGTAGGTGTCCAGCAATGTGTTGAGGAATACACGCCTGCTATTTCGCTGGTCAGCTACATGGCACACAGATGCTGGGCTCACATTATAGATGCACTCTCAGTAGAGGTATTAATTTTGGCTATTCTCTTCTATCTCTGCTTGGTGATTGTCACAGATTTGGTACATTCCTACCTTTGAAGTCAGTTTTGGTAGAAATTGGTAAATAAGCTCAAAAAGTTAGGAAGAGGAGAGGACTAAGGTCTTGTGATTGCTTCAGTCTTTTCACATAAAGCTACAAAAGCCTACTCTCAAAAAACATCTTTTAAAAGATATTTTATCCAGATTTTTTTCTGTGCAAGTGGTTAATGTGTCACAAGGAGCAGAAAATCTGGAAAAAGATGTTTTCAGACTACTTTTCTTGGGCCCAGCATCTATTTTTTTCATTTCCACATTAAACAAAAGAGCCAGTCATATGTAGGTTAATAAAGTGAACACAAGGGAGATGTACCTCCAAATTGGAGCCAGACGGTGAATAACATAGCAGGAATGTACTTAAACCCCGGTACCAGCTCGTGACAAGGTCTGCTCTCTGTCTTAGCCCTTGGATTTTGGAAAAAAGCTTCAGGAGCTAAGAGAAAAACTTTCAACCTGACAAATACTTCTTGGCTGGAAAAGGCTCCTGTTTTAATTCAGCACAGATGTGACTTTTAATGAAAGCATTATGGCTTTGCAGCTGCATGGATGATACGAACCTTTTTAAAGGAATAAATGACTCAAATTGCTTTATTTTCTCTGCACCATTATGCTTGACCTTTGCCAGGGTACAATCCTAAAATCAGCTACAGTGCTGTTTATGGTTACCTGTCTCTTATCCAGTCTAATCTTGGGAGAAATGGGGCAGACTGACTCCTGCTAGATGAGAGCAGAGAACAGCCCATACCCCCGGGTGGGACTCAGCATTTTGCAGGATTAGGTGCCTGGTGAGTACAGACACCAACGGTAAACAAGAAGGAAGAAATCTAAATGGACCAGGCAGCTAACAGCAAAGAAATACTGGGTCACATTAGCACAGAGTCACTAGATAACACTGAAAACTAGGTCAATGTGAGGAACACTGGGAGCCTTTTTCTACAGCAGTCATTCTCCAGAAATTAAGTTGGATCTAAGGGCTGGCTATTTGGCTCGCTTGCAGACACCTGCTTCATGCAGGCAAAGGGGTAACTTGTAAACTTAATTTCTTCCCTTCACTTCATATCTTAAATCTGCTGGGCAAGAGACAAGACAGACACCTGACACCTGTGCAATTAGCTTTCTAATATTTAGTTAGGTAGCATCATCTTTACCTCACCTAACTTCTGTCTGATCAGAGAGAGTCCTCTAGTCTCCCTCCACACAGCAGCATCTCCCCACACACACCCTAGGGTGGGATAAATCAGCTCCTGGAAAGAGCCTGTCTCATTCCACGTAAAGAAGTTCAGACTAGATAGTTTTCAGATAGTCATTAAGGTGCAGCAAATCCCACCCTTATCATACAGGACCCCACAGAATAATTAAAAAAAAAACCAAAAACAAAACAAAACAAAACAAAAAAAAAAAAAAAAAAAAAAAAACCAAAACACCAAAATAGAAAAATAATGAAGATCAAGCAAATCTTTTACCTTTTCACAGAAGACGCACTACTGTTCTAAACACACAACTTAAAGTTACTGTTAGGTAAGACTTTTTGGTCCATTGCCTTTCTTGCTATTGTTTCTGTATGCCTGATTTATTTCAGATTTGTTCCCCTATAAGGAACAAGAAATCAAGCCCCTTGTGGTCAACATTTTCTTTCACCCAACATGCCCTGTACAGGCACTGCACCCATCTGGCCCCAATTCAGTAGAGCACTTATTCATTTATTTGAAGACTGCTGAATCAAGGCCAGAGGCACCATCCTGTGCTCAGCAGCGATCTAATAAGCCAAATACTGTGGAGTCAAGTTCAATGTGCTGACAAATTCACATTTCTCAACTTGGATTCCTGGAAGTCTCCACAGTCCTGTAAAAATCTGGATTTCCACTGATTATGCCCTTTGTATCACAAGTGTAATATGTTACATATTCATATTGACTCAATGAAGTTTCAAACAATATTTACTAATATTCACATAACCATGAGTACAACAGTCTCCAATAATTGACCCATAAAATGTAATATGTAGAGCACAGGGAAATGCAGGAAATGTTGTGAAAGAAAAGTTCATTTCCAAGGGTAACAAGAAAAAGAAATAAGAGGACCCTGGACAACTGATGAAAGCACCCTAAACAATTCTGCTTAAAGGGAGAAAGTTTAAAGTTATTTTTCTTTAGCAAATCATCCTGAATTAATTTCATCATTCTTGATTCAGATGTGGTTTTTTGACACTTTTATTATGAAGAAACTGTTTCTGAACCATACAATATGAACAGAGGTGCTATAAGTTTAAGTAAAATGCTATTACCTCCTTGCTTTGAAGAATTCACAGTCTCATTCAAATTAAACAGCATTTCTCTGCAACAGATGAAATGAATGTTGCAAAAATGAAATTGTATGCATGGGTTCATGAGCATTTAAATCATTTTATGCTTTATATACATATATATGCACGTGTGTGTATGTATATATCAAGAATGGCATACTGACAACTTCGCAGTTTAATGACTATATCTTTTTCCCATAGTATCATACCCTCATATCTCCTTGGAAACGAGAAACATTCACTACAGCAGTATAATGAAGCAATGGTCATTAAAACAGGGCATGCAGGTAACAGATTTCTATTATAACATTACTCTACCTTCTTAGCTAAAATACAAAGCACTCTATGCATTCACCTAATTTTATTGCTTGCACCCTCCTGCTCCTCATTTATTATTGAGCTACCACATTTATAATTCACTTGAACAAGTTTGCTCCAGAATAAAGCACAACTGATATGCACAGTACAATGTTTACTTCTCAGCCCTCCTTTCTTTTTCCGCTCCCCCCCCCCTTCTCTTTTATAGTCACAAATCATTTTTACAAGCTATGGTTAGTTAGTTATCAGTTCGCTCCCTTCTTTAACTTTTACACAGAAAAAACCTTGAGCTCAGTTTGTTTTTCTTTAATAAATACATGCTTCTGAATAATGCAGTGTGAGCAGTTACTTCAGGTATTACCTAATACTCTAACTCAATTGATAAAATTTAAGCCTGCAAATCAAGATTTAAATTTGCATGACAAGTACAGCAAATACGACATTTGAGTTAATGACTTGCTTTAGAAATTTATGGACCCTTCTCATTCCTATAATGCTAGAAAAACAGGAAGCTTTTGTGTGAAAGTATTTTGATTCCAAAATGTTGCAAACTCTGTGTTTCACATTTACAGGATCTGTGTTCCTCTGCCATGCAGTAAATTTTCAGGTGGTAAAAGGGCACTGCAGAGGGTGCAAAACATATAAAGAGACAGACCATAACAAGCCCTTTTCAACACTAGCCAGAAATGAACAGGAGCACTTTGCTCTACCATATATATATATACATAAAATAAAAAATAAAATAAAATTTAAAAAGCCTTAAAAAAACTTTCCTTAGGGGACAGGGCAGGCATTTGTAGAACTTCTTTTATTATATGTGTCATCAACACTATTTTGACTGAGGGAGAGAAGCGAGATGATGGCTGCTGAATGGAAGTAAAAGCACAGCAACAAACCAAATGTCCCACATTACCTCACTTCTCCATTTTCACATTCAGGGTATTTGAATGCGCAAAATCAAAAATCCCAGCCTGGCTACATTGTAGGTAAGTATGCAGATTTTTTGTCCCATTGGCATTAGGACAGTTAGGTTTTCACTGAGTTACTTAGTTCCTTACTGTACCTCCTTTGTCCAGCTTGATTAAAATACAGAACATGCATAAGTGTATTAATTGAGATTACATAGTTGTATGTGTACATACTGACCTGATTTATAAGAACAGTCTTCAGGAAGTACTTAACACCTTGAATCTCCAGCTCAGCTGCACTCAAATGACTTATATTGGACTCAATTCTCACCTCAGCTTGCTCAAATACAAAATTCCCTGTTGTTCAGGAGGCTGGTGGCTAACCAAATGCCAACTAATTAATGAAAAATAAGAGGTAAGATACCAGATAAACTGCAAACCACCAACCAGCACAAAAGGAAACAAAGCTGAGTGAAGCATTTCAGAATGCTATTATTAATTTGCAATTGAAGAAGGAAGACTAGCTTTGTGGTTAAGAACCTGTAATGGGACTTGGGACCAGACACATCTTGGCTTTGTTGAAGTCTCTGTGAATAAATTTGTACTGGCCAATTTCTCTTCCTTGTCATTTTCCTTATATGACATGATGATAATTACACCTGTCTCTCTTCTCGTCTCCCTGTTGTCTTTCCTCACCTTCATCCAAAGAAGCACTGGAACAGAAACTGCCCTCTCCTAGTCACCTGTTACACAGAGTTTCTGTCCTAGTAGGGATTTTCTATTATTATCAAAATGGATATTAATTTCCTTTTCAGAAAAAAAAAAAAAAAAAAAAAAAAAAAAACACAAAACACAAACAAGGTATAAAGAAATCTGAAATGCAAAATTTTACTGAAATATATTCATTGAATGGAAAATATCCATGCATGATAGACCATAAGGGGTTGAGTGACTAGATAAAAGCCTTTTTTACCTATATTAATTGGCTTACTGAAAGACATAGATATAGTAAAAAGGCTAAATTTAATATTATTTAAGACAAAAATGCAGAAATGCTTGAGTTCACAGGAAAAAGAAAAGCAAATTAAAAATCTTAAAAAGTGTTTTTTTCTTATACCATGCTGTACTTACTGCTAAAGTAAATCTCAACACATTAAATACATAAATGTATGTGTGCATTAATAGATCGATATCCAGAACACGCTTCTTCATAATGCATTACAGATGGCTCTTCTCTAATTATTTACATATTGCTATACAGAGGCTATGATGCTTGCTGCTTTGATGGTACTTTGAGTTACTGTTTTGATGACTCCATACAACTTTGAAGCATTTCAAGGTGATACTGCGTTCCACTTACAAATCCAATCTTGTTTTTATATATGTGCTTAGCATACAAATTTGAAGATTTCTATTTACAGGTCAGATACTCAGTGAACAACAATCTGTATTAGATAAACTAAAGAATGTATTAACCTATGCTTCTTGTTCATTATTTAAATAATTGACCGTCCAGCTTAACAACTCAAAATTTAAGAATGATTTATCTCCTTGAAATGTTTGTGTTGCTTTCTTAAGTCTTTGTGAATAATTATGCTCAACAACTTTTCAAAGAGTTTCGGGAACAAATATCACATTAACCTCCTGATCTATCCAGTTCTACTGGAATGACTTAAAAAAACAGTAGTGGAAACATCATCCTGTGTAGATTAGTTTTCTCCATCCAAAAATTTTAATTTTTATAACAAAGATACTTCAGAAGACAAATTATGTTCTTTAATGTAATTGAAATCAATGCTATATTAATCAATAATAATATAAATAACTGGTTTATATTCAGAATAACTTTCCAAGTATATACATTTTTTTTAATATACTGTTTTCATTGTCAGTTTACATTTACATGCTTTTTTTCTGATTTTCCTGAAGGAAGAACAATACAAACCAGAAGAGTGAAACACTTCAGAAATGCTTTTGCAGGAGTGGCAGAGATGACTTTCTGTAGTTTAAAGGTGGAAGAAAGGTTCTGCAAAAGCTCTTCCGAATCACTTTGTTCCTCTGAGCCAATTTAATCTCATGGAGAGAATATCTTCTGGAGTGACCTCCTTGAACCTTTGTGACCAATGCAATAAAACACCAAAAGACCTAGAGATTAGAAAAGAGAGCCTTGAAACTAAAAAGAGTGTTCCTCAGGGCTATAAGTTACACCAACAGTGAGAATGAATCCCAGTGGGAAGGGAAGATCCTGTATCCCTACCATTAATTATCTGCTTCGTAATCTACTCCCATTATAATTGTAATACTTTCCAAATGCAGCTCTCCTTTCTCATGCCTGCAGCAATGCACATTGTTCCCTGTCTGACAAAACCCCTCTTTGTTTGGGAATCGCAGGCTATGTAAACTGCATAATAGTCTTTAAGAAAAGAATTGCATCTTTGTTGTGTTTATGCTACACATCTCTCTTCCGTGTTTTATACAAATGATTTGCCCATAGAAACCAAATAGGTGTTCCAACTGAGTAAATTAAGAATACTGATGTACATGTTTAAATGCTTCTTTATTCCATGCAGCTTTACCCACTGTATGTGTCTTCATGAATTATGTCTGTGCTTCCCTGTTATTTAAAAATAAAGAAAACCATTTTAAATCTCAGGTACAACTGAAGACATCAAGGGCTTGCTCAGAATTATCCACAAGAATAATCTTCAGCATAGACAAATACAGTGCATATGTTTAAAAGAGGAGGAAAGTGCATATTCCCATAGATCATACAATTTGCCTCCACCTCATAGTAAGAACATTGTTTGTACAACATGAGCTGCAAATTACACTCCTGCACAAGCCAGTCAGAGACACTACAGTCTCTACACTACAGTCGTCTCCCCTGCTTTGATGTCTGACCACCCCATGTCATACTCTCCCTGAAGTCAGAAGACAGGCTCTTGGGGCAGGGACTGAATGCTGTGGTCTCTTGCTGCAGAAGATCTCCCCAGTCTTGCCAGGGTTGCTCTCGCTCCATTACTCCCTGCACACTGATAACAGAGTACTTCTCACAACTTCGTGGTCCTGGCCCTTGAGAAATACAGGACAACAAAATTTTCTGAGAAGGTAATAAAACGTGAAATGCACATCTGTAATTTCACAACAAAGTCAATTTGTATTCTATGCCTATATTCTACGTGGTCACCTATAGTGCACACCAATTTTAGAGGCTTTCATCATTTTTTGCTCATGTTTTTTTTTCCTTTTTCCAGGCATGCAAAATTACTAAAGCACTAAGACTCCCTCAGTTGGAGTACAGCCTTTGCTAAAACCTAGTTCCCTAGTATATCAAGTATAATTCAGCAATGTCTCAGTTGTTAATGAAATGTAAGAAAGATCTCTAAAAAAAAAAAAGAATGAGGCCTATAGTTTATGAAAGGATGTGTGGGAATTGGGGAACAATTACCATTCACTAAGACACTTGCTTTGCCAGCTGTATACACATATTCTATCTCATGAAGACCCTAATCCACAAAGCTGAAACAATCTTTCAGGGAAGGACAATGTTTTGAGGGCTTCATCTTTATAAAGGCAAAATAATTAACAACTAGTCATTTATAATCAGATCTTTTAGAAACAGACACCCCAGTTTGAATCAGGACTGCTTCTAAATTATTTTTTAGTTAATCAATATCCTTTTCCTTCTTTGCTTTGAAGTGATTTTTTTTTACAAAAAATATTTGGGTTGAATTTTATCTTTAAGGTTTGCTGTTTAATTTGCTAACACTTTTAAAACAGAAGAAAAGTGGTAATAGAGTAATCATTTTACATTAAGCAACAGCAGAAGAGTAATGAAGTGGAATCACAGTGTTCAAGTCCTTCATTTACAAAACACTCTTTTATCCCAAACACCTGCATCTTTCCCCAGGCTGAGGGAGCATTTTGACTTAAAACAGAATGTTAGAAGCTCTAGTGCATTATCGCTTCAGATCACCTACAGATGACTGATTCTGGGTGTCAATTAATGTTATTACCACCTAATCAAATGCTACTTAATGCAAACTGTGGGCTATACTCTTGCCTTTGTGTAGAGCTTGGGATTCAGAGTTGGAAAAAAAAAAAAAAAAGCAAAAAGCAAGCTGTTTGCAAAGGGCAGTTTAGAGAAACCACAAATACTACACTAGTTTCTAAGCCAGACAGAGAATTAAAAAGAATCATATGTATTTCAAGAGGGAAATTTTAGCATAATCACTTTCAATAAATGTTATGCACAGCTTACACTGTCAAGAGTATCACAAGTTTAAAGGTTTCAAAAGTATGAAGTCTTTATGTTAGGTGGGATTCTATCCCTGCTCTGTAAAAATATTCCTAAAATTGAAGTTGGGGGCAGGGTGGATTAGATGATCTGCAGAGATGCCTTCAAACCTCAGGGGTTCTGTGATTCTAAGGTTAGTCTTCCAGGTGGGCATGCAATTATGACACAACCAGCTACAGATACAGCCTTGTGCCTTCTCACAGTCACATGAGTGGTAGCTCACACATTAAAGCCAAGGCATCTTTCTTTTCACCTTCATCTTCCTGAGAAAACACCTGAATCAGCAGATTGTAATCTAAGGTGACATCTTCTGAATTCCTCCCATCTTCTTTGTAAGCGTTAATGCAATATTCATAGTAAGAGGACAGACATACAGAGCATGGGCTTCCTGTGCTCAGTAGAAGGCCCAGACACAGAAACTTTACTACAATTATGATACCATATGAAACACCAAAACAGTCACTGCAACATCACTTGGAACTTGAGAAATTTAGTATTTCTTCCCTGGATGATGCCAGGACCACTCAGCCTCCTTGTTCTTTCGTCCTAGAAACTGCCAACATTTCACCTCCAGATCCTGTAAGGCTTCGCACGCTCTCCTGGGAGTTTGCTGGTAGAGCAAGATATGCCTCCAAATGAAGAAGGTGGAAGCTAAAACCAAGACCATCTTCCCTTAGGGTTATACTCCAGCTGCTGACACCCCGAATAGAGAAAACTGCAGCACCAGCTCTCCCCATGGGGATGAGCACAGCTGACAGCATGAGCTTTTCCACCAGATCAGAACTCACTAAACAGAACATAGACAAACCTGTTTCTGTAAATGGTGGTGCAGAAAAAATGCAGTAGCTATATGATGCAAAGAGCTAACCCAGCTGTTTAGTTCACTTTCTCAGTCCAAATTAATTCAACATTTCTGACACAACTTTCTTACAACCTTAATACGATATCCTTTGTCCTGCCAGAGGAAGAGTAAAGCAAGCATAAAGGCATTAAGTCTAACTCTGTATTGCATGCTTTGGCTAATTCACCAGGAATGTTTGCATACTTATTTTTGATCCAGATCAAATCTGGACTGAGCAGATTGTATCCAGCACCGTGCAGCAACCACCTTCCTGTAAAGGGGAGTGAGTGCTTCTCACATACCCCTTGGACGCCATCCTATCAACATGCTTTGGCCAAGATTTTTTGGTTCAGTGTTCTAGTATGCTTCTCCACTTCTGATGCAATATCATAACATCTGGCACACAAAAGTCCTTGAATGCAGATGATCGAATTCTTCCAAAACCTTCTCAGCACACCATTAAATTGGATGGGAGCTGAGCTGCAGTAGCTAGGTCTGTATAATATGTTGGGTTAGTTGCAATCCTGTCACACAATATGTGATTGCTATCTGATACATTATTTGAAACCTTGCCAAAACACACTTGAGAAATAAGTTATCTTACAAATGATTTCCGAAGAATTTCTTTTCTATTATAATTAAAAGCCCACTTTATATACACTAGGCATCTTATTTCCTTAATTATTTTCAAACAGTTCCTGAATGGTTTATGCGTTCATCCCCAAACACACCAGCCTGTTATTCCCCACTGGAATATAACATATGCTGAAAATTAATTATTTAAATATCTAAATGATGAATATTCTTTTCCAATATCTGTTTGCTGACCAAACTTTCTATTATGAATTAAGTATGCCTAGGGAAGTTGCCCATTATATGAAGAAAAGAGCAATGACATAACGCATATGAAGGCTAATTTATGGTATGGACCAGTCATACTGTCAGATCTGTACTATATGTTCCACACTATGTCATGGCTTGAGTACAGAATCCTTCAGATTATACATCTGCAGCAGCAGCTGATTTCCACTTGACATCATTGCCTAGGGTTCTCCAGCTGGAAACGCCCACCACTAGACGTCATTGGGGCTCCAGGTCTTGCAGAATCGTGTTATCAAGCTGTTTGATAAAGTCTGTCACGCCCCTACCTTGACTACTGTCATCCTCTATGTCTCAGTGGTCTTCTTTGCTTATCTTTGAGAGACACCTTAAGCAATTTCTCTCAGTTGGTCACCACTATGCCCTGAATTTTAATGTCTGCTGCTTCTATTCTTCTCTTTGGTATTATTTTCCAGTGAAATATAGCCACAACTATCTACATTTAAGCAAAATCATCATTATTCTCTTCTGAACAAATGCCCAAAAGCTTTAAAATTAATAGCCTTTGATCCCTGAGTAACATCTTGCTGCAAACTGAATGTGGCAAGGAAACACTTTGAGCTTTATGCTTGGATTTTATTACTTTAGTGTGCATTGCAACAATCTTAATAAAGCAGGAGAGCAATTTTTTATTGCGCAATGTATTTGATTTTTAACAAATCAAATTATTTTTGGTAAATCTTCATGCATCTGTCCGGAATCCTGAAGTACACTTTGAATTGCATAGAAATACAGGAATTTTAGTTTTAACCAAGAGAAAGACAATAGAAGGCTGGGGGGTTTGTGTGCTCCAAATTCATATCTAATTCCCCATCTAACTGCATGAGATCAGTGCCTTGGTTCTAACCTTCAAAGAATACAACAGGTAAAGTCATTGCCATGTTAATAACTGCTTTCAACTCAGAAACCACTGAGGTAGCTGCACTTCTACATGTTAATGTCCACTGTAAATACTTGTGACCATAATGAAGGCTTTTGAATTTGGAGGTAAAATATTTGAAGTGGAGGAAGTTGTGAAAGCAGTGTTAAAAAATTTGTCCCAGAAAAATGCAACCAGACAGTTAGACTAAGAAAATAGTGAAAGAGTAAAAGAGATGTTTTATACAGACAGTGTTTCAAATAACCAGTAAGTTAGTAATGCAAACTGCAGAGCAAAGTTTCAAGCTTTCTGAAATTTTGGGGTTTTTTGTGGGATTGGGGTTTTTTTAGAATCTAGTTGCAACCTATTAAGGAAGTATGGGCTTGCTGTAATTATAGATGAAATTCTAACTGTCGCTTTGAAGAAATAACACAACCAGTTCTTTTTAAAGTGATATAAAAGACAAGTCCATGGAAAAAAGCCCTCATATTTTGATGTAATAAAATGTTGCCTGCTGACGTTCTTAAGAGAATGCTCAAAAGCAAACAAAAGATGCTTGGGAGTTGGATTTATTTTAATGAGCTTCCAGGAACATTTATGATATATGTACCCCAGTGACCACAGGTGGATATCCCTACCGGGTAACACTCAGCTGCTCCTGAATAAAGCAGGGAAGACCAAACAAACAGAAGAGAGGAAAGAAAAAAGGAAGAGATTTATGTCAGGGTACACTTAATGAACACCTGCACTTCACAGGCCTGGGTAACTATTTACCACCTTCTTACCTCCAGATAAATATCTACTAAGAAATTACTTCTCTTTCTGTATCATTGACAAATTAAACGAAACCCTTGAAGAGTGCTTGGAGGCAAACCACACATAGGTTAATTTTCCTTTTTTTGTATGGCAGGGAAATAATCATCATGGGAACACCTAATTAAAAAGGACTCGACCCTTTGTGCAAGGTCATGCTTGTTGCTTCACAAAAGAACAGTTATTGATCTGGACTTGGAGAATGCAGTTAAACAGAGCTTCCAACTTTAGTGGTCTATCTGCTTGCACCCTAACAGAGCACCCTAACAGTTACCCATCAGAAAATCCCTTGTGTCAACTTCAAACTGGCCACAGTGAGAAAGATCACAAGGTATTATTACATATGGGAGAAAAGAATCAACATTCTTTGCTTCACTGCCAGTTTAGGTACATGGCCCATTTTTCCAGATCTGCTTTCCTTCCTCTCCTCATTTGTGATGATGATTTATGCAAGGGTATGCTGGGCCTGTGCGAGACATTTATAACTCCAAAACAAGCTTCCCAAAGAGGCTAGTATCGTGTAATTCATCCTTGGCACTTTGCAACCTGAATGCAAGCTGTACGTGCAATCCACATTCCTCAGCTAACAGGGACACTGATGTACAAACATCCCACCCCAAGAGTGCTCAAAAGCTAATTCTGCAGAAGGTGTAGGAGGACAGCAAAATAAGCAGTACATTCTAGATATTGCTCCAAAAATAATCCTGATCAGAGCATGGAAAACAACCATTCTTCATTACATACTGCAAACCAACTAGTAGCAGTTCAGCAAGGTGAGGCCGTAAGTTCTGCCAGAGCTGCCCAGAACAGAAGCTGAAAGCCTGGCATGCCCAGCACACTATTGCTCACAGGCTGAAACCCGTCCCCAGGATGGTATCATCCTGACCATCAAGTGCTTCTGTATACCACCAGTGCCCTTGTGGCATGAAGAACGTGTATCCAACAGTGGACAGCCTGTTTTTTAAAGATGTTCTCCCAAGGACTACACAGGAAGAATTGAAAAGTCAGTTTTAAAAAGCTAGAGGTAGAATTCATCTTAATCAAATTTACTTAAGTATCTAATCCAAATTAATCATCTGAGAATATCAAGGAGGTTTGTCCCACTTAGACTGCAGTCCTGAGCACATGTCAGTTCCTCTGGACAGGAGTATTCGTGTTCAGTGAGCATGAATGGAAATTAAACATTAGTCTGGAATAGTGTGTCAAACTGTTTAGACATGTTTAAGATATTTACATTTAAGTATCCAAATATGCCTGTCTTAATCCAGACTGAATCTTGCCCTGAACTTCTAGCCCAGCCTAGGAAAATATTGTCTTCATGGGCTGAGGAGAAGCTACACCAGAAAAATCTTCTCCAAGATTTTCAATCAAGCAGAAGTCTGTGCAGTAATTTTTTTAGCTCTTGAATAATTCAAATTGGTCATTTTCAGCTTTTCAACCTTTATGATAAAGAGCAACAATCACAGAGCAACTCTTCCTCAGGTGTTAAACTCCTATTGCTTTTTGCTTTTCCTTTAAGATAGAGGAAATAATTTCTTTCCAAAAAAATTAGTGCCCTCTCCTTCATTCTTTCTGTTCATCTCAGTGCCCTCTTTACTTTCTGCTATACCATAACTGATAGTGTATTTGCTTTATCTTCTCTCTCCTTGTTTCATAGACTCAAACGACTTCTTTTGTAAGTTGTTACACAATCTCTGTTGCACTGACCTGAATCTGAAGAAAACAAACCTTGTATTCCTTATTTTGAATGCTAAACAAGGAAAAAGAGGATGAAATTCTATTTGAAAAAATATTCTTAATTCGGATTTCTGTATTGTAACTACTGAACAGGCATGTTTTGCCTTCACAAATTTTGGAGATGTAGTCAGAGCATAATACTTAGAGAAAATAGCAGTAGTGGTATTATTGCATTAATGTCAAAGCAAATGCTCCATGCTCTGATGGCAAGAAAGTCAGTCCATTGCCAAGGGTCAATTGCTTTTGCTAAAGGTGATTTAGTTGTCATTAAAACAAATACGTTGTTGTGACAAAAGCATCATAGGAATTATGCTCTGTGCCCCTTACAAAAGGAGCCTTGACATCCGACAACAAAACTGGACCTTTAGTAGGAAAGGCCAAAAGCTTCAAATACTCTGTGTATGACAGAAGAGAACAGGCGAGGTCAAAGTGCACCTCCTGGTGTCTTATGTCCTTGTAATAGCAGCTAGTGAAAAAATGGATTATCCTAGGAAATGGACCATATACTACAAAAGCAGAAAAAGGGTTCTCAAAGTTCTTTGCCAGCCTGACCAGGGAAAATCCTGACCCCAAGTCCCCAGTGTGTGAGTGGATAAATACCCAAGCTGCTTCATCGTCAACTTTGGACACCCCCTGTGCCCACCCCAACATCCCGACTCTGTTTGTGGCCAAATTCCAGTGCTCCTGGGAAGCACATTCAAGAATGTGGGATTCTGTCTCATTTGGTAAGTGTGAATTTTCATATTCTTTCAAACATATTGCAAGATGTTTATTTTGCAGTGTGTTGATACCAAAAAGATACCTACTCTGCTGCAGCCTTCATAAACAAAACAATATATTGCCTCAAACTGAAAATAAGACAGTAATTCAATAGGGAAATTTATAGACAACATACAACACTGGAATTCATTTTAAAGACTGCACTTATAGTCCCCCTTGGGTTAAAGGTTTTCTAACACATCAGGGATAATCAAGCGAACAAAGTATATTTTTGCACAGAGTGTTTTATGTTCAATACTTCAATATTTATGTGTGGCATTATTTACTCTACACAAAAAAATATAGGGTTTGTGTCTTTCATTTATTCAACACTTCAGAATTGCTAATACCCATGGGTTTATTACACCCACAGGTTTATTCCTCTGACAATCCTTACCTCAGAAAAATGAATTTTTTACATTTTAAATTAAAGCTAACTCTAATTTGCAATTGTTATGTACTGTAAGAGATTATTATACAGGATATGTGTGCCAAAGGAGCTGCCTTATGCTAGTAAGATACACTATAGTAAGGGCTGCTGTGAATGAATATGACACATGAGAATGGGAGAACAAACAAATCAAGTAACTCGGGTTACTAACTATAACAACTCCACACTGCTGAAGTAATTTCAGACATGGCTGATAATCTGCTGGAACCCTCCAGTCTCTCCAGCCTAGCAAGGAAACATCATTCACACACTACTCACTTGCAAAACAAACAGTGTCTTTGTAACTATACAGAAAAAGTGATGTCCCCAGGGTATCTCCCTTTTTTAATTGCCTTGACATTAGCTCTTCTGTTGTAGAACATTTCATCAAGGAAACTTTCTGGATATACTGCATAAACAAAAAATTCTCAGTGCATCAATTACAAACGTGCACTTTCCTTTTGAGCCTAGATCTGTTGATGTCAACGCTTCCCATTCCAAGAAGTCACTCTGAAACAAAGCTGATAATGCTTTTCCCAGATCTATCTGTAGTGCTAGCTTTCTAAGATACCTTTGTTTAATTCCACTCCCTCACCAATGAAGCTCCTTGCTCCATCACCACCCTTCTCTTCCTGCAGAGCTAGAAGTAGGATACCAGGTATAGCTTGGCTATACCATCTCCAGGACCTACTTTTACACTGTGAGTGGTGAAAAAGGGAAGGATTCACTCAGGACGATGCTGTACTATCGTACTACTTATGTAGCACTGCCTGATACATATCACGCCTAAAGTCCTTGCTCCCTTCATTCCAGCAATCACTTACACAGCCCTGCTACAGGACACAGAAGTTAATCTTCAAGTACTCATTTCTGAAGGTGTAGCTTGTTGTCCTAATGCAGCAGAAATAATGGAGCTCATGCCCCTTGACAGCTTTAGGTGCCCTGCAGAAAGGGACCTCAAATGCCTCATGAATAACCACAAGGGTTCACAGGATTTGTGGTCTGAAACAGGCCAGATGTTCCCACAGAATGCTTCCAGGGGTCAGAGGCAGGGGTGCCAAGTGTCCTCTTAGACTGCTTATGTGCATCAGGTGGCCTTATAGTGGAATGCTCATCTACAAATGTCATGCCTGTCTACAAGAAGGAGGATCTGGGGAACTACAGGCCTGTCAATCTGACCTCAGTGCCAGGGAAGGTTATGGAGCAGATCATCTTGAGTGCCATCATGTGGCACATACAGTCCACAACCAGGCAATGAGGCCCAGTCAGCATGGGTTTACGAAAGGTTTACTTGAACTAACTTGATCTCCTATGACAAGGTGACCTGCTTAGTGTATGAAGGAAAGACTGTGGGTGTTGTCTACTTGGACTTCAGTAAAGCCTTTGATACCATTTCTCTTGGAGAAACTGGCTGCTCATGGCTTGGATGGGAGTACCCTTCACTGGATAAAAAAACTGGCTGGAGGGTGGTGATGGATGGAGTTAAATCCAGTTGGTGGCCAGTCACAACTGGTGTTCCCTAGAGCTCAGTATTTGGGCCTGCTCTCTTTAATATCTTTATCAATGATCCAGATTATGGGATCGAGTACTCCCTCAGTAAGTCTGCAGATAACATCAAGTTAGGCAGGAGGGTTGACCTACTTGAGGGTAGGAAGGTTCTACAGAGGGATCTGGACAGGATGGATTGATGGGTTAAGGCCAACAGTATGAGGTTCAAAAAGACCACAGGCCAGGTCCTGCACTTGGGTCACAACAATCCCATGCAGCACTACGGGCTTGGGGAAGAGTGGCTAGAGAGCTGCCCAGCAGAAGAGGACCTGGGAATACTGGTCAATAGCTGGCTGAACATAAGCCAGCAGTGTGCCCAAGTGGCCAAAAAGGCCAACAGCATCCTGGCCTGTATCAGAAATAGTGTGGCTAACAGGATAAGATAAGTGATGGTCCCCCCTGTACTCAGCACTTATGAGGCCACATCCCGAATACTTGTTGAGTTTTGCATCCCTCACTACAGAAAAGACATCAAGGTGCTGGAGAGTGTTCAGAGATGGCCAACGAAGCTGGTGAGGGGTCTGGAGCACAAGTCTTAAGAGAAGCAGCTGAGGGAACTGGGGTCATTCAGCCTGGAGGAAAACCTCTCTACAACTGCCTGAAAAGAGGTAGTGAGGTGGGTGTTGGTCTCTTCTCCCAAGTCACAGGCAATAGGACAAGAGGAAATGGCCCCAAGTTGTGCTGGAGGAGGTTTAGATTGGATATCGGAAATTTTTTTTTCATTGAAAGGGTTGTCAAGCATTGGAACAGGCTGCCCAGGAAAGTGGTTGAGTCACTACCCTTGGAGGTATTTAAAAGACATGTAGATGTACTGCTGAGGGACAAGATTTAGTGGTGGATTTGGCAGTGTTAGCTTAATGGTTGGACTCAATGACCTTAAAGCTCCTTTCTAACTGAAATGATTCTATAATTCTAAGAGTGCCTTAAAAAGGCATGTATGAAAACAGATCCCTTTGCCATCCTGTCTTGTTTGACAGCCAGTGCCTGTGGCACTCAACTTACTCTCCCTGATGTGGTTTATCAAGTGTTTCCTGATTAAAACCAATAAGCTGTGAGAGTGTTATTTGTTCCCCCACCTCCCACTTTTTTAATTTTCACTGCAAACACAGCTTATTTACACTCTGTCTCTTTTAAAAATCAAGTGTCAACCAAGTGCTAAACTGCTGCTATTTGCCAATGTTTCATTAACACCTTATTAGCTTCCAACAGCTGAAGGTGACTGGACCCTCACCTCTGTTTATTTCCTCAAAGTAACAGTTGACTGAAGCATCAGGATAGAGGCACCCCTGTAAATATGACTGAAAACAAATATGCATGCAGAATATAATCACGTACAACTTCAGCCAGATCTGCTAACAGACACATCTAGTTAATTTTATGCACAGTCACAGACTACCAACTTTGGAGCTCAGATTCTTATTAGAGATGATAATAAAGATCTCTGTGTGCTTTTCCCCACTTGTCCATATCAGAAACTGGCTAAAACAGAAATATGAACCCTATACAATTTATACCACAGTAGTTTGCTATTTCACTTTAAATCCCAGGTAGGAAGGTGCAATCCTCTTGTCATGTAAATCAGCACAGCTCCACTGATACCCATAAAGCTAAACCTCCAGCATGTATATACACACGTTCTTTTGCACTCAATTCCAGCCTATATAGATGTAACTGTAAAAGAAAGAAAGAAGGAAAAAAAACCCAAACCCTGAAGTAATAGGACTTCCCAGAGCAAGAGGACAGGAAACATCCTCCTTCAGAAGGATCTGTGAGGAATTAAAACCTTTCTTTAACTTTCTCCATTTCTCCTGCCCTACTGCCCTTTTTTTTTTTTTTTCCTTTTTCTTTTTCCCCCCATTGTTTCCTATTATGATCTAATTTGAAAGGAAAGGGACAGGATAGCCTAAATACATATGCTTGCTATCTCTTTCTCTCTTCCTTTGTTTTTCAGTTTATGAAAAATCTATCTTGATGTTTTCCCTCCCACACTTCCAGATCGTCATTCTGGATACCTAGAAAAATGAGTCCTCTCTATGGGAGGCAATTTATAGAGGTTTCTGCTACCTGTCCCAATGCGTAGACCATTTTGAACTATAAATTTTGCTAATGCTAGAGGTTGTTGTCCAGTTCATACTTCTATTTTTGATCTCCTGTTGGTTTCTACAACTGCACTGCACTTGGGTTAACTCTGGGAGCTTGATTATAAGACCACTAATTATCACTTTTCGTCATTCAAACATATTTTCAATGAGCTAAAAAGGGGAAG
The DNA here is from genome assembly GCA_013398155.1 of Pedionomus torquatus. Lineage (NCBI taxonomy): Eukaryota > Metazoa > Chordata > Aves > Charadriiformes > Pedionomidae > Pedionomus > Pedionomus torquatus. Next base: position 390,349 of record VZRU01017899.1, on the reverse strand, counting down.
GTCTCTTTCATCTTAATAAGCATTCAAGAAGAACTTGAAACAACCTTTTCTGATTTTGGTAATCATTCTCATATCAGCTATAAAATTTTCATCCTGTTCTTCATGCATATAATGAAAAAAAAGGTTTGCTTTCTGAAATACTCTCTGACAAATCACAAAGAAGCTAAGAATGCAAAGAAAGTAATTGACAGGTATTTGGGCATAGAAGCACAAAGAATCATATGGGTGATTAAAAGAACATGAATAAAGAAAATGGGATATTGGTTCCAGAAACAAAAGTTGTGTATCCCAGTCTTTGCAAGGCTGGAACTTTGAATTGTTCTTCTCATCTCAAAATATTGTATTAAACTAGAGCATTGAAAAAATGATTTCTAACTCATAACTTGAACATTCATGTAACTTATCTGATATCATCAGTATTTTTTTGCATCTACCCAGGAACATTCCCGGGTTTTAGTAATTTTGATGTAGGTTAGTGAATAAATTTTAGTCTGTTATTCTCTTAGTGTTCACTGTGTTTATTGTTATTGTTATACACAGACTTGGGTTCAAAGATTTCAAAAGTGTGCAGGGCGGTATATTTTACTGCAGGAATGGAATGAACGTTTTGCTCTCAGTTCTCTCTCTGCAAGTACATTGGACCAGATTTTGGTCTCATTAGCACCAATATAAATCTGGAATAGTTCCACTAGTATCTGTAATGTTACTCCCAATACATGCTGATTTAACTGAGATCACAAGCTGGTCCATTGACCTAAGTGGTGTCAGTGGGGATGTACTGAGAAGAAAATTTGATCTACTAAATTCAAATCCTTGAGGTGTTGTTCCAGCAGCCAAGTTATTTAGAAAGAAAACAGTGAACTTGAATGTTGACCCTCCATCCCAGCTGGATCTCCATGTAAACTGTGCTCCTGCTGTAGCCTTTTAAATAGATCAGCAATTTACATTTTAAATAGATCAGCAATTCAAATTAGCAAAATGCCAGAATGTAGGTAGCATGGAGGGGGCAGAATTTAGCACTATCTGAAATTTGATCAGTGTTCAACAGTGTAACTCTCCTTACACATTCTGAGAACAGGGACTGATGGGCTGTCAGGGTTCAACTGCTGCACATCTGTGCCCAGACATGGCAGAAGTGGCTATTATGTAATGGATGGACAGACATCCTTTACATAATGACCCTTACATAAGACCCAGATCTTAACGAGACCTTGAACTGGCCATAGCAGGAGGGCTCAGGCCTGAATCTTGCTGGGGAAAAGCCTGACAAGGAAACAGTCCAGACAACTGTGGGAGACACAACTGTGTGCTGGCCTGATGTGGTTTGCCAGTACAGATGTGACCCACAAGTGTTATCCAGAAAGTGTACAGAGCAGGGACACAATGCCCATGCCATTGACTCTAGGCCCTGAGCTCACACAGGTCAGAGAGCCCCACCAGGCTTCAGGTGCCACGTGGCTGCCCTACGCAAGCACAAGGTGATGGATTTATGCACTTGTTCTTGCTCCTTTAAATGCCCAAACATTTCTGAGATCAGGAGGTGTTTACTCCTGGGAGTTCTGGGGTCTAAAATGGATGTGGGTGCTGTAGTGTTAAGCTGTGACGACCTGTGGTTTTTTAAATCATATTCTTGGATTCTTGCACCAAAGTAGGTGGTCTGAAACTCACCAAAGATAAATTATCTGCCCTTATATCTTCCTATGGAGCCACAGAGTCACTTGTCAATGAGGGTCCACCCTGTGCTCCTTACAACAGGCTTGTGGGATTATTTGGAACCTGGAAGCAGCCAGTTCTTCTGAACAAGCTGTTGGAAAACATAAGACAGACAGAGAGTGAGATTTTGATGAGAGGTTTTGTTGTTTGCCGCTTTTTGTTTTGCCTTCTTTATTTGTCTGCCTTCCAGTATTTAACCATTGCTGCTGGGCACTGAAAGAACTTTGAGCTACATTTTTTCCACCTTTGACCTTCAATGCTGATCTTACCCTGAATGCACTGAAGGATTTCTGGGTGACAAAATGCTGCCACAGTTCTCAAGGACAGCACCATTTTCCTCTCAAGAATCAGCGAAGCCTGGGTGCTTATGTTCATCTACGTGACTGGCTTCACACATACAGCCAGGCTTTAATTGCTGCTGCCAATTACAAGCATGTAACACAGGCATATACACCTCGTCCCCCATGGTACTGGGTCTGGCTGTCCTTTTGCAGAAGGAATACCACCAGATTTTATCTGCCTGCCTCGCACCCTGACACACAGCATACAGCGGTGGCACGCACTTCAGTGCCTGCCTTAGAAAGCATCTGCGCCGATCACAACACAATTATTCTTAATCCCTCCAGCTCTGATATTTGTTCACCTCATGCCAGGAGGAAGAATAGGGGGCAGTTGCTTGGGATAAACACGAATGACTGTGGGAGATCCCCTCAGGAGCCACTCTGTCACCGAGGACATTTGCCTCATTGACAGCCCAGCGCAGCCTGTCGGCTTGGCTGCTGCTCTCCACAAGAGAAATGGCAGCATTTCAGGCTGTTAGAGGTGTGATTGATGGATGCTGTCGGTCCCTACCTGTCAGCCCATCGCACTGACAAGAGCAAGATCCCCCCAAGGGAGACAGTCTTACTCAGTACAGCCTACCCATCCTGCTCAGTGAGACCCTGATGGCCTGCTGCAGCCCTCCTGGCAGGTGGCAATCTGCTCAGCGGGGCTGGGGAAGGGCAGGCAAAGAGCTGGGGAGCTCTGCTTTTTCTGGCAAGGGCAGTGATGTCTCTCTTAGGAGTACCTGGAGACGCCAGAGCAGGGCTGTGAGTGCAGCCAAGGCGGGCTGGCTGCTGCAAAGGGACAGTTCAACCCAGGGTTAGGATGGATCCTGCTGCCGCAGCTGCAGCTGCGGGGACGTCAGCAGGAGGAACTTGTGGGATGCTTGGCAAGACTCCATGGCTTTGCATGTGCACCATTAAACACGTGCAGCAGGTTTGCAGTGTCTGCTCCTGAGCCCGAGGGATGACAGAGGTGATACAACCATTTACCCCTGCCTGGAGGAATCCCCCATGGATGTGCACAGCAGTGCTGGCACATGTAGGTGTGAATTCCTCACCCTGCAGGAGCGGGGCTCGATGTCGACTGGCTGTTCCTCTGGTTTTGCATCAACCTAAATAAAAGTATCCGGTCAGAATAACAAATCACCCTAGGAACCGGGGATTTTTTAATATTTTGTGTTTGCTAGCAGGAGATTTCAACATCGCAGTTAAAAGAGGATCTTTTCATCCACAAGAGCATCTAAATCGAACTTCAGGACATTCAGTCACTGTCAACACAAGAAAGCAACAGCAAGAAAATCCAGTTACCTTTCAGCAGCCCCTTCCCTCTCTTGCTGTCCCCTTCTCCTCCCTACCCTCTGCCCCTCCAGGCTGCTGGTGGTTAACATTTCTGCAGCTTGACCCGCCTCCCCCTGCATCTGGCTTACAGCAGCACGGAGGCTCTCAGGCCAGGAAACCCCAGTGGGGCCATCCAAAGCCCACTGACGTCAGTGGAAAGACTCCCACTGACTTCCAGGGGAGGCTGCATCAGGCCCAGGTTGAAGCAGAGCCATCTTTCCTTCAAAACTTGCTTGACAGTTCATGGGCTGGCACTGACCGCACATTAAGACTTTTTGGGGCTTGCTATAGAGCCTGTGAGGCAAGAACTGATGCCACTGCTGGATCACTCCTTTCATCTGATGCCTCAGATACGAGCGTGTCTCACAGCTTCCCTTTCCCCTCCAAATCAAAGGCAGCGACTGCAGCTGCACAGACCGGCGAGTCTGTTTAGTTTCTGTGGGCCAACAGCCACCAGCTGTAGAGGCTGCTGTGCTTTTTGCTGGATGGCAGCTTTTAATTCCAACAGGCAACGTGTACAAATATTTCCCATATCAAAATTGTTCCGTATCTTCCTAAGTTAATTAAATACTAATTTTATAATGAGGTGGCAACAATGGCAACAACCTGTTATCAGAATGTTAGCTAGTGCCCACAACCAACGGGTAAACACAGAACTCTCGTGCTGTTATTAAACAGCATTCTGATATTAATTAATTACTTTTGCAGCTCTATTATTCTGAAGCTGGACAGCAATGCAGATAGTAATTAAATGAAAAAAACCCCACATTTACATTATTTGGAGATTGCAGAGTTGCTATGTGTTATTTATTATTTTGTGGTGTTGTTATAGAAACCCTCATGCATCTTCATGCCCACTGTATGCTAGTTCAGCAAGAAATGGTAGAAAACTCAGGCTAAAAGTGCTGTTCAATATACATTGAGCAAAAATTATGATATAAAAGTCTCCTGAGTTGTGCAATAAGAATGAAAAGCCACTCAGAGTTCACATTGAAGGGTAGCCATATATCTGTCACATCTCTGTAAAGGACTTAGGCGCATAAAACCTGGCAGAAGTGGAATTTATGTGCTTACATCCAAAACAGAGATTCTGCTGTCTACTCTAGGATGTTTCCAGACTCTCCCTGACTTCAGCTGCTGGTACAAAAGCTTCCCAGATAAGTCGAACTCTGGTGATACCCAAGAGCTCTTCAGTCTTAAAAAGGTCAAATTGTACAATATGCAGTTCAGGCAGCAGCTTAGTTGGGACCCCAAAAAAGTATTCCTTTGTCTATCTTCTCCCAGGGCTGGTTGGACTGCTCTGAAAATTCCTACCAAACAGCTCTGAAATTGTATTTGACATAAAACACAATGGTGGCTATCAATTTCTTCTGAAATATGGCCAGTGGAGTCCTTCTCTTTTCTAAACTACTGCAGTATTTGAACGGCATATGAGACATACAACAGAATGCCTCACTTTGCCTGGCCAGAGCTCATTCCTTCTGTGATACACTCCAGTCAGGAGGCATCATCTCTTTGGAAGTCAGTTTGAAATTTTCTCCTCTCTTCTCACAAAAAACTAGTGGTAATTTCCATCAGTACTGAGATGCGACAGCTACTCCACCTTTGCCAGAAGTGGTTTAGGCACCTACCGTCAAAAGAGCATTCAGATGACAGGGAAAGGGGGAAGCCTTCATGATGGCACAGAAATTCTAAAGCCTACTAAAAAGCCATCAAAAGTGGGAAGGGCATCGGATTTCAGATGGGCTTCTGGCATCCACAATGCCGTGTTCTCTGATCAATTAAAACAGCACACTCTGTCCTTGTGCAGCTGCATGTGCTGCTCCCTGGGTTCCCAAGCAGGGACCAGGGACTGAGAAATTGCACACTGTAATGCCAGAGTGTTACAATGAGTGAAGACTTCATTGGTCTTGAATTCTCTTAAACCCTGAGGTTTGTATTTGGGAACTGCCAAATGTGTTTCTGCCATCAGCCAGCATGTTTCAGAAGTACAAAGGACAGATTTCCCCCCCTGCTTTTATAGAATAGGCTATGTTAAAGAAGACTAATACAGATTTTATTAGGAATTAATTGTATGCACTCCGTTTAGATAATCAGGTAGCGGATTTCCATGTATAGCATTTCATAGCCATTCTTTAAATGGTATAAATCTTGTCGCAATGAGCAACAGGTGAGATGCACCTGTAAAACATTTCTCTGAGTGCTTCACACAGTTGGTGTAATGATGTCCTACAACTGAATAATAAACCCTGCCAGGAAAATGAGGCCATAATGTGAAATTCATGTTCAAAATTGCTTAAAACAATTCATTTACTGAATTCAGACAAATAGCTCCAAAATGTTTTCATTACATTTAGTGCTAGATGAGGTAAAGAGAAAAAATGCAACAGTGATAATAAACTACGAGTCCATTCATATTAAGCAATAGGTAGATTAATATTTTTGCTGTATTCCTCTGTGTGCTTCTTTCTACTCCAAATGTGGATAAATACATTCTTATTATTCACTATTCCTAGTAGTTGACAAGGATGATGATAATAATAATAATAATGATGATAATAGTAAAATAATTTACATTTAAATAGAATGTTTGCTCCCAAATTATTCTACAAATTTTGCAAAATCATGCAGTGAGACCGCTTTACCCAGTTACTGAAATACATCCTCCTCTGGAACGAATCACAAAATCTGCTTGGATGCAACGCTGTATGCTAGATTAGGATCAGGAGAAGGGAGAAGTACTACGACAAAGTCATAGAGGCTTGTAGGAAAATCACAGCTAAAAACCCTTAGGCTTGGGAGGAAATTCCTATGGAGTGTTTAGTAAAGATTAGGTTTTTGAAATTAGCCTCATCCAAATGGCTAAATCTTAAACTATACAGCTACCCCAACACTATGGTGGGGGAAGGAAAAACCTGCCAGTGATGGGCCAACACTAGAGCTTCCCAATGGCTGTGAAACATGCTCTGAGGAAGTCTTGAGATGAAGCCTGCCAACATCATGGAGTGAGCAAAGTGAACTCCTTTTTAATATGCCTATTTTCCTCCCAACCTATCACTTTTATCTTAATGAATTTGGTATTACTCACTCTGGTGGATTTAATTAAAATATTTAAAGTATTTAAATTATTAATGATTTAATAATTAGAAATAAGTATTTTAATCTATGACTGAATAATGTATGCAAGTATTCAATTTATTTTTTTGAAATGAGAGTCTAGGTTTACTCTTTTCCCTATGTTTTCAATTAAGAACTATTCAGAATTTGCTACTCTGCCTTATTGGATTCCTGCAAAATACAGTGAGTGCAAACCATCTTATTTAATGCAGCCCAAGAAAACACACACGTGTGGGAGACAGAAAGTAATACAGTCTCCTAAAGTTCTGCTAAAATCTCAGTGGTGGTTAAAGATACAGCTGTGTGAAAAACATCAGAACAAAGGAAGTCACAAGTCAAAACCAAAAAGGATATAATTATGCCAGAGCGAATTTAGAACCCTTATATCAAAAGTTTAATTTTCAATGTGCTCACAGTCTTTCAGTGCAATATTTATGCCTATTTGGCATATATTTATGCCTATTTGTGCCCTCACACAGGCAACAAACATGGGCTGCCTTGGGACCAGCTGTGGACAGACCTTCAGAGGCAGACCTTCAGAGACCGTGGCCCCACACCCAGAGGTAAATTTAATATTGCCACAGTGTGAAGCATGTCAGTGTGTTACCAGACGTCATTACAAGTCATCTTTGGTCCCAACATGGACAAGGAGCAGACAGCTGGGAGGTCAGCAGCCCATCAGAGACATGTCCATGCATCTACAACTCCAGACTGCCTTCTACTCTCTAGAGACTTCTGGTGTGAGCCATTGTTCACTGAACATTCAGGATCAGCTGAGAATCAACCCTAAACCAAACCAACCTCTAAATTCTCTTCATTTCTGACTGGAGTTGGATTTAGACACTGTCCTTCTGACAACTTAGTCGGTATAAGCTCTATGTCCCCTAGGACTTCTGTTCATCCTCCCATGTGCACTGCTGCCTTGGTTTTGCCTCCAGTGTATTGCTTGCTCAAATCTACTGCATAGGGAAGCCCTGCCAGTACTTAAACTGCTCCAAGGGCTGATGTAGCAGCAGGGAGCATCATCAGCTGCCCTGACCCTACAGGGACTCAGGACACCCAGAGCAGGTAATGCCACTGAGAGAAGTGTGTTGTGAGGGCATAACCATGAACAAACTCCGGCTTTCTGCGACACAGGGTGTGCTGGCAGGTACACTGCTCCCATCTCTTTGAGCAAGGGCCGATCTGTGCCAGCCACAGTGAATCAAGACACTATCTGCGTGGGCTTTTTTTTTTTTTTTTTTTTTTTAAATGCAGCTGCCATGTATCCAAAAAAACAAGTCATTAAGAGTATTACAATATTAGTCAAATCCACTTTGTTTTTCAGAGGGTTGAAAACCAGTGATATAATTCACAAATAGTGGGTGTTGGTGGGTGGTAGTATTCTGCAGAGGTTTTTAAGCTCTTTTCTCCTGTGAGCCCATTTTCATTCTTGGAGAAACATCCTGTGTAATTGCTATTGAAAGATCACACAAGATTTGTTTTTCCCATGCTTCCAGGCAGAGTGAGCTCTCTGAAGGCTTGCACTCTGGATGGAGAGGCAGTGCTGCCCCTTTGGGCCATGGCTTTGCTGTGCATTTGATGCTCCGGAAGAAGGGGCTGCTCTGCTTGCTGGTTGCTGTCCTCATTTCAGACCCACAACACTGATTATTCCTCCACTGTGACACAGACAGCATAAAGCTTTTTCCACTGTGCTTTCCAAGAGGGAACAACAGTGTCTTTCCCAGAGTACTTTATCCCAGTTCCACCTCCAAGGACAGTTGTGATGTCTGCCTGAAGACTAGCATATAGTAGAGATTTTACAGAATATCCTTTTTCCTCCTCATTAGCTTGCCAACTTCAGCTCTCAGCCTATGCTAAGGTCAAGGAACACCTTGTGAGAGGAGCAACATAAGACAAAATCTCTCACACATGACAGTTTGCTTTCCTCAAGACTTCTGAGACACAGGAGAACGTGACAGCACATGAACATGTTGCTTATGGATCTCATTTTGATATTTGGCTGTGAGGTAGGCAATTCTGGGGTACCTTATAAGCTATAATTTAATGAACTGAGAGCTTTATTTCTGCTGCTCTCTAAACTGCAGCAGTTACGTAGCCTGGTGTTTTGTAATCCTGTTTTACTTAAAGTAGTCCTATTGGCTGGGTGGAAAGATATGTTACCCTGTTACCAGCACATAATTAAAGGAGGAAGACATCATTAGTGTACGTAACTCCCTCTCCAGACCCCACTAGAGCTAGGGCCTCTGTAGTTCCTCTGAAACAGAATTAACTTCTTTCTTATTGATATTCAGCTGCATAGATTTTCCTGTTACAAGTATTAAGTTGCTTGGTTATCCAACATGTGCTTAGACTTTTCTGAAGGTTCATTTACAAATGAACCCCTGCTGTTAGGTTTATTTTAGCACGTGCAATTGCTATAATTCTGAGTGTTAATGAATTGACCAACTTTTCATCATCCTTAGTACGAGAGATACCTCTCATGATCTCAGCTCTTGCTCCTGAAGAGCAAGATTGCACCGGGGTCCTCTCATAAGTTTTCTTGGGTTTGTGCCATTGGAGGAGGGAGTGCATAAGAAGAAGCATCTGGCAGCACATCTGCATCCAGTCCCTGCTGACATTCTGAGATCCATCGGCCCAGGCTCACTTCAAACGGAGCTTGACATGTCTGGTACCCCACTGCCAGACAACCTCAGCAAATACTTCTCTCTCTAAGGGAGGCTGAGGCACTTTTTCAGTGTCTTCATCTTATGTTATCTCATTGCTAACATGACAGAAGAGTATGCAGTCTCTTTTCAAACTGCTCATGGCTCTCTGGAAAAAATCTGCTGAAGAGCCTTGATCTGAGCAAGCTGAAAGGCCTGACCTAGGTGCAAAGATCAAAACCAGCCTTCTCCAGACCAGTGATGCTGAAGTTTTAATTCTTTACAAAGGACGTGAAAACTAAGATGGTAACTGAGATAAATGCTGATAAGTGGATGTGACAGATCTGTTTCTCAAGGCTTTGCAAGGAAGCAGCAAGGAAGCACTGAAGGCCCCCAGGCCAGCTCCACAGTTAGCTGATCCATTGAAAGTCAGTTATAATTTTTTTCTGTTACTCTACATCACTTTGCATTATACATTACTGTACATACCCTCCAGTAGACGCTTTCAAAGCAACGGAATAACTTAGTGCTTAACTGGGATACTTTAATTTTCTTGTTTAAGTTCTGGGAAATACAAAGTCATTCTTCATTCTCAGTTGCTAACTATGATCCCCAAACTAGTGGTGGAACAGGGGGAATAACAGCTTTGTGGAAACTACTCTAGAGATCTGTACTGTAAGGAAGCATGAATATATGACATGGGAGTGAGGCCTACTTTTATCTTTTATAAATGTGCAGTGTAATGAAAACTTTCTTTCTGTATTTGTATTATCTTTTAAATTTAACATGTTTTATGGCTACGCATGACTCCTGTGCTGCAGGAATGATTCTTGTTTCCAAATGCCCTTGCTCACAAAGAGCATTTTGTCTTTCTTCTATCTGCATGTTTTCCATGAAGACGTAAAAAACAACAGTTATCTTCTGTACACAGGAATTCATTTAGTACAAGACATGTCTTCTGTGTAAAACAGCACAACATACTGTAGCAGAAACACTAGCCCCTGTGAGTTTGAGGGCGCAACAATCACAAGCAAAGTAGATGATTGTCACAATCACAAGATAGAATCATAGAATGGTTAGAGTTGGAAGGGACCTTGAATATCATGGAGTTCCAACCCCCCTGACATGGGCAGGGACACCTCCCACTAGAGCAGATTGCTCAAAGCCCCGTCCAGCCTGGCCTTAAATACTTCTAGGGATGGGGCATCCACAACTTCTCTGGATGATGTGTTGCATTACCTTGTAACACTGACATCGCCCAGTCACAGCAGTGTGTATAGAAGAGGTGGAATAATGCATGTGAAGAGTCTCTTTAGCATTTATGTTGTTCTTTTCAGTTGTCCTTCAGACCTTACCCATTCCACCATGATATCAGCTTGAAAATTTCCTACTATGGAAGATAAAACTCATTGACAGGGAAGAATTTCAAAACCATTGGTCTTGTTAGAGTCATAGAGCTAGTATTTCTGTGGAGAATTTACCAAATGTGAGCATCACAGTCTTTGGAAAAAGTAATTCATATTGCAAGTAATTCCTAATTTGAGGCAAACGCTAACCAAAGGGAGGTAATTATCATTCATTCTTTAACATTTCAGAAGAGAAGCTACATTTGAACAAACTCTATCACCCACAAACAAAGCCACTTTTCCATTAATTAAAAACAGCTGATGACTGGTTTATGAAAAAAAAATAAAAAATGACGTATTCTCATGAATAAGACAATCATGTTTATAACTTTTCTTATGTCAATGTGAACTCACAAGCCTTCATGTATAATAGGGCAAGGACTGTAAAATGGAACTCAGAAGAACAGAGCAGGTTTTAAAAGCTGCTCTTCAAAATAAAAATCTATATAAGGCACTGGGAAAATTTCCCCTACGTATATTGCCTAACTTTAAATGAATTTGTGGCTTTGGTAATGATCTGAAGAAACCACTCTACTCTTTTCTCTGTTCTGCACATCCCATTATTATTGGAGCTTCAGAGACACAGGGGCACAAAGGTAAAGTACTGCCTGGAGAAGAGCAGCTTTGGAACGACTATGATTAATGAACAGATAAACACAAATATGATTGCCTGTTACGAAGGAACAGTCACAAGCTCATTAGGGCAGTGAAACCCCATGATACTGGATAGTGTTCTTAAAAGAGCCCTGCTTTAAGCAGACAACCATAGCACCTTAGCTCATCTTTTACATAACAAGCTGAAGGAATCCATCACAAAGGAAGCAAAAACCTGACTTTCACCATGCAGACCTGAAGGCTCTCCTGGCAGGAAAGGCTAAATAAAGCTGCCCTGAATTCAGAACTTGCTGTCCTTCTCAAAGTGGAGCAAGTCTTACTATATTACACAGTAATATAGCAACAGCTTCTGCCAGGTCACTGTGCAGCCCCTCCTTGCAAAAGGATAGTGGTTACGGCTTTCCTAGCAAAAGCAGGTGGCATGAGGTTGGCATTCTTTGACTGGAAAGTAGCCCCACAGACACTCAGGGAAAGAACTATGCAGAAATACGTTTCAAAAGAAAAACAAAAGACAATTTTTCTGGCACCTCCCCAGGAACCTAATAAATAAAAGTAAAAAGCCTGAATATGTCAGCTTCTATTTATTTGTGATAACAAATCAGGCACCAGTGGTGGTAGGAGACTCACCCTGTAGGTTAAGCTCTGTTCTGTTCTTTTTTGTAGCCTGTCCAAAGCAATCCAGGACCGCAGTCCTACTCCAAACACCAGCAGCACCCCACTGAGCTGGGGTGATGCTTTAGACTGCAGAATCAGCAAAAAGGCTTCCCTGCCATTTCCATCCCTGTCCCTCCTCTCTGCTGATAGTATCACATGAGAAGAAGTTGTCTCCAGAAAAATGGGGGCATTGCCAGTATCAGTACATTTGCATTTAACTCAGACACACAAAGCTACTTTACCTTGGCATCTTTTTATACATGAAGGCAACCACAATTAGCCTGACTTACGCTTTGCGTAAATCCTCCAAACCCTGTTTATTCCTTACTTAAATTAATGAACCATTGATCCAATGAGAAGTTGCTTTGTTTCAGACATCTTTACCTCCCCCTGGCCCCTTTTTTTGCCCTATGTAAAAGCTGAGGTAGTTTTGATTTGATGTCAGAATTAGCTTTTCTTCCACCCTCTTCTTCTTGAACAACATAGTGAGTTGTGAAGTGTTTATCTCCTGGAAAAACTGGCCATTTTACTATGATTTTCTTCCACCCGGAGGAACTGGAGGAGGAGAAAGACATCAGTTTGTCACCAAACTCCATATTCACCTCCTGTGGCATCACTCTTTAAAATTCCTACAATCTATGAAATGGCAGACTCACAAAGACCTATATGCTGCTCAGTTTTTGCAAAGTTCAGCAAAATTAAGTTCTTCATAGCTCACATTTATAACTGACCTGAACAAACACCTTTTAGGGAGAATTCAGGGAAGGCATGAACTGTACTGCAGGGCTGTCAGCTTTTATCTGCTTTTTTAGCGATTCAAATAAGACAACAGAATCAAGCCTATTGTTTGACTAGTCACGTATTTATTTATGGTTTTAACATGCAAAACCAGTATAACGATTATAGAAGTTAGAAAAAATATAGCACTGAAAAAAATATTCATGCAGAATGAGGCTCCTACTTGAACTATCCTCCACAATCACCAGCTAGTTGATTTGTCCCAATATTTATAGTTCATCATTACAACTGCCAAAACTGGCAACCACCAAGATTGTTGTCTCAATTAAGGACAGTAAACAGATTGTCCCATTTTTTTTTAATGAAAAAAATCTAAAATGTAATACTTCACAGTTTAACATGTTTATTCACTTAAACGAGCTAAAAAGTAGTGGTGTGACATCTGCTTGAGAGATACTGGTACCTTACATTTTGGCTGCCTCCCCACCAATTTAGTTGTGATTGAGGGGGGAGGTAAAAAGTAGAGGATTCTGTCAACTAAATGCATTGATCAACGACAAAAATATTGTTCCACTCTTGGAAGAGTGTAGAAATACATCTACAAAAGAATGTACTACAGCAAACTAAGAGGATGATGGGGGAAAGTGTTGCAAAATATCTGTCGGCTCTTTCAGGGAAAAATATTGTAAGCATAAGATCACAGACAATCTTTGCCAGTTTATTCATCTCCTGGATTCATTTCCCAAACTGCAGGCATAATCCGCTACAAAATCTTTTAAGAAGCAGTTCCAACATCACATTTCTGCTGTCTTATTGATGTGCCATCTTGTTATTTTCTTAGTCATAAGCAGCACTAATTATTATGCTACTGTAAGTAAAACTTGAAATGCAATCAAGATCTGCAGTATCCTGTTTGTTGGCACTCTCACTTGCCTGGTCTGCGTTTCAAGTACAGCCCTTTTATTGAGAATTGTCCCAAACGCATTTGACCTTCACCAACTGGGCCAGTTGTGCCTTACAGGCACCATCTTGTATCAAAGCAAAATGAATCATCACTCTACTAGTAGCTGCCGGCAACATTTTCCTCTCTGAAGGGCAGCGTTCAAAACTTGGCCCCAAGCCAGAAGATAAGTCTTTTCCACAGGAGTGACTTTCATGGAAATGGGATGAGTGGTTTTGTAGAGCTTTCACCATGTCTTCCTTTTCATAGGGTTGTTGAAAACCCATTTGTTTTCGACTACAACTTGTTAGGTCAGTTACCCTAGATGACACCTAACCAGACAAGTTTGCTCATGTTTGCATGTTTGCAGTTACGTGTCACAGCAAAATCTCACAGTCCACGTGTCGTCCCCACGACCACTGGTCTGACGCATGGAAGGTGCTATGACAGACACTGAATCACATGATGTCTATATGATACACAACAGTGAACTTTAAATAAAATGTTTTTCAAGAAATGTTTAAATATATCTCTAGGGTCCATTAGGGAAGTGCTTAACATGCCTCCTAAGCTTCCAGTAAAGTGTATTTATGGACTCTAAGAAATAGAGTTAAAGCCTTTCCTTGGCAATGTTCAACAGCACTAGTAAAACTACTATATTGAGGCTTCTGTCCTGAGATGGTCTACATGCTTGTTCTGCTTTTGTAGGATCAAAGGGAAAAGGAAAACTGCTGAGCAAAATCACTGCTGGAAGACTCTTGTACCTTCCCAGCCAGAGACTCTTCCAGATGGGACATCTGCTCCTAACCACAGTATGAAGACTTGGTACAGGCATCTCCTCCACAATCTCTGCTGGAAAGAAATTCGGTTTATTCCACAAGCAGAGGGAAATGATGATACTGACATCTACCTGTTCCCCAGAGGTGAATATCCTTGAAAAGATCTGCTCTGTTAAGCCAGGGCTGCCATGTAAACTGTTTGGTCAGCAATCTCTCTTTGAAACAAGCATATAAAATTATTACTTTTATAAAAAAGTCAATCTGTCTAAAGTTGAAGGGAGCTACATGGAACAACTTTGTCTGCAGAACGAGATCTGCTCTGCTGTTATCAGGTAGGATGCCAAGGGAAGTTCGCTTTATTGTCTTTTAAGTATTCATAAGCTACACTTAATTTTAATATGAGTTTAGGGGCTAGAACTGCCCAGAATAATCCAGATCTGTTGAGTATCACTGCTTACAATTCACCATTGTGCTGTTGACACTGCTTTAATGTCCTTTCAAATGTACATATAATTCAATCCAATATATAATCCAATATTAATAAGAGCACAAAAATAGTAAAAATACATTTATTATTGAAATAGACACTGAGTAACTCATACAAAGGTAGATGGTCCAAAAACCAAGAGGCATTCAATCTGAGATATAATTGAGGGCAAAATAAGTCACATCTTTGCAAGATTAAAATCAGTCTCTACTTTAAAATGTCAGGCATGGACAACACAGTGCTTTAGAAAGCAAAAATAACTTCAGGTCAGTTTTTGATTTTCCCTTGGACTGAATCAGTTGTAATTTCAGTGAATTCAGGAGTATCACAAATTCGTAAACTCAGAATCAGACCTCATTGCTAATACTGTTGTGTTCCTGCCTTTTAGAAAACCAAGGATAAATAATTTGATGAGAAGAGGAGCTTTAGCTAAAAAAACACCCTATTGACATAGTCCCATTAGAAAATATTGCACCGATAAGAGAAAACATGTATTTGCTGCAATATTTGCCATGTGTACACTGAACAGAAGTCTATCTAGTTTATCTAAGCACAAGGAAATTTTCTTATTACATGAGAATATCTTTCATGCGAATGAAAAGGCCTAACCTAAACAGTCAACCTGAAAGCTATAGCACTTGTGCGCAACGTGGACCGATAAGCCACAAATCAGGGAAGCTGCTTCAATCACACATACATGCACTTTATTTGGTCTGTGAGTCACAACTATGGGAAATGCAATCTTCCTGTTGGAGGAAATTCACGTTTATGAATTTGACATCACCCAGAGAGCTACGTGCGGACATTAAGAAAGCAATCCTTCCAGTATTTTATGGAATAAGAAAATTGCTCATGCAAAGTAACAGGAGAGGTCTGCAGATTCTGTGACATGTGGTGTGACACTGGTGAAGTGAAAGGCATGTCACATCCAAGGAGACAGCTTGTGATATGCTTTTCTCTCCACTGAAAGTCAAGCCATGTGTCAAATAATGCTTTGCCATAAATGCAACATGTTGCTAAGCGTTTGGTCGTGTGTGCGAGGATTAGTGGACTATAGATCATATGAATGCACAAATGTTAGGGCTTTGCGTCTGTAATGGTCAGAATTAGAAAACAAGAAATATTTGCACATATATGTTTATGCTTCTTTCTCATGTCTTTCTTGGAAGACTGCTGTGCTCTGCATTTCTAAAGGAGGTGTTTTGCGTTGCATAAAGTGAACGAGGAGAATAAGAAGAAGTGGATCCTTAGAGACTCATAAATGTATATGGTCATAGTTACTGTATGGTTTAAAAATTAACTGCATTGATCTAAGTTCCTTAGGTGGTGATAATGGGACTGTGTCAATTTAAAATAAACATATTTTCCATTATAATACTTGCTATGATTTGTAGCCCTTTATCTTGAAAATCACTACAAGAAACTGTAGTCAGGCATTTCTGGAACAAGTCAGTATCTCACTTGCGACTAAACCTAACATTCAGCCCTGAAATTGGTATCAAAGATAAAACCCTAGTTTGCTAAGAGAATGTCAGAATTATTACAACTTTTCTGGAAGTCAACCTGCCTAACTCCCTTGCCACATTCAGCACCAATCGCTCTATGCTTTTCTTGGGATCAAAGTGAATCCAAACTAGAGAAAGACTGAACACATTTTCAAAAGGATCAACGCAAACCTTTACAACCACAAAGCTCAGTTTTATGCCAAAGCTGAAGCAGAACAGGATAAAGCCTGAATTCTACAGCTCCCTGCAGCTGCTATGACATACCGACTTCTTCAAGTGGCTTGTGGTTATCAAAGGGATCAGAAATGTTATCGACAGTGCATATTCTGAAAAGTACTTTGCAAGAACTGAAGGATGCCATCGAGCCAAGATTTTCCCAATTATTATTACACATTAAAAAAAGGCTTCTTATTACTTACAAATTCTCACATTAGTTTGATGATTAAAATGATTGTATAACTGGAAAACAATTTTTTACAACATCCTCCTAACAGGTAGTGCAAGTTGATACCACAACCAGCAGGAAGAGTATAATTAAAATACAATTTTGACTTCGTATTAATAATAGAGCAATACACTAATTAAAACCAACATTGACTGAACTTTCTATTTACACTAGTTCAGACAGCACAGGAGGCAAAGAACTGTGTTTCAGAGGCATATGTGAATGTTAGAGCTTCTGTCATCCAGGTGCCATTTCTGACAGAACACATGTGTGCTGAACAGTTGGCAAAAGAATGAAAAAGATTACTGCAGATATATGGGCACACAGAATCTGGGATGACATAAAATTAAGTCCATATAGGAGGTGGCAGACTGCTTCTAAAAAGATTTTTTTTTCCTGCGATTTCTTCCATCTTCATGTGTGTGCGTGAGCACACATGCACAAGAAAGATTAAAAGGGAGAGAAAGGATGAGGGCTTTTTGATATATTTTAAATACAGATCAAGAAAAGACTTTTTATTTGGTATTTCTGCTTTCTTTTGGGAAAGGAAAAGGAACCTAATTTGGCTATTAGGAAGCTTTGATTCCTAAATTTAGTCAAGGCAGACTCTCCTCCTGTGAAGTCAGCATCAATACCCATGATAATAACAGCACCTGTCTTTTGACATCAAAGTTCTCTGCCTGAGGAAAAAAAAAAAGTAAACAATAAACTTCATGTATTGTACTGCTGCTCCTGGCTTTGGAGTTAACCAAACACACTTGCTGGCCACGAGTTTTGTCTTATTTTGGAGATCTGGAATGTAAAAGTGACGGACGTATTGCAAAACTTCCTCATGAATTTAGACTGCAAGAAATGGCATCATTTACTGTCTCACAGTGAAGGTACTGTGTGTTCCGACGTAGTCTTGTTCAAGCTGAAGAAATCTTGATGATAGATTCATTGCATCTGCTAGTTTTCATCTGGATCCAGATCAAGGTCAACTTCATTGGAAATGTTAAGATAAAAGAAAGCATAGAAAGCCAACAAAAATACCAGTATAGCTGCAAGGACAAGGGCAACTTCCTGTAGAAACAAGAGAAAAAAAAAACACAACCCAAAACCTATTAGAAATAGTACCGTATTTTCAGATACATCAGGAATAAATATTATTTCCATTCTATAATGCATATCAAAATAACATTAGAAATATATAACTGCATAAGGCATTGATACATTATTGATTTCTTCTTTGCGATTACCCTTTCAGAGTGTTACAAATTCCATTCACTTAAAAATTCTGGTCAGTTTGATACACTGCCAGATATAGGATATTTGGCTTAAGGATCTTTGGTCTGCTTAGAAATAGGAGCTTTACATCCTTTTATTATGCTATTCCTTCTTTTTTAAAGAAAAGACAGAATTCACAAACCACAGTTTTGAACACAAATTTAAGTTATGAATTTACACTGTGAATTTTGATGTTTTCTAGCAATATGTTACTGCTTTTTGCCAACAAATTTGTAATTTTTTAATGAAGCAAACACAGTATGGTGGAAGTCAATGAAAATTGCTACCTCTACCTCCCAACCTCCTGGCATGCATCACGATACGGAGCTACAAAATCCTTCAGAATTGGATGAAAGTTTTCTTCCTTCCCCTCTGCAATAAGGCAAAAAGCACAACAATTTGCACTTGCCTCTCTTTCCATAAAATATTGCAACTTGCTGCATCTTCCCTAATTAACATAAAAGAGTCTTCCAAAGTATACATGATTTATAGCAGCTTTCAGAAGCAGAAAAATGTTTTTGTACTACACGTCATACTCATTATGTGACTGCCTATCATCCTGTTCTATCTTAAGGCTGGACTCTGTTAAGCTCCAACTTTAGAACTCAGATATAATAAATCATAATATGATCATCCTCTTTATAACACTATTTCTTTCAAAGTCAGAGTATTTCACATTTTTAAGCTTTTATTCTCCTGGAAAGCACAGCACAGTTCCTATAGTGTTGGCTCTCATTTTGCTAGACAATGAAAGAAATATAAATTTGAGAACAATCCTTACGTTCCTTCAGCTCACAGAAAGTGTCACTTCCACAGCTAACAACATGCACTGCTTCATTCCTTATTGTCATGGTATATTTTTAAAATCATGCTCAAATGGAGCAGCTTAGTCTGTAACCCCAGCCCAAACTGTTTTCCCTTTACAAAAAGAAGCAACAACCTCCTCTCCAAATCTCAGCTTCATATTAACCTAGAAACCATCTGCATCAGAAGAATCCAGCTGTATTCTTAAAAGGAGAGAAAAAAAACAGTTCAGTGACTCTGCAACAAGTAAACTGAATTGGAACAGAAGATGCCACGTCAAATCTACTCTACCAGCAGGGCTGAAAGGAGATGCCTACATTGCACCTAGACAGAGACACTTTACCACCCAAGGAGAGAATCTGACTCTCTCTGGTGCAAGATTCATTGTGTCCTTTAAAAAAAGCTTGGTGATTTCCTCTTAAAAATGCCTATTGCTCCCCTGAAACTAGAACAGGAACTGAGATGATATTTCTGGAGCAGAGATTTGCCCTGCAGGATGAATTCCATCCAGTATCTCTAGATTGGTGGAGGTTTTGTGACCATCTTTGTCTGTCCACTGCCATGAAGGAGTTAAAACTATGCTAGATTAATTTTTTAAAGTCTAAGCCATAATCTGGCATTCTTCTATAGAACAGCATTTCATTTGCATTTACATGAATGTATTATATAGTTTATCAGAATGTTGGATCAATAATTCAACATATGCCATCTAATAAACTTTGAAATACTACTGCCTAGTTGGCATATGCTCTATAGGAGTCTTTGTTCTATAGAAACCTTTGCTTTACATTTTATTTGAATGATTAATTGAGATGTACTTTAAATTTATTTTACCACATTAAAATTGCTCCTGTAAATTTGCTGAGGTTGTTTGCTACAGATTTCAACTACATTTTCCTCTTAGAATCATATCATCCTCTGAACCTCATCCTCCTGATTTCATATGATTTGATTAAAAAAAAAAAAAAGTACATCTAATTCACAAATATATTAAAGGAAAGTGATTTTTGCTTTGTTGCAGTTGCAACACGTCAGTATCTCACAAAAGGGCATGGCAGCATCAGACAGGTTTCATTTATTTCCTTGTATCCACAGCTGTGCTCCCAGACCCATCTGGCCACACAGCTACTAATCTTAAGAGGATGTAATAAACAAGTGACATACAACTGCAAGCTCCATCTGCTCAGGAGAGTGGACAACAAAACCGTACAATGCAGGCACCGTTCACACTTGACACAGAGAGCAAATTCATTCCAGTATTAAAAAGTTTTTTCCCTTGTTTGGATCCCATGCTTGCCACCCTTTCCGCTTCGTGATAAAGTTCACTCTTCCTCTCCCTTCTCCTCAGTCTCTCTTGGGAAACATAGGATAGCAGCAGCAAAATTTGGGAGAATGTTTGCATTAAAGATTTGTTTTCTAGGAAGTGGAAATGGGAAAATCTTCATCAGCAACTGCTTTAATGGGAATAGTTCTTTAATTCCTCTCCCTAAGTTTTACAGTGAGTAACGCCGAGACAACACTGCTTTCCTTACATAGGCGCTAGGAACTGGGTGGCTGGATCAGTATATATTAACCCTGGGAATGAAAAAGCTATTGAAATTCCAGGTTTGAGAATTATGCAAGAACCTTAATTTTGAGTTACTGAAGAAGGCAGAGTAACAAAAGTCTAAAATAAATTGCCTAACAAGGGACACCTGGCTCTCAGCTAGGGATATGTAGTCTCTTAAGAATTGTATCCAGTTTATGAACTTTCATAAACATAAATTTTACAACAGCAAATAGCAAACGAAATGCTACACCACTATACTCTCTTTGCAACAACAGTATATATTGTCATTTTAATTTGTTTTATACTTATCAGGCCTTGCTACTTGTATTTTAAGCCATGCATAGAAATGAAATGTTAAAATACTCCCCACTCGGCACATATAGCTCCCTTTCTCCTGCTCTTTATGGATCATCCCCATCATCCCTCTGCGAAATCCATTTACTCAGAGGATTTCACCATGAATAATTAACCAATACAGAAAAAGTCCTATAAAAATAAACTTAAAATGATCACAGCGCTTTTTCTCCATTTTTTTTTTCTTTTATAACATGCTACAGAACGCTAGGAATAACATTCCTGCTCTCCAATCCCAAGTACAGTCAAAGAAGCCTTTAAAAGGAACAGAATTTTCTATTATATTCTCTTATATTTTGAATAATGTCTGTAGAACCCTACTGATTTCAGCTTGGTTAAGTTTTTCAGAAACTTTTCCATAAAGGAAACACATGCCATTACACCATAATGCAGACTTAATTCTCCTATCATTTTTTTGTCAGTTTTACGCCTCTCATGCCGAAATACTTGGATAATGTCCTCAGATTCACCCTAATTGAGCAAGTTGCAGAGTTGGGATCTAAACAAGATTAATCAGGAGATGAAAAAATAGAGCTGAGGAAAAAAATGTTGGTTACAATAACACAAATCTGGGCACAGTTTATGGCAGCATCATATCCTACACACATAGAGAAAAATAATATTTTCAGGAAATTTCAGATTTTAAAACATTTTTTATTGTCCTCCAAAGAGAATTGTATCTCTTTTATCTGCAACCAGCTTAAAACTAGGTGAAAGTACTACAAATTGCTATCTTTGAAATGCTAGACTATCCCTAGCTATTTCTGAAAAGAGATGAGAAGAAAATCATGCCGACCCAGGATACCTGGAGAAATGAAACAAACATACATGGGCTTGAAATAAAATGTTCAACAAAATCATATTTAAAAATGGATGTTTGCTTCCTTAATGCAGGACTTTCTACATCTAATACAAGTTAACAAAAGTAATTTATTAACTTTTATCAGCAACTTTTATGTTATAAATTTTTAATTGTAAAAATTTCAGATGGAACAAAGATCATTATTGTATCAAAAAAATGAGAACAAGACAGTATTATAGAGTCATCTAAAAAGCCTGGCTATGTGGTCACAAAGCAACAGGATTTTAATTTAATTCATTTTAATATAGCTAAATGTTAGATAATATACACAAAGCAGAGGACTCTACATTGAAAAAGTGTGGCTCTAAAAATCTCTTTCCATGTAAGGGGTAACCACTCCCTTAGTATGATCCCTGGGTGTGCAAAGGCAGAGGGGTTTCCAGTAGGGAAATTACTGGTATTTATTTTATCACAGATAAGAATGAGAGGCAGTTTGGTTACAGCATATAACTATATATGCCATACACCTGTATTTAACTAAGGCACTTCACAGTGTGGGGTCCTTCTATCTTGTTTATAAGAACCTCTCAAGGTCCAGCTGCGGTTAGATAAGCTCGGTCTTGAAATAAGATGCCATCTTCTAGGAGAAAGAATGATTGAGCATTCCAGTTACCTCTTAGGGAAAATAAGGACTTCCGTGGCTGTGAGTCTCTTCTGGTCAGATATCTCAAAAAAAGTGCATTTTTATTTAACTGTTGGGAACAATACTTCAATTTGGGCTTATGTGAAAAGGAGGTCCTGGCTGCCAGCCTTGGAGTTGGTGAATTCAGCCCTCCAGGCTGCTCCCCTTCCCCAGGACCCTGGAAGACTAGGACTACATGGTCAGCACTATATTCTGAAGTACCTACGAGGTTGTTAAAAGTAATGGTACCACATGCTTCGGTGTTTCAGACTTTTCTATATTGCATCAAAAGATGTATCCTTCTTTTTCAGGAAGTTTTCCTCCAATTGTATTGATTTAGTTTCTAGGATTTGAGGTTTTGTTGTAGTCAACTATCTTTTGAAGTGTTAAGTAGAGAGGTTGTAAATAGAGAACAAAGCCTGAGAAAGATGGACTACTGCTCCGAGACAGTACAGAAGATCCTCCTAAGCTCCTGCTTGCTGTATCTTGTTCACATGCTCAAACCACCACTTCTACTGTACTTATGTGGACAGGTCAGGGTCAGATGGGAGCAATCTGATTTTGTTTTTCTCTTTGTATGGGTTTTTCCCCCTCCCTTTTCAAGGTAGGGATCAAAGTCTGACTACTGGGATCACTGGGAATATCACACTTTGTTCACTGGTGGCACATTAAAATTCCCAGCTCTTCATGTGAGTCACATGAGCTGTTTTGAAGACCCAGTATTTTGGCCACAATAAAGTACTTGGACTTCTTAGAAAGAATTTGGATGAAGTTTTATGATCTGTAACACACAGAAGACCAGATCAAATGATCTAATAGTCCCTTGTGGTCTTAATTTCTGCAAAGCTATGAAACTATATTCCCAAATTATCCTGGCAAATGTAGTTCACTAATTTAGCAGATTATGAACAGCATGAAATCAGAGAAAACCCTTTGCCAAAATACACTAGGAATGTCTTGTTATCTATTCATACATAACTTGTTCCAGATGAGATAAACTCTTAATAGCAAGCTAGCTAGCTACACAATAGATTAAGTAGATATGCAAAAGAATGATAGACAGTAAGCTCTCACTTTTTTAGGAAACATTTTTTTCCTTAGCTCAATTGATGTGCTACGTTGCTAATAATTCTCTGTGGAGTGGTACTCTGCAGTCAATTATGTCTTTGCACGTGGGTGTAAAATACTACTGTTCAGATTTGTGTCTGCCTTTCAACGAGAGAGAAATCTTCATCATCCAGCCCATGGACCACTGATTCATTCTTGCAGCCTGTGAAAAAAATCTCTTCCTAAGAAATCCCATTACTTTCAACCCCTGTGTACCAAATCCCAGCTATCTAGGGCTGAGCTTCCAGATTCCACAAACCATCTTCTCTTGCTACCCACCGCTGGCACCTCTTCTTCACCCGCTGACCCCTTGATTCTCCACCTGGTAAGGATGAGCAAGTAGGCTTCCACCAGCATGAGCTCCAAACAGGGGGACAACAAAACAAGCATACAGAGAAGGTTCAGAGGCTCCCTTTTTGCTACTGCTGCAAATAATTTCATCTTATCTAAACACCAGGAGACATACAGCATACTACTATATCTCTGAGTTGTTCCTTGAGTCAGGGGTCCTGCTATTCCAAGAGAATATATATTTTTGTACATATATTTTTGTATATTGTACATATACTTTGTCACTTGCTGTCAGCATTGGTGTCACATATACAGAGCAAGCACAATAGCTCTGCCAAAATATTTAATTTCAAAAAATGTTTAAAGAGCAAATATTACACACCAAATACTAGGATGGTCTGCTTGAATTAACTTTTGATAGTTATTAGTGCCTAGCTCCTTCTCTGACATTATCAACGCAGATAAAATCTCTCATTGGGGAAATTAAAAAATACTAAATGCCAGTGACTGAAAGAAACTTTGTTACTTTAAACCTTGCGTTAAAATGACAAGGCAATCAAAGTTTGACAAGACAAGCTAATTAGCATGCCAGCGATGAAATGTGAAGGATCTCCAGGGGATTGGTTCTGAAAAGTTTTATGTCATTTATAAGGCCTTTTTTTTTTAAGCAAATGTTGTCAGCTCTCATGGTGAAATACACAACAGTGGAATTTCATTATCTTCATAGAAATTAAGGACTAAAATCCTTCACTATTTTCCAGTCCTCCGTCGTCTCTCCAAATACTACCTCAAATTTAAAGCCAAGAATATAAACTCCTTGGGACACTAGTGCAAAACTACTCTAGAGGTATCAATGAGCACTGTAAGTCCTATTGTTTTAAGTGGCAGTATGGTATTTATTGTGCTAGAGATTTCACAGAATTATAAAACTCTTCCACAGAGAGTTTCTTCTTTTATACATATGACAAGGATATCCTTCCTCTACAATATTTTTATTAATTGCAACTTAGCTTCTTATAAGAAAATATTAATATATTTAAAATGCCGCATACTGCATCACGTACTGAAGCCTGGATAAGCAAATAAAATATATAGTAAATACAGATATATGTTGTCTCAAAGATTTAGAAGAACTTTGGATATATATATTTAAAATGCTGCCTACTTATTACCTTGCACTGTAGTTACACCAATTTTTTTTCCTCAACACAGACTGAAGTTAATCAACAGCCACAGCACAGAATCGGGACCTACATTATATAAAAAGACTAAAATTCCAGCCTTTTGAAGATGAATTATGTCACTTATCACCCTCAGAAAACTCTGCTAATAAGAAGTGACAACTGTGATGATACCTTCCCAAAGGAAGAGCTCAGGCACACTCAAAAGCTCTGACTGTTGGGAAACAATTAAAAGAATGCACACTCAAGCCTTGAAACAATTTCACGAATGTACATAACCTGATGGGACCTGACTCTGCCGACTCTTCTGACGGCCACAAAGATGAGGAGCGGTTTAAGACCCTGTTGTCACACTCAGCAAAAGACTTCAAGAAATCCTTATTTCAAAATTCATCAAGAAGACAAGAGAGGAGTATCTGGATAGGTGTGGAGGGATGAATGTAAGAAGACTGAAGTCCTGGAGGAACTTAACTGAGCCAAAAAAGCCCTCCCTGGAAGAGGAGGAGCGGTTATGGAGTTTCAGAACCAAATAGCCTCTCTTGGTGTAGGGGACAATTTTCCTGCAGACACTCAAGGTGCATCCACTGCCCATAATGAAACTGCTGAACCGGAGGGATAGAGCAGGGTAAAGAGTTGTCACTGCGAGATGGGAAGAGGTGCAAGTTTACCTCGAGACATTAAATATGCCTAGCTTCTGTGCTGAGTGTTGCAGGGTCTGCCAGCAGAAGTGCAGAGTTTTATTCTACAGGGATCACCCATATTCCGGTGGAAATCCTGTAACATTCAGTAAACCTGAGGTTGTAGGCATTAAGCAGGCTCAGTGAGAAGGGTGCATACAAAGGCCCTGATTTCCTTCCCCTGCAAACCTATTCCTGGGGGGAAAGGTGCCCAACTTACCTCCCCTTTTGCTTCAGCTGTGCCAGCTTTTCTCAGCAATTAGGAAGCAAAGTAAATGATTGCGATCTGTTTGGGGATGATCCAGAGCCACACTTTAAGGTCCAGGCGTGAAAAAAAAATGTTACATTNNNNTTCAAGGAAGAGGCAGAATTGCAGACCTGAGAAACTGAACACTGCAACTAGCTGAACCTCAGAAACACACCATCCCGCAACCTGGAGAGCACGTGTGCGCCTTGATGGGAAAACTCATTCTTATCTACAAGTCAGCTGGTGTTCAGCTGTAACATGGTGTTCCTGTAACATGCAGGAACATATTTGTACAAAATAAACCGTTCTTGATTTCTTTACCCACTAATACTTGATTTTTTGTTATACGTTTGATGTTACACATATGCTTTCCTGTTGTCCCTCATTTTTAAGAAAGAATTACAGAAGGAAATATGGAAAAGAAAAACAGGTTTTGAGGGACCAAGGTTCATATTTTTCTCACTTGTGAAAGACATGTAAAAACTTCCATGTTTTAAAATAACTAGGCTGTTCAGTAAAAGTCTCCAAGTAGAACATCATTTTTAAAAGGTCATGTCATTGAAAATAAAATGAAAAGAAATAGTAAAATTTACTAAGAAAGGAATTAAAAAACATTGAACTGAAAAGGTTAATAATCTATCCTTTAAACAAAAAAGGCAATCTACTTTTTCTCATTAAAACCTGACACACAGCACTAACTGAGAAGATTATGTTGTGAAAACATACTGCATCGCATGGTAATGCTTGATCGAGATCAGCAATCAGGAGCAAAAAGAAAGCACTGTTTCGTGATTATAATAGCAAATTCTGGAAGACAACCAAATACATCATCTGGCAGCTCAACAGCTGTTACAGCTTGGTAGTAATACCTTGGCATTTGCTATAAGCTATAACTTGAAAAAATTGATTTCTCATCTGCCAGAAACAAGAAAATGTTCTCCTTTTAACATTTCTGAAGTTTCTTTCAATAGAGTACCCAGGTATTTGATTCACTTTTTAAACTTTGCTCAGTTTTCACTCTTGCTGCAAAGCTAATTGTACATCAATTTGATTAAAAGTAAGTTTGAGGAAAAATCTGGTTCAAAAGTAAGTTTGGATGCAACCTAAATAAAAACTGTGTGTTCAGATAAATCCCATTTTGATGACATAGTGGGTAGAAGATAGCACAAAATATGGTCCTCCTTGCTCACATTCACAGCCATGATCAAATGGTTATTATTATACTTCATAGCTGCCTGAAAAAGGGACATTCCCAAAATAAAGTTCAGTGCCTTTTCATGAGTTTTGCTTTTAGTTAAGCCTTCTTTTTTCAAGTCTGAGGCAATACACAAGGATGTAGTCTGAGATAATAACACTGAGAATTTGTAATACTTAACAAACCCAGTCTTTAAATTACTTCTGGGTATAGGACAGGAAGAAGAAGGAAGATGTTTATTGTAATTTTTATATCTACATGAAATTGTTAAAGCATTTGTTCTCTGTGTTGAGAGGCTCCCTGAAAAGATCAATTTTTTAAGCATATAGTACTTTATTAGTGAGTATGTATACATGATAACAAGGACATGGACTACTGAAAATCTTTCAGTGTTTCAACTATTCTAGTTATTTTAGGGTTAAGTAAAAGCAATCCATCATAAATATTTTAGATTCTGGCATTCCACTTAGATTTTGAAGTGTCATAAACAATATCTCTCAGAAATCAATATTCACATAGTACATCTATGGGGAAAAGAAACAACATATACACAAAGGTGGTATAAGCTATCAAATAGATCTCTACCTTTACGCCTAGTGCAGTTTTCTTGGCCTCTGCTTTTAATCTTGTAGCTCTTAACATAGGCCTGGTTTTCTTATAATCTTGTTTTCCTAGAGCAGAAAAGCACATTTAATGAAAATGATGCAAAAAGAATATAAAGAATGTCAGCAAATGTTTCAGTTGAAAAGTCAGATCTAACATTTGAAAACACCTCACAGTCCAGCACTTCGAACAGGAGCTACTCTGCAAGACAGGGACTCGATCCATGGAACAATGGTCCTTTATACAGACAGTGACAGCAACAAGCAGGAGCTGGCAAATCAGTGTAGAACCTATTACTTCAGAAGGACACCAAAATACACATAGAGATAGCTGTTTATTAAATTGCTCGGTAAGCATCAGACAGCGACTAAGTAGATTAAAGGTGGATGATGTTTTTCCCTCACATTTCAATCAAAAAAAAATTTTCATTATAATTTTTGCTAGTCATCTCTAATGCACATGTAAATGTATAATACAGGACATTATGTTGAGTGTAAATGTTTCGTCATTCTGAACTGGAACATTATTTGCAAGTATGAGAACTCAGAGACAGGCAGGTCAGTCCAAGTAAGTGCTAATAAAATCATTGCTTCACACCATCCGCTTGTAAAAACATGTTACACAGAATCTTCTAGAAGTGCCTTGGACTTTTTAAAAGTTATGGGGACTATCTCTTGCAGCCACAAAGTGCAGTCAAGTGCTTGATTACTCTGAGTCCATATGAACTGAGTTCAGAGGAGGACAGGCAAATACTTAGAAATGGCATAAAACATTTATCTCAATAATAAAACATAAAACACTTGATATTTCTCAGGGACATTAATGCTGTACTATGTACTATCAACCATAGCTTCTTTAGGTCAATAGAAGTCATGGTACAGAAACAGTCACAAAAGGAGAAAAAAAAAAAAAAAAAAGAGGAATCTCTGAAGAAACCGCTCAGAGGGGCAGGGCCTCAGAACAACCGCTCTGGCTTTTCAGAAAAGTCCTTTCCATTCTTTCCCTCTCAGGCATATGTGTCTTCTTGTCCTTTTTGTCTATTTCCAAACCTGAGCTATAATGCCTAAAGCAGAAGTGTTTGGCCATATTTAAAGCATGAATTTTAGTTAATTGTACATTAACTTTCATTGCAGCTATATTCAAATTATTTAACCTTTCCTATAAAACTGTCCCCAGTAGTTCTGTGTATGCAACACTCTCATTTGCTCAACCAGATGCAAGCCTACATTCATAATCAATAGTGCAATGTTATTTCGTGGTCACCTTCAAAACTGGGATATTATAGCCCAGTGGTGAAATTCTGAAATGTGAATTGAAAAACAAAGGCCTTCTCCATTTATATACCTGATTCGTGGAAACACACCTCTGCCTTTTTCTACCATTCTGCTCCTGTTCAATACAGAGCTCCTCTCTGTAGCACACTGTGGACTCTGAACTTGCCTTACAAATTTGTTTTCACTGTATATTCTCTCTTCAGCCCTAGGGAATATATAGTGGGAAGATTTCTGTATTATCCTTTCGTCAGATATCATTCATAAAAGACCTCAAATAACTTAGAAAATGCTAAATGACAAAAGGAAGAATAACTGAAACCACATTTATTGGGAAAAACAAACAAACAAACAAGACATATATCCAAGGAACCTTCTTAGAGAACAGAGGGAAGAAAAGATGACAGAATGACTGTTTATGTCTGATGCTTCAATATATTCATCTAGTCAATGTATCCCATTTGCAGGACCGGACCACTGCAGTATCATTCTTCAGAAGCCAGTGATATCTGACAATAAGATGCAACAGCAGTACCACAATTTTTTTTTTTAATAGTTAGGGAAAGGGTCACAGGAACCACCAAAATGCCTAAGTCATGAGATGCAGTGAACCAGAGGGAGAATGTTTCTTCTCCCTGAAGTACTGCAGTCATACTTTTGCTATAAAACAGTTAAAGAGCTGTCAGAATTTCCATTATAAATGGCAAGAGTTTATAACTCATAAAAATTCTCTGCAGGCTGAAATTTGGCACAGATGTACCCCAGCCTTGAATTTTTTGTTTGTTTGTTGGGAGCCAGCTTCAGTAAAGTGATGCAGCTGTTCTTAGTTACTTGCGAACAAATGATAGAAGTTTATCCATCTGAGATATTTAAGTATGAAAAACACCTTCGTTTAGAAGTATGTAACTGACAAGGACTAAGTTCAGTTTCTGTTCTCATAATTTAGGTTTGCTGCTCTCCCATCTGGGGTAAATAAAGCAGGACAGTCAGAGGTTTTCCTTCCAGTGATGCAATGGCATTAGGTAATGAAAACTAGAAAACTTTTTAAGGAAAAAAATTAGGAATAGGAAACAAGTCAGTTACTGAAACACACCTCCCCTTCCTCCCATTGCCCATTCCCCCTCCTCCTCTGCAAGGCTCAACTATGAAAGTGGCACAAGGAGGGGTAAATTCTGCACAGGAGACCCAGTCTGTGAACTTCATCTATTGGCAGGACTAAGTCTATTTCTAGAAAAGGAAAAGCTTATTGGTATTCTTTCCCTTGGTTTCAAGCACTCTGCTACTGTTCATTCCAGTATGGCCGCTATGGCTAAGACTGGATTCTATTTGTCTAGCAAATACTTCCAGATATATATTAAATCCGATATGAACAACTAACCTCTCTATATAACAAATAGGCTACTTTAATAATGACTCTAGAGCTGGTAGTTCTCCAAATCTATGCACCTGCCCTTAATTTATCACTCTCCTTGCTAAATGTGATAGCCAAAAGGAAAAAAAAAAATGGTAAGGAAAACGTCTGAGTCCACCAAGTGCAAAAGTTTAAAAAGGGCATCTGTAGAGTTCCCTGTAATGAAAACCAGATTCAACAATTGTACTAAAAGACTCTTAAAACATCTGAACTTTCTGAGGCCTTGGGAAAGACATCTGCACTCCAGGACTATAAAGAACTATGAAATGCAAAGCCCCTATCACGTGAATACTGATCATTACCACCTGGAAAACAAGCAGAAATAAATAATACAGGCTCCAAATGTTCTTTTGGGCCCGCAAATTCAACCAGTTGGAATATGTATATTCACACTCCCAATGCCATCTAGTTTTATCTCACTTATCTTGCAAGCTTTCTTGTACGCTTATCTGTCAGACTCATCAGCTTAAGCTGTTTCGTCTTCCCAGGAAGTGACCGTCAAAGCCAGTTAAGAAGAACTTATCAGACAAAGCCCCACTTGTCTGTTTTACCCAATGTCTATTCAAGACATTTGAGTTTTCCTGAGGGAACACAGGAAGGAAAGAAGAAGTAGCCAAAAAGACAGAATTGGAAAATTTCTGCACCAAAACTTACTTTTTTAATTACTTAACCAAAATCCATTCCTCTTTCACTTTTCATTATTGTTATCAATTTGTCATCTTATCTCTTCTCTCAAACTCCAGAGTCAGCTTTCCTTTTTTTTTTGTTTTAATAACTACCACAATGTCCATTTTTTAAACAAATTTGCCACTTCTATCTTTACAACTTTTCCCAATCTCATCATTTTTTTTCCATTTTTCAGGCCAAAGAACTAGTCCACAATAAAGCAACTTTTCTTACTGACTACAGCCATCACCCCAGTGCTTGTCCTGCATCTTGCCAGTCCCTCCCAAAACCAGGTGCAAAGATCCTCTCCATGAACCTTTGCATTTCAGTGCTTGAAGTTGCCTTTGCCCTTCGGAAGCTCTCCAGAGCTCAGCTTTCATCCCAGCCTTTCTTTCCATCCCCTTGCACAGGTTTTTTCCCCTTCCTTGGCAGCAAAGTGACCTCGGTAGCAACTGAATTGAGTTGTGCCCTGTTAATAGATACTGCTTGGAAAAATTTCCATGTGCAAAGACTATTCCACTAGATGTAGGATTAGAAAAGGGTGAAGATAAGGGTGAAATAGAGGGACTTTTTTAGCTACTAAACTCAGCTGTATTGTGAAAAATGCCATGAATATCAGCGATTCATACAATATGCAACAGGAGTTTGCTTCTCCTCATGTAACTAGGATTAAAAATCTATGGATTTCACAATATTTTTTGTCATTCATCTCTACTCACAAGGCAAACTGAGGTCCCATGTATCTTCTATCCAATAATTTTAATAACATATTAGAGATTACCTGATCTTGTATATTCAGTATTCTTTTTAACTAAACCTCCAATGACAGCATGATTCATGCAAAACTCAAACTAAATAACAAATACGAGCTAGACAAGCTCATTAAGTTCTGGGTGATCTTTTATTTTTTTTTTCTCTTCTACAGAAATACTGTGACATTACCAGGTAGTATGCATAACATTCTACTCTTGCATACCTAGCAAGCTTTGTTATACAGTAACTGAGAATGGTAAGATGCTGAGCACCGTATCTAAGAAGAGCGAATACATTTAAGATTGTGCTTAAAGATGCTGCCGCTTAAGATACAACCTGAAAAAAAAAATCTATAGAGTAACTTCATGAGAAAAAAAATTAGATTCCCAACCCTTCTAGATATTTATTCTTTCATTCTAACAATAGCTCATTACTGGAATTGAATAACAGACTAAAGACTGCCTCTCCGCTTTTCAATTCATCAGGCTTAAGCAGAAACAGGACTACATCTTTGGCCTTTGTTGATGCTGCTGTCCAAGCTTATTATCATATGAATATCTAGTTATTGTTTTATAAATGTTCGCATTTCGGGAGCTCCCTGCTTTCTTTTCTCTCGGTAGACTTTACAATATCCACCTTCATTATCATCATGTGGCAGCATTGCTCTTTGCCTGCATTTGCTACTTTAAAAATTAATGCACTACTATTTTCTGAATACTGTACTGCATAAGCTGCTTATGAGTACATTATGCTATCAAGCAAGCACATGCAGAAAAGCTTCCTAAACTGTTATTCTTTCAATGAAAATACAGCTGGTTCTGCTTCAAAGGCACTTCTTTTCACCTGCAAATGGACTTGCTCCTACACTTATTCCTCAATTCATTGTCTTTTATTTGTGTCTGCAAATCTTTAATTGCCTTTAATTAGAAAAAAGTAAATTCAGTGCTTTAATCTTGCAAATACATTCAATCATAATTCTGTCTGGGATGAATACCAAGTTCTATTCACTGACTGATCTTTATAACAAAGGTATATAAATTTATTGTCCGTTTATATAGACCACACCAATTAAGCCACAATAGAAAAGCAAATAGATAAGAGTCAAAATATTTGAAACGAGAAATGTGCAATCTAAATTTAATTACTCAGACAAATTATTTGAAGATGAGTTATTTACAGCATGCCAAAAAACCTGACAGATAGTAAAATTTGCTAATCAACATTACAGATTTAAAATTCCTTTCAACACTTAAACTATAATTCCTAACAACCAACAAACTGCTGCCCTGAATCTTTCTATGCTGGTATTACAGTCATAATCAAAACTTAGTAAGACATTTTCCTTCTAGTAGCAATCCATTTCATATGTTAAAATATTGTTTAAGGTATAATAAAACTGCAACTACTGGATAAATTTTAGTTACCAGAAGCAATTTAACTAAAGTACATTAATGTAACCGATGCTGAAACCCATACTAATATGTATACACAGCTAATTAGAAACTAGAGACAGACTGTGGTAAGCTTTACTGTCAAACTGGAAGTGTGAAATCACACACCTAGTTAAGCTAAAATCAATGTTCTTATTATCATTGACCAAAATTAGCAAAGGTTCCAGGAACCTTCCACAAGACCTCAAAGAACAAATACAGAATAAGAAAATAGTTCTCTGGACTTTTCAGGGTTTCCACAGTCCGACTTTGAGCATCCCCTCCTTCTCCCTGCTATAAGAGTTACATCTTCCCTGCAGGAGCGAAGGTCCAAGATGGAGGAAGACTAAGTCACACTGTCCTCCACAACCTCCTTACATGCAAGTCATAGAAGGTCACAAGCATTGCACCTGACTTCATTTTTAGGTGCAATGCTTGATTAGGTCCCTCTTTACTTCCCGTAGAGGAGATTTTCACAAAAAGTGTGTCACAGCAATCTAGGACAGCCTAAATTGGTTGTGGAGTCTCCTTCTCTGGAGATCTTCAAAACCCACCTGGATGCATTCCTGTTCAGCCTGCTCTAGGTGAACCAGCTTTGGTAGGGACTTTGGACTAGCTTATCCCCTACTATTCTATGATGCTGTGAAAGTTCTCCCTGGCAGCACTTACATTACTGTGACCAGCAACAGAGGGAGTCTAGAAATGTTCAGCACCACAGTCAGGTGGATTGGTTTCACCTCTAAAGTTAAGCAAAATGAATCTGAGCCAAGAAAACTGGATCTAAAGGACAAGTGAAAGAGAATCAGTTTCCTACGTGATTTTACCTGGAGTCTCAGGACATTTGCAGACATGGTCAAATTACCTTTGAAGTAATTATCTTAAGCATTACTAGTACTATAGAGAGAACATTACAGACCCACAAAGGGATTGTAAAATGCATCTAAAACCACAGCTTAAATTCCACCTGTGCTCAGCTGTACTGTGGTGGTTCCCAAGTCAGATAGTTATATCTGTCCTACAGGCCCAGTGTTGTGCAGATGCACCATAATTATCACACTGCTTCTTCAGAACAGTTCCTGTGTACCAGCTATAGTCCCTGGGACTTTAAGCTACAGTCTTGTAAGATAGTTTAGGATAGAAGGGATTTCTGGAGGTCATCTGGTCCAGTCCTCCTCTCGGAACGGATCCAACTTCTAAAACAGATCCAACCTGAAATTCAGCTCCAGTTGCTCAGGGGGCTAGTCTTGCTGAGCTTTTCTAGCTGAGTTTTCAGTATTTCCAAAGATGGAGATTCCACCATCTTTTCTGAGCAATCTTTTCCAACATTCAACCATCCTTCTGGTAAAAACATTCTTTTCCTACCTAGCTGGAACTTCCATATTCTAACTTGCCTCTTTTCCTACCATTGTGCACCTTTGAGAAAAGTTTGGCTTCACTCTGTGTGTAGCCTCCTATTAAATATTTGTAAGCAGCAATAACATCTCACTTGAGCCTTCTCTACAAAATCAGCTCTTTCAGCCTCTCCTTGTACATCCTGTGCTCCCAACAGTCTTCATGGCCCTTTATTCAACCCACTCTAGTATGTCCATGTCTAGATGGGAATGGCATTTGCCTTTTTCCAGTCACTAGGGAACACTTTCCTGGAAGCACCTAAATGGCTGACAACTCATGGAGAATCTGGCCATAAAATCACAGTCTGAAATACCTTAACATAAACTATAATATATTGTAACTAAAGTGCACCAAAGGAATTCAGTAGGGTCTGCAAGCCAATGGACTAAAAAGTTCAACTCAGTTCGCACTTTCAACAATCTCATAACTTTTCAGAAGTTTGTTTTTTAATAGTAGGGAATATAATTTTTTTCCCCCTGCAAGCCCTGGGACTCCTCAAAATTGGTCTCTATCATCTCATACACAGTAGGAGAATTTTTCTTTAAGTGCCTTTATTAAGACGAGCAAGTTAGGTGTCTGGCATGGGCAAAGAAGTACAATGCTTTGTAACATCCACCAGATCCATAAAGGTACCTAGGCAACTAAGGTGCGTGTACAGAAGTCTTTGACAGATTTTGAACCAGTCATTGAGTAACAGAATTGAAATCCAGTAAAACTCTGTAAAACTACTCACACACAACACATCTTAGACATGTGTGCCTCATCCATAATATTTTAAACCTACAACTGGAAATAACTATTTATTTAGGATGTTAGAGTAACCTCAGAAAAACAAAATTCCATGTGAATTTCAGGCCTAACCTCAGCTAAATTCAGACAGAAAAAACTATGCCAGTAACAGCACTATAATCTGTTTGAGAATTAGAGACAACTAGCTCACATCTATGGGAACAAGACTAAGCTCTCCAGTATTTATTATAGGGTTTTGTGCTCTCAGTGTCACATGGACATAGAATCACAGAGTCATCTAGGTTAGAAAAGACCCTTATTCAATGACCATTGTTTTCCTGAGAAGCAGAAGTGAGATTGTCTTATTTTTAATTGCTGTGATTCCAAATGGAGTTTTTGGAGTCTTAGGTTAACAGAAACATTTTGATATGTCTTATACCTACTCAAAAGTATATCCGTACTCAGAAATGGCATGAAAACCCCCCACAGCTTCTCTCTATTTTATTCAGGTTTAATGGCAGCTCAAATCACTGACCATTTTTCAATCTTGAGAGACGGAACAGCTTGACACTAATAATACATTTGCAAAGGACACATCATCATTTAACACAACATTAAGTGCTCAGGGACAACTTTTTACCGTAGACACAATGTGCTCTGAGCTCAGGGTTGACATTTAATGCTACAAAGATAATCCAACCAGTCATTCATGAGGGGTAAATTAATTTTCAGGCAACTATATTTCAGCTTTAAGCCAACAGGAAAGATGCATTAAAATGAATAAGTTCCTTTTATGCTGCATGTAAGATTAAAAAAAACACCCCACCAAATATAAAGCATTCTTAAGTACCAAAATATACCCATTTAATTATTGCTATCTTTCCCTGATTCCAAAAGAGAAGTCCAGTAATACCCTTCAAAAATCCCTCAGAATTTGCTATAAGTTGCCAAGAAAAGCAACATTTCCTGAAAGAAATGCTTTACATTTAAAACTTGTATTGGACATAGATTGATTGCAATGAGCAATTAAGAACATATTTAAACTAGCACCTTTTCAAATACTATACTTCTTTTTAAGGAGTATTTTAAAAATCCATATAAGCAATTAAGAAAAGAAATTCAGAAAACTGGTTACCAATAACACACAGACCCAAAAAATAATGTCAATACTTTAAATCAGCCAGTTAGTCAGGTAATTTCATGGTTTTCAAAACCTGTAGAATACACTCAATTAACTGCAAGACCATAAGAAAGGATCTGAAGAACAGCACTAAAAATATCGATCCTCACTAGATAACTATTTGATGGACAGTCCTTTTTCATGCCTTTCAATAATAAATCATCTTTTACAGTCTTTTGCTCAAGCCCAACAGGTGCATGCCTACAGCCATTAAAAAGTAATAGCTCCGTTTAAAAGGAGTACCTTAACACACATGATGGCAGTTCTTCAATTAACCTTTCCAACAATCTCCTTAACATTTCCTACTCAAACAGACAACTATGAAAACATTAAATACCTTTCTTAAAAATAAATTAACACAATTTGAAACAGATCACTGGCTGGGAATTTTGCTGCTTTTCTTCTCCACTTACATAATATATACACAAATTGATGTGCACATGTAGTACGCTCTTATTACTTTGCTATGGAGCAACTGCTAGCAGTTGCAATTTTATATAAACAACCATGTTTTAATATGAATTTTGAAAATGAGAAAAACAATACAAAAATACTATTACTTAGAATTGAAGTACCGACCGTGAATGCAGTTAAGGGCCCTATTTTTATCAAGCATCGGATCAGACGATTTTTGGACAAAGAAAACTGTCTTACTATTTCTTTGAGGATGAGAGGTGTGAAAAAAGTAGTGTAAGGTGCGTTAAGAAGGACACACACACAGGGCTCTTTCTGTCTTTCTGAAAAAGACTGTGCCCAGCTCGAATTTGGCTTATGCTGATTTTATTAACTTTATTGGCTGCAAATAAGAGGAAAATGTGATATACTCCAAAATAAGGGGAAACAGACTCATGGTCAGAGCTTTCCTGGAAGATGGAGGTAGCATGCAGTGCCATTGTTACAGAGTGTGCAAATCCTGAGTGTGCTCTTCTGGTCTTTGCCATCTCTATGCCTCAGAGGCCTCAGACTTTTTTGAATATATCCCGTGTGAAGGTGTACTCAGCTCACTTAATAGGGGAAAAAGCTGAACAAGTGGGCATCTACCAGATACAAGGTAAGTAGCAAAGACAAGAGAAAGAGATATGATTAAATTGTTGTCACAGACACCAGCCCAAAGGACTTATCCAGCAACTATGTTCCACACAGGGACTACAGAATCACTGAAAAACAGCTCCTTAAAAATGCAGATGGCACAGCCTCACTTATTTTTTCCCCCAGGGCTTCACTAGGTTTATCATTAAAAGTTTCCTCATGTCCAGTATCTGACTCAAATCTCCCATATTGAACTCTTAGAACATTACTTTTTGTCATATCCACCACTGAGTTGGAGGAAAGTTGATTTATTCCCTTCTTCTTTGCGTAAGGTTTTTATATATTTTAATGACTGCCATTAACATGTCAATTCTGCTCTCTCCAGATTGAACTAGTCCTTCAGTCCCAGTCCTCCAGTCTCTGTTTTCTGGGCTCCTCTTGTTGTCCTCTGGCCTTTTTTTCTGAATTTTGTTCAAGATTGAATGCAGTACTTCATCTGAGGCCTTATTGATATCTTTTATATATATATACTCTCCTTACACACTCAATCACAATGTGCCTGGTACTCTGCTCACTGTTACAAACCTTTCTCCAAAATTACTGCTGAAGCATTTCTTCCCTATATTCAGTCTGTAGGCTGATTATTTATACCAAAGGTAACAATCTTGCCCTCTTCCTTGTTGGATTATATTCTATTTTTGCAAGCCATTTCATCAATTTCTCAAATTTAGTTTGTTTTAATCTTAAGCCCTTATCTCTTTACTGTGTTCAATACAAGTATAATTTGCAAACTAAACTCATCATCCCACTTGCAATTAAAATATGGGGTCCAGGACAGTCCACTAAGGATGCCTCATTACACCTGTACAAACAGACAGTAAACCAGTAATAACTATGGAGAACAGCTTTCATACCAGTTTGGTACCCACTTTGCAGCAGCTTCATACTCATGCACCTCTAGTTCGTTTACCAGAATACACTGTCAAAAAGGCTTGACAATGTCAAGGCATATGGCACCTCTTTCTCTCCCCCATCAATAAGGTTTGCTACTCTGTCAGAGAAGAAAATTGAATTGATTTGACAAATCATGTTGGCTGTTTCGTACTTACTTGTTGTGCTGTAGGTGCTTACAAGACACTGTCTGTCCCTCTCCTAAAGAGCTTACTGTGAAGGATGAGGAAACTGCATTCAATAATTTATGAATATTATACGTCCCATCTGTTTGCTTGTTATTGTGATGGTGGCTTTATAGTTACTAGAGGTTAGCTCCAATAAAAGCTAGGCTGTGCTTAGGCT
Source organism: Pedionomus torquatus (assembly GCA_013398155.1). Lineage (NCBI taxonomy): Eukaryota > Metazoa > Chordata > Aves > Charadriiformes > Pedionomidae > Pedionomus > Pedionomus torquatus. The sequence goes on along the minus strand of VZRU01017899.1, from coordinate 351,729 downwards.
GGAAGGTAGGAAAATAGTACTACTATAAAAAAACCTACTAACAGTTCTCCACTGAGAGCACTTAGAGACAATAAAGGAAAATATAGAGACTGATGATCAGGTCATCCAATTCAGTTGCCCAGAATAAAGCACACCCATGTAACATGTTCCTCAAAACATCTCTGTTCTTCTTAAGCCCACAACTACATAGCCAGAAATGTCTGCCACTGTCAACAAAACAAGAGCAACTGAGGTCACAGGAGAAGTCAAAGATTCCCTACAGAGGTGTTTTTTTAGGAAAAAAAAAACAACACACATGTAAATGATACTAAGACCATGATCAAAAGGAAAGCAATAGCCCCTTTCCTCTTTCCCCACTGAAGAAATCCCCCTTCAATAGCCCTCGCCTATCTGAACCAGCAAGAAACTCTCCCAGACCACATCCCTGGCAGTAAGTTTAGCTTCTTCAGTATATGAACAGGACCAAACCAACCACTGCCTGAAATTTTTTTCAACAGCAGTAATTTGAAATTTATTCCATGTGTATCATGCTACTGCCAGACATCACTGAGTCATTCACAACAGTGGTTGCTGAATAAGCACCACAACATCACCAACTGCTGTAATAATATTAAACCTTCTCAATAAAAGGTCAGGGGTGTTTCAGGAGAGGAGGATCTCTCTCTCTCTCTGTTGTAGTTAACCCCCACACTACCTGACGTGTCCAATTTTGTTATGTGACCAGGGCCTGTCACTGGAGGATGTCACAGTGAAACTGTGGCACCACATGGATCTGGAGTTATCCCTTCTCCCATGCCACTTCTCCCCAAGCACCCTCCCAGGAGCCACTGACCTTCGCAACAAAACCTGACCAGCTGTTCTGCTGTGGGACTTTGCTTAGAGGAGGGATGGTGACAGCCCAGGAAGGGAAGGACACAACCTGTCATCTACAGCTTCCTTTTCCTCGGCTGGATCAGGGAGGTCTTGGGGGTGGCATGGAAAACCTGAGCAACTTGGACAGATGAGGCCGTATGAAAGTACCGGACTTCCACCACAGATACCACACCACATCTGTTTTTAGCAGCTTCACAGTTTCCTGTTCTCACACAAAATAGGATGGCAGTGTTTGAACAGTATTAGTACATCACCCAGCATTAAATCAAATATCTAACTTTACAAAAAACCAAAAAAAGCCTTGCAGTAAACAAGGAACATTGACAAAGTCGCATGATGAACCAGGGGCAGAGCCTCAGAGACTGCAGGTCAGGAGAAGCGAGGGTCACTTCTCTCTAACACACACCTTGTTAAGCTGAAATCCCTTTTTTAAAGTTAGTCTGCATCCTTGCTGCCCAGATTAAAAACATTCTTTGCTTCACATTGACTCACCGTTAATTGATCACTGGTCACTACTTGCTAAAGAAAAGCTTCCCAAGTCTGAAGAGAACAAAGCCTGGACTGGAGCTGGAACTCATGGGTAACAGACTGAATTTATAGATTTAGTCCAAGTATGGGATTCACGGTGCTCGCCTAGGAGCAGAGAAGCTGCAAGAGCTGAGGGGGGGGCCCCCTGTGAATGATCACAGCCACGTTTAAGAAGGATAAGAGTAGGAGAAGCAAGAAAAGACATGGGTGAAGAGACTTGCATGAGGTCAGGCACGAGAAGAATGGCACAACTGTGATCCTGAATGCCTTAACTCCGATCCAGTGCCTTATCCAGTGGATAATGCTTTTCTCAGAATTGAAAATAAATTGGATGCTGTCTGCCAAGATGCAGTAATTCCTTACTAGTAAGTCATATCATTCTGGACCAGCTGTGTATTACAAGACCACCCCAAAATACAAGTTGTAATTTATTAATTCTGCCTAAGTAAAAGGTTTCCAGTAATACTGTCAGCATTTGCAGTTCTCACTTCATAGAAGCGTATTGCGAAGGATGCTTTGGCAGACCTGTATATCACTGTCACTCCAGGAGTCAGTGCACTGACAGTCTTAGCAGAGGTGGATGTAACAGGATACTGCAAAAGTGATTATGTAAGATGGAAAAGCAGATTTCTGGAGTCTCACTCCAGCAATGCAAAAATCAGAGGTTTTTAATGGAATTAGCGGAGAAGGAAACATCTCTTGTACACATCACCATTATCCCTTGGGATCCTAAAATTACTTCTGAGGAATAATCTCTCCAACTCACTTATAATTTTAGCACTCCTAAGACCTACATATCTTCAGTTTGCCCATCACTTAAACTTCTTTCTTTCAACAGAAACACCACCTGACAGGTCTTAACTAAAAGTGAATGACAGCAATAGCAGCTTACTCAAAAGTGTAAAGGAAATGCATATTTATGAGCACCCAGAGTAATGGTTTACGGACCTCAAAACTAAAGGTGTAATGGTGTCTTGAAGGCATATTAGGAGACACAATTTTAACTTCAAAAGCCAAACTGAGCTTCAGCCAGTGATGAAATCCTTGTTTGTGTTAGTATAATAGGATAGATGAGCCAGATTAAAATGTATCTGCATTTTTCCAGACACACTACTTTATCCTTTTCTTTTCCCTTTCTGAAGCTTCACAGAAAAGGAACTACACATGTATGCATGCAGTGTATTAAAACATGTAAAATAATGGCATATTACTCCTGACTTCAGAACCGGACTTGCTGCCTTACAGGTCAACGTCTGGTATTATTCACAAATACTGCAGTCTTCAATGTATAATGAGGAAGAGCTAGTTTTCACTTCACACAACCTCTTTAGACACGTGAATTTATCAAGTAACTTAAATGCTGTGTTTCCACTCACTTTGCCATCAGTGATGGTAATGAGTTTATCTGAGAACTTTTGATTTTATTTAATCCTTTGCACCAGCATCAGTGCTCTGTTGATGTTTTGATGAATAAAGTCAGTTGGTTTCAGCTATAGTCTTAATTTGAACATGATTTTATTATAAACAATTTCAATAGTGAAAGACATGTGTTAGGGCAACTTATTCAAAGAAACCACGATTGCTCCCAGTATAACTTTTCCCAAAACTTTATTCCACAGGATGATCTTTTAAATGCTGCCTCTTGTAGGAAATATACAAAAGCTGGAGACTGCTGAGGAAAATAGTCTACCATCTGGAAAACTATTTGATTAGAACAGATAAAGCATGGAGCAGTTTCCTATTCCTGAATCTTCCATAAAATTACTGTATGACCTTGGGAAATCTCTTTTTCTTGCAAGATTTTGGTACTCATGAAGAACTCTGAGATCCTGGTCTAATGGTACAATAGAAGTGAAAAACACTCATGAGTGTTATGTATTAGAGATGATTCTCTGATGGCCTGTATTAATTTCTTTTAAAAGATTTTAAAATTACATTTACAAATATAATGAGAAACAATTAAAAAAAGTACCTGAAAAAGTAACCGATCTGCTACTGACCCTCAAAATCAATTTCTTATTCATTAAAAATGTGTGTTAAATATTTATAAACCCATACACAAAGCAATTTCAGTTTCTGGAATTAAAAGCATGCAAAATTAAACAGAATTAAACAGAAAAATAATATTCAGCTATGCCTGTTTCCTCACAAACTGTTTAGATGGACACTGCTCTGATCACAGAAGTCGTACGTAACCCCACACCCCTTCTCTCTTCCCTTGCTGAAGAAGTTGTCCCTTTGTGTAGAGTCACCTAGCGTTGTTTAGCATGTGATACAGGACACACAACTTCAGCCACGGACCATCAGGTGACCAGTGACTTGGTCTGAGTTCAAGTGCATCTCCTGTGGGAGAGTCCTGATGTGCAGCATCAGCAGAGCGAACAACTCCCCCACCTAACTCCCTTGGGGGTGGGCTCCCAGCAGACAGGACAGACATTGCTCAGGACAGATGAGACAGGTTATTTGTAAACTACCTGTACAGTTCCTTATTAACACTTCTCACTCTGATGGATTCCATTCTTTAAATATAGCAGAAAGGACATATTTATTGCACTGCTGCATGCACAGCATGCAGAGTGAAACACAGTCAACGCATTTTCTCTTCAGAGTTATTTTTCAGTTCCTCACAACACCGAAGTTTGTCCCACATTCGGGAGTGTACTGTTTTTCCAAATGTCTCATTTTGTAGATAGACAGACAGATATAGAAACACAGAACAAAACAAAGCCAGGCACCCTCCCTATGGCCTGTTTTTCAACACTTCATTTCCCCAGAAGAAAAGAGACACAACTTCGCTTTCAGTAACAATGCAGTCCTTATGACAGACATACTTTCCTAGATCCAAGAAAAAGCCAGTGGATCTGATTATGTCAAGTTAAAAAAATTTAGTAAAGGGATTTTGCATATGCAAAATAGAAGACACTAAATTATTAAAATAAAATTACTGCAACTAACATGCATGAAATTAAGATTTACATTGAGTTACTTAGTCCTTTTGGTACAAAATCCAAAGGTTTGGCAGAAATACAACGCTAATTTAATGCTCATGTTCTAATCAGTAATTTTTTTTTCTTAAGATAAAACAGCTACAGAATGTGGCAAAAGGACTCACTGACAGTTCACTCCACGGTGGGCTAGTGCTTTATTTTTTTTTTCTCCACAGAAATATCACAGGACAGTCTTTAGACACTGCCCTGTATTTTTAATACAGATAGGGATATAACAATTTCAAGGGCAGGCATTGGAAAGTCAATGAATAAATATAAAGTTGTCTCCTCCTAACATATATACCTGAATACAGAATTTTATGAATTTTTATTATTTTATGATAATGTATGCTCGTCAGAAGCCCCTTCCTCTTTCAGTGGCTAAGTAAATATGGATGATAAGTTGCATGAGGTGTAGTAAATGAGGCAAGAGATCAATGGAAGCTGACAAATGCATTTGCAGTTAGGCTAACAGATGAGGACCAGAATATCTTTTCCTCTCTCAGCCACGTATTTTAGGCATGACCTTGAACAAGACATTCATGTTTTGATTTGTTAAATGTGCAAGCAGTCCTAGGTAACAGTCTTCCTTCTTATGGGCTAGGAAAAGCACAGAGATTTGATGAGGTAACACATGGCAATAGTCTTACCTCACTCTTCCCCGAGGCTAGCATCCTATACGCCACCATCAAATGGCAGCCTTAGCTGATAGGTCTCTGTGAAAAATTAGTGACCAATAGTAGACATAAATACCCATGCCTTGATCACTTCCTGTTCCAGGTGTTCTCCCACTCCAGCCAATGTATCTACCTATTCCAAGATTTACTGGGAATGAAGCTCTTCCAGTGTCCTCCATACTGGTCTGCACTTCCAAGATCCAAGCAATTTTATGCCAAAGACTTCAGTAATGTTTAGTGCTGCACACCCACATGAATTTCTTTCAAAATGTGCTAAGCTAGGTTAAAATAATTCTTGGGAAATTACTAGTTTTGCATATGTTATTCAATAAATAGATGGGTAGAGAAAGAAAACTCCACCTAAAGCACTTCAGTTGGCAACGTATGCACTGGAGACAGCCCATACTACCATGCCCTTAGCCCAAAACCTTTGGCACCTGCTGTAAACTGTGTCCAAGCTCCTCCTATTTATTTACAGAATGAAATATGTTCCCAGGTTCCTTGACAACCTACAAATGTGTTTCTCTTTTCTGTCCCCCTGGAGATGAGCTAACTGCTAGAAGTATTTGGCATTAACCATTTTTTTAGCTTCCTATTGACATTTTTTGAGGACAAGAATGCCTGAGTCACATCCTATCCCTACCAGTGGGACATGCTGCAACAGCTAGGGCCAAGGGGTGACATAGGGAAGTCCCGTCAAAGCTGTACAACTGGGGATCCTCCATCAAACTGCATACTGTACTTACTACTAGAATGTTAAATACTGCACTTAAATAATATAAAAAAAAAAAAAAAGCTTGTGAAATTCAAGATTATGGCTTCGTTTCTCCTGAAATCTTGATTTTGGTGAAAATACCCAGTAGTAATTTTTCCACAAGTAAAACTACAGTCAGAAAGTTATGGTAATCCTTCCAAATGCACTCTGTAGCTATAAATATCTCAGAAAGCTGCTCCACTTCACAGTGAAACTTTGTCCATATGGAACATATGACTAGGAAGGACTTGGTGAACTACTGAAATCCCATACTCTGTTAGGGAAGGCACCAGTATCATTCAGTTTTGTTCAAAACTGATCACAGAAAATGATCAGTTGGAAAACGAGGTACAGTTTTGGGGTTTGTTTCATTTTTTTTTGTCTTTAGCCCTAGCAGTAGGACATTATTCAAGAAGCTCAGTCTCCTATTGCCAAGAAACTGCCTTCTGCTTTCTAGCTATGTTTCTTTATGGACAATTTATATACAGTTACAGACTGGTTATATATGGACTGTTGTCTTTCTCAAAGTGTTTACCCCTGAAACATTCACTGAGAGAAACCATATTTGCCTTAGTTTGTGTTCAGTTGTGCTAAACAAGGCTGCTCTTGGTCACTCCAGTGGTTCCTTCAGCCATTCTTTTGTTTTCACTTTATTTTATTTAAACATGGATGAGCAAAGCAGTATTCAGTAAATGAAATACACTGTCTCCAGTGTGTTATTTACTGGCTCTAGAATGTCTTATCTCTCCTTTAAAAACATACAAGGACAAACCACTCTTTTTTCATGACCATGGGTAATCTTCGGAAAAAAACAGACCTTTCCTCTAAGATTTCTGGATGATGAATTGACAGCATTAGTAGCAAGCTAGCTGGTCAGCAAAGTAAAGATATAAGCCATGTTTTAAGATGTTCATGCAACCCACCCTGACATTCCCGTTTAGTGATAGATGACAAGTACCATATCACTAGTTATCTGTTTCTTCATCTGCCCATGCACAGGAGCTCCAAGAACCTTTTCTGTGGCACGACTCTGAGCCAATACCATTCTAAGCAAATATTGCCAGCATTTTAGAAACAAATGAGAAAAGTGGCAGAGAATGCCAGAGTAATTCAGTATAGGAGGAACCTCTAGAGGTTACCTACACTAACCAGAAGCTAGGCCAGGCTAACCTCACAGTGGGATCACGTGGCTCAGGTCTTTGTGCAACTCAGTTTCAAAAAATTTCCAGATGGAAATTTCACAGCTTCTCTGGGAAATCTGTACTGGTGTTTAGCTTCCTTTATCATAAAATTTTCAAAAATTATTACTGTTAGCAACAATCACATTCTTTGATAGTATTTTGACAACAGACAACAAATAAATTGTGAAGAAAGATAATAAGCCTTTCCACTATCTAAATGTTATTAAATTTATCTTCCCACTTATGGACTGGATTTTGCTCCCAGTTAAGAGGATGAAGCATCTGAAATAACTTTGCTAAATTCAGTAGTGTGATACCTGTCCCAAATCTCCACCACCATAAACCCCAACCTTCCTACTCATGGCCTCTTGACTGTAGGAAGTGTTTCTGTTCAGACTAAAAATTACCTGGAAAGTCACTGGATAAAGCAAAAATGTTAACACTGAACTGTGCTTTTCAATTTCTCTTTTTGCATCAGTGACAGAAATAAGATGGGGAAGACTGTGTGGGAAGATCCTCTGTGGACTACGTTTTTTCTGCTTTTGCCATAGCCAAAATACTTGATTCTCCCTCTCTGAAGAGTACATGAAAGCACTTACCTCTTTGTCCTTTTCATGATGATTACTTGTTAGAATCTGATTGTTTTCTTTACACAAACACAACAGGTCATATTTGCTTTTTCCACTAAGTCATTTGGAGAGAAATGCTACCATGGAGTATATGCCATGGGCTCCGTGGTTTTCCAAGCTGCCTATCAAGACACACTGAGCCTCCTGTGTTACCGACATGAGTCGGATTTTTCTTGTAACTTTACCAATCGTTTCCATCTGGTATTGAACTTAACAGGTTGATTTTCTGAGATACTTCACACTATGAAGTATGTTAAGGATTGTATCTTCAGTTCTATTTGATTTGCAATTTATTCAATGTTTCTCCCTGTGTGGTTCATTCTAGTTTGCACTGTCCACATCTATTCCAGAAAAGACACGGCGGACTGCAGCCTATCTTTTCTGGAAAAGTATTTCTTCAGCAATAATCCTGCTAGTCACCTGACTCCATTTATTTCTAATATTCGGTAGGCAAAATACACTGTACTATACCTGAAAAATATGGTAAAGGCTGTGCCAAAAAAAGAACCGCATTCACGTTTTGCTGTGCCTTCCACGTGTATGGAACATACCACCATTGCTCACTGCACACAGTGTAAAATAACTCTAAAAATACATGGATCTATACTATCATAGATGCTATTCATAAAGCAATTCAGATTTATTGAATTAAAAAATTAAAAACAGAATTAGAAAAATTAAAAGTAGGACTGGTCTGACCCTCAGAGAGCACCGTACTGAATTAAGAAGTGATTGTAAAACATCGGGCAAAGCCTACACTAGAAATGAATCCTTCTTACACTTTCTAATCTGTTGAACCTGCATGTTATACGGAGTAAAGATTCTTTCTAGACCCACTCCAGGCATGGCTTGGCTTTGCAATATGTTCAACAGCAACACTGGCTTATGGCAGTTGTTGGTCTGAGTTTTGCCACAGACTGGAGTCCCTGCAGTGTGCCGTCCTGCTCTTCGATGCCTATCTTAGCTCAGGTTGTGCACGCAGCCAGATGATGAAGGAGACCACAGAATTGATTCAACTGAAAAACTGCCCAGCACATCTTTTTCTTCAGGCTGTATCAAAATGGCACACAGACAGCTGTGCCATCCCACAGGATGGTAAAATATACACTGTGACAGGGTGACAGGAACAAGTAGAGAGAGGTAGGTGTTGCTAAAAGTCACTTTGTAGCATCAGCTGTACCATCTGGCTATCTGGTTGCAGGTGTGCCAATACACTACACACTGTCAACAGGAACTAGAATTCACTGGTCTTCACACTCCAATTGTTGCAACAGTCCCTGGCACACTTTGTGCCCAGAGCAGCCCTTACTCAAGCAACTCCTACATATGGCTCAAGAGTTAACATGGGCCCGGAGCAATTTTCAACAAGCATTTCAAGCAGCCACTCTGGTCTAGGGATAAAAGAGTTTAACAGTATGGTCAGGGTCATTCGATGCCAATCGGCTGCTGTTCCAGAAAGGCATGCCAGGCTTGTCTAAACTACAAGTGCAGACAGCAGTCACCAGCCCAGACTCAGACCTTTCACCTGTCAGAACAGAAGCCTCCAGAGGCGATTCTTACATATCCCCATTCAATGCCTGCTAAACTCCTAGGAGGCTCCACTTGCATTCCTCTTTATGTTGAAACTTCTTTCAGCTCTTCAGTGACAGTGACTAAAGGTTTCTCAGGCCAAGTCTACACAAACAGTTACACGCTCATTCTGCCTGTGATGTGAAGCCAACCTCAAACCAGGAGATGCACTGCTGTAATACTCAGCGTTGTGGCCAAATTAATTAGGACTGCTAAGAGGCAGGTCAGCATGGGCACAATGCTCAAGAGGTCCAAAGCTGAGGGATTCAACACACCCTCTGAGTTCAGAGTGACTCACAACAGCTTCAGCAAATCTAGGCCATGCTCCCACCAGTATGCTGTAACCTTGAGCTGAAGGGACCGTGTCTAATGCAGAGACACTGTTTCACTCCATATGCTAGTTCATTATCCAGCTCCTCTGTTTTGACTGCCAGCAAATAATGATGTTTTTCAACACTTCTCCGCTAGGAACTGAATGCACAAACATCGCATCATAAATGCCACCCAACATCTGCCAGGCAGTTACCATCTTCCCATGACTATCACCTAGGCTGAACCTGAGCAAGTGATTTAGTGATGAGCTGTGTCACATCCTCTTTCCAGTCACACCCGAGATCATCCAAACTCTGATTCTTACGAACAAGAAAGCCCAGAGGTATTTGGTTAAAATACCACAGAAAAATTAAATCCAACAAAAAAAACCCAAGCATTCTAAAATTAGTTACTTTGTTAACAAAAAATTAAATACCACAATTAAGGATATCAGTATTGCTACAAATCTTACAGCAACAATACAGATATGGTGATAATGATAAGATATTGACAGAAAATAAACTAAGGAAAAGGCAGGCTTTTTGCACCTTTCCTATTCAAAAGGCAGTTAAAACTCTTGAAAATATGATTATTTGATATATGAGTTATTTTAGAACAGTAGCTTAGCAGACCAAAACTCTCCCATTCAGCCCCATGCTAAAAAGGGTATCTATGTAGCTGGTATGATGATGAGGACAAGATTTCAAGTATTTCAGATATCAAACAACAGATTAGTGACTCGCCTTATATTATCTGTAAATTTATTAACTGTAACTGGAGCACTCAATCAGGGCAGGATATTTGGTTTTCCACATCCCACTTATTGTAGAACTCTTCGTTCACTTCATGGTGCTTTGCTGTACTGATCCAACTGTTACACAAACGAAAAAATCTCAAAATAGCTTTGCATGTGTGGATACTTTCAATAGTGCATATTTTTAATCAGCCTTTACCATCAAGTAAAAGCAAAAGCTTTGATGTTTGGGATTTCTGTAACTGTCATTCAAATTAAGCAGCTGCTTTTTCATATTTTCAGTTTGATCTAACTAAGATCATTCTCTTGCTGCCCTGTTACTTCATTTCCCACTGAACACTTAAATACTGCAAGTAATATGTAGAGCCTAGCAGACAACCCCATAAATAGTTCAAGACCTTGAAAACCACAATGTAGCCAGTTCCTAACTTTCTTCCAAAATAAGGCATAATAGAAGCAAAAGCTTTCACTGAAAAAATATTTTTAATACAAACCAGTCACAGAAATCCCTGACAACGTGCAATTAATAGACCGCATGATAGCAATCACCAACGTGAACAAATTCATTACAAAAGCCAGATGACTTTTCTATGGTCATGCTTACCCTGAACACAGACATCTAACACATTTTTTAGGGCCATAAATAGGTGCAATACCTGCTGAACTACATAATGCACATGGTCACATCCTGAAGCATGAAATACAAATAGTCCCTTCAGCTAAACTTATTGAATTGAGTCAATGGGACTCTATGCCTTTCTTCTTAGACCAGTGCACCCTGCAATGCTCACCAGACTCCTTGCTGCCTTCATTTCAGCTAGTCCAGAGGGTGAAGGAGCAGCAGTAGTTTACCAAACTGCCATCCTCCATTGCAGGACAACAGCTGGACAAAACTTAACTGTTCGAAAAACCAAAGCAGACCAAAAAAACCACTACATCTCATTGCATTGTAACTGAGGAAATGCAGTTGCAACTATGCGTTATGTCCACCTCAAACATCTGTCAAGCACATCTTGATAGATGCGTGTTCACTGTTGCCTTACGACGAAGGACGAGGAAATCAGATTTGTAGTTCACTGCCTAGCTCTCCTTGCGTTTATATTGACATTGTATTACCTACTAAGACAAGCACATGCACCACATGCAGAGAACGCATAATGAACGCTGTATACATAGAAAAAATATTTTTTAGAATTGGGTGTCTAAAGTTAGATTTACAGATTCACATTGAGATGAGAGTACTTCGAAGTCCACCCTTCACACATACAAGCTAAGATTTTCAAAGCCTGGTGAAACTATTTCTAAAACTGTTAAACTGCTCTGCCTCTGAATGTAATATATACATGCTTATGTGTCTGTAGTGGAATTTTTATGTATTTTGGAGAGGATGCAAAAGGTTTGTTTTAGGGTGATTTTTTTTTTTCTGTAGAAATAAACCCATTGAAGAATGGATTACAAGCTGAGAATTAGTACAAGCACAAATATGTATCATTGCAAGAGCCCTGCCGACACCAGATACCTTACAGGAATTGCAACTGCTTGAAATAACACCATGCAAAATACAGTTCAGCAATCAGAAACAGCGTGTTAAATTTCACTCTCATTGACACCTATAAAAAAATTCGTAGTGACTCCACTGAGTGAAATGGTGATATTGTTGGTGAGATGAAAGTAAGAGCAGGGTAAGTGCCTCCATCTGTATAAAAGTACTACACAACTGTACTATAAATGTATAGTAAAAGTAGTATAATCGGATGATCTCAAAGAAACTCTGGGCTTTTGCTGTGGCGAGAGGATGAGAGCCAAGGGTACCACCACGTTCCTCCTTAGCCCCTCTGCACGGTGTGTGTACAAGCTCCCACAGCCCCTGCCTCTGCAGCCACCCCTCCTGTCCCTGCTCAGGATGGGGCTGTGTCTGCCTGGCAAATGAAACCAGAATAATATCCACGCAAACACAAACACAAGTACATATCCAGATCTACCATCACCTTTTATGCTCTAAGCCAAGGCAATAAAATATAGCTTTACTGGTTTGGACTTTAAAAAATAAGTGATCACTTACTCTATGTGTTTAAAATCCATCATCAGCCTCCACAGAACGTATTTAAAAACATCCCAATCATTGCAAAATGTGGATTAAATTAGTAAAGCCAGACTAGGCTTCACTTCACAGCAGTGTTTTCCTCAGCTGCTCCTGCTTTAGTTTCCAAGAAGTGATGCCACTGGCACAAAAGTGAAATTAAAACAGCAATCACTGACCAAAAGATCTAGTTCAATTTTTGCAATAAAGAAATACATTCTTCATAAAATCTTTCCCCAAACAAAAGGGAAGGGACTACATGTGGTATCCATGGCATATCACTGTGAAGTATAAAATTCAGCATAGGAAAAGATTCCAAAACTTGCCAACAGTCACACGTAATAGCCAAAGGAGAGTTTTTTCCTACTTCTTTTTATTATGTGCTTTTCTAATAAAAATTCAGGAGAGCAGATGCAATGTTCCAAATGCAAAAAAAAAAAAGAAAAAAAAAGAGTACACTGTGCATTGGAAATTACTATTTCTTGCGTTGTTTTTACACTCTAAATAAATAGTAGGAGAGGTCTCTTCCTTTTTTGTCTCAACTTCGAATAGGAAGTAGTTGTTTCTGTACTTTTCCCCTCCCTCCCTTTCCCGCCATAAACAGGTGACTGAAGTCAAATATGGGGGGGGAGACAATTAAAAAATAGGCTGGAGAACTTTCAATCCATTGACATGAGTCCTGCTACATCTTTACAGCGGAGAGCAATCTTGATGATGCAAATGCTGCCTTCTGGTCCTCTGCCTTTCTCTAAGAGACAAAAGATAAAGGAATTCCTATTCTGTGACAAATAGTGTGATTTTGAAATTTGCAGCACAAGTTCAATCCAAACATTTTTTGCTGTTGCTGCTGTTGTTTCAGAAATGAAATCTAAAATTTTGACGCTGACAACAAACATCTCCTGATCCAAAACAAAACAAAACAATCACATTTCATTTCAATGTAATATATTTCAGAAGAAAGTATCAAAATGTAACACTTTTACTTTTTTTGAGCTGAAAAGGAAGACTCTTAGTGGCCTGACTGAATTGAGTAAGCAATGGCACTACTCAAGATAAGGAAGGTGGAAGGACGTAAACTCTATAAAAAAACAGAGAAGATGAATAATAACAGAAAACAGAGAAAAAGGTGAGATGGCATATTAAAGACACTTCTTTTAGCAGCAGGGCAAGAGGAGATGGCAATCTACCACAAGAAGGGTTGCCCTCTAGAGACAGGAAGACAACAGGTCCATGCTCATGACTCAGGTAGTAGGTGGAGGTGAGAACTCCATAGATGTTCTTACTGCCAGTAGTTCCAATCCATCCATCTCACCAAGGTCTATTTCTTCATATTGTCAGTGCAACCACATTACAACAAATGCCTCCTGTTCTGTGAGACCGGGACTGCTTTCCTTCACAATCACTCCTCTGACAGCTAAGCTGCTCTGTCCAGGAGGTTGGGAAGTAACAGAGCCCAGCTTTGCTCACCACGCTCACGCTGAGAGACAAGCTCTTCTCCATCTCATCCAGGCTGCAGTAGGATCATAACCCTTGGCACTAGGATGGGGTGCCCTTCTGCTGGACAAATCATTAGTTCCCCACATTGAGGAGTTTAAAAAAAGGGGTGACTTTACCCACAGATTTTTATCTGTTAGCTCAGGAGGGCAGTTCCCTCTGCCCCCTGCACTGGTACAGCCGGGGCCTCAGGACACTCAACCAGTGTTCTTCACCACCCCATCGCTCTGTGTGTTCTCTGCCAACAAGCTCCACCACCAAGCCATTGTACTCAGCCTACCACCTTTCCAAAGCAAAGCCAAATTTTATTTTCATTCATAACTTCTACTCCTTCCCGGGAGATGTGAGGAGCCTTGTTTACTCCAGAGATCCCCCGGGCTACGCTTGTATAAGCTTTAGCCCTTAAAGGATTAAGCCGGCAAGTCAGAAGATACAGAACAGACAATAAGCAGACCCTTGAGTCTACAAATTGGAGGTTGAATGATTGGCAAACAACCTCTCCTCATGAAAAATTATGCTACAGCAACACAATAGTAATGGGAGCCAAAAGTATGTCTATTCCTGATTTGTAGACCAGGTTTTAGTTATGCTATAATCCTCTCAGTATGCCTGCTTAGGATCCCGCAATCACACGACTCATGAACACTACCCACAAATCCTGTGGTTTCCATGCCGAGCAAGCGACACACCAGATGAAGGAGGATGGAAAATATACATGTGGAATTGTTCTGGGAACTTAAAGCACACACAACAGTAAACAAAGCAAATATGGTGCAAAACCTGTTGCTATTTTCATAGCATTTGTGGAGCAAAGCTGCATAAATGCAGAAAGATGCATGCTGCCTCACACCTTTTCTCTGATCCCAGCAAATTAAGCACAGCAGCAAAAACAGCAGCAGCGAGAAGGAAACACTAGGCAGAAGAGCTGCCCCTTTTGCTGCTGAACGACAGGTATATGTTTGGGTGTGGGAGAGAGCGCTGAATAAACAGTGTTAAAATTACTTTTCCTCATGCCTCTTCCAGAGCCTCGGCTGCTCACAGGGAACTGAACGGGGAGAGATTCCCTCAGCTCCTTCCTCCCACCTCCAGGCAAAGCCTAAGCCAGTTTGACAAAGCTGCTGCTGTTGTTCCCTGTCCCACTTGGGGACAATCTTCAGGAAGGCAGCGCCAGCTTGGTCTGATAACTAAAAGGCTGCCTCTGCTCCTGCGGAAAAGGCGGTGTCGCTGTTGGATACCAGAGCACTTGCTGAAGGAGAGGCACTACAGACGAATTTTGGCTGGTGGCAGGAGAGATGGCTGAAAGCCAGCTGACAGAGAAGAGCAATATCAATCTCTGTTCTGGGGAAATCCTCTGAAAATGCTTCTGAAGCAAACAGCAACCGCTAACAGCACAGTGGCAACCAACACACAAGTGATCCAGCACGCACGGAGGAGAGAAAAAGGCAAATGGCTGAACTGAAGTGATCAACATGAACTTGAACCGTGGCACAGGGCAAACATGTGGCATGCCGTATGGAAACTCAGAAGAAAACAGAAAGCTTGGAACAAACTGAAATTAAAAATCTGCTTTTATTTCAAATTACTCCACTAAACATCTAACTGAAAATTGTGTTGAAGTTGACATGACTTTGTGACATGTTGTTCCTTGAAGACTGCCATTTAACATTCAAAAAAAGGTATTAAAACCGTTTCAATCTGGTTACCTTCTACTTAGCTAAGCGAGAAAACTTTAAATTAAGAGCTAGAAAATAGCACCACGCCATTAGTCAGCAAGAGATAGCTGTTCAGCCAGCACCCATCATAATATTTCCAAGAATCCACAGATACCGACCGTCTGGAAAGGAAGGATGGCAATCGTTAAAAACATGGATTTAAAACTTCATATGGGATTGATAAATTAAATTTTTAAAGACAGGCCCCATGCAGCCTCCCTTTGCTCATTGTTTCTAGATAAAACATATCTGGTGAATAAACATCCATCAACAAAATAGATGAGCTTTCTGTCTCTGTTCTTGTACAAACAAGAATTACCTTCCCATAAGCTACACAGTCCTGGAGCACATCAGCATTTTGTATTCTGGGGGGTCTTCTACTGAAAAGCCTCATACTAAAGCATCTGCATGAATGTACCTAAACTACCCACTCTAGGGCTTATTTGATGAATGGATTAAGACAAAATTTAAATTCTTCCTGTATAATTTTCAGTAAGTATCTGATTGACATCATGAAGAATTAAATCAGGAGGAGTTAAAATTAAGGATCTGGAACATCTCCCCTGTAAGGAAAGGCTGAGAGATCTGGGACTGTTTACCCAGGAGAAAAGACTTCATCAATGTGTGTAAATACTTGAAGGGAGGGTGCAAAGAGGATGGAGCCAGGCTCTTCGCAGTGGTGTCCAGCGACAGGACCAGCGGCAATGGGCACACACCAAAACACATAAGGAAAAAATGTTTTACTTTAAGAGTGGTCAAACACGGGAATGGGGTATCCAAAGAGGTAGGGGAGTTCTCCTCCTTGGAAATACTCAAAAGCTATCTGGCCACGTCCTGGCCTACTAGCTGTAGGTGGCCCTGCCTTAGCAGAGGAGTTGCACGAGATGATCTCCAGAGATCCCTGCCACACTCAGCCATCCTGTGGTTCTGTAAAAAACAGATGAATTACCCTCACTTACACAAAACTATGTAAGAAGAAAAAGAATCAAGAATTAATGGCAAAAAGATCATGAAATATTTCCATATTCATTATGGCAAGAAAAGTTCTTTATTAAATAGATAATATTTGTCAATAATACACTTACAGGCATAATGAGACTAGAAGGATAGCTCCACTAAGCTCAGCTGCCAGGCCTAAAGCTAACGCAAAACACTTGTATGTAAAACTCAAACATGCCCACAGCACTAGACTATAAAAGTATATCCATAAGTTTTCAACTGCCCCCTCTCACGTTCATTAAGCTCACCGGTGAGTTCAGAGAACTACTTTCCATTGGCAAACTCTATGGCTATATCAGTGAATGACCAAAGTGGGACCTGAAATAACCATCGCCAGAGCAAAAGCCAGTGGATAGTCTATTGTAGTTCTTGCTCTCTGTCCTCTAAGGAATACTGCAATAACAGAAACACCTCCTAGGTTATATAGTTTATTTGCCTGCCGGTGTGAGATTCTTCCCTACGATAATTTTTAACACTTGCTTTTGCCAAGTTAAGTGCAATGCGCCGCACGTGAGGAAAATGAGCTTGTAATATATAAACGCAAAATACAGTCACAGTGTTTTGCAGTACCCAATGGATCACGGTGCTGCACTGTGTAACAGGGAAGGTGCCAAATTGTTCAGACAACACAACAGCCCAAAACCAGAGTCAGCTACATAACTGGATCCCTATGAGTGCTGGGCACATAATACAAATCCTTTCATCCCCATGCACAGCATGGTGTCCTCTCTCCTGCTCAAGGTACAGCTGATCAGTCCTGGCATCTCACAGGTATGAGATGTGCAACCATGGTACTGTGTGGTGGCAATGTGCAAGAATTAGCTCAAGTCGTGGCAGAGTGGGAGGTTCTGAGTCCTAGATGCAGCTTTACACTCCTCTGGTCCTCCAGCAGCCCAGCCTGCTCTCAGGGGATCCCACTGGAGATCAGCAGTCTCTTTCACCCTGCGGAGGACTTAAAAAAATTACTCCAACCGTGGTCACCTGAAGCTGTTCACAAAGGGAAGAAGAAAGCAACCCTAAAGGAGGCAGCTAAAAAAGTAACCACATGATAAAAGACATGTGGAGAAAATGCCAGAAAGCTGATGCAATCATCCTCTCTCCAAACATCCAGTGACATGGGACGTGTTTTCCCAAAGATGAGCTGCAGGGCTCCCACTTCTCACCAAATCAATTTTGGTGAAATAGCTGTGTCATCTGCTGGATACTACTTTCCTTGCAAGGTTTTCTACATGAAACCTGAACTGCACAAAAGCAGAGATCCACATTTTTGGAGCATATCTGCTTCCCATCCTTAAAGGTACTTGGAAGTTTTCAGCCGCGTTTCTAACTATCTCAGAGAATGAACCGAGGCAGCCAGACACATGAACTGCCCAAGATAGGAAACACAGAGCATTTGAGCCAACCTCGTCTACTGGGAGGTGTTCCTGCCTGAGACCAGGGGTTTGAAACTACATGATCTTTCAGGTTCCTCCCAAACTAAACCATTCTATGATTCCACAGCTATCTGAAAACAAAAAATATAAAATAGTTCCTTACTTTCAACTTAAAACGCAGAAAAGATCATTAAGACGCTTATATTAAGTTAGTAAGCTATCACTAAAAAAATTAATGAGATTATAAAAATAAGATTGTTCACATAGCCTAACTCTCACTGTGAGAATGTACATTATAAACAGCCTTTTTCCCAGACACTTGCTATTTTTCTGCATATTTAAACACAGATGTGGGTGCTTAGCAACTGTAAAACAAAGTCATTTACTTAAATAACTGAGGATAGATTAAAGTACTTCATTTTATATATGTACTTTTTAAATACCGTTTGGTTTATAATATTATTTAACACCTAGAGAGACAGTATCCTCATATATGGATTCCAAAAACAAGTCGCTTTTGCATTTAGGCAAAGAGAGAAGGATTTGTTTCTGCAATGTATGTACCAGTGTGAGTACATGTGTGTCCACTCATGTGCATGCACGTGTGTACTTTGTATGTGAGTTACCTACATTTACAATGGGTAAGATCAGAAAAACATTGGGAAATAAATAATTAAAATGTCAAAAGTATTCCATTAATGCCAGAATAAATGTCATTATAGAATGTAAAAGTTTGCATCATTCAGCTTATCAAAAATTGTTACGGAGCTGGAACAGTACTTTGTCAGAAATGCCCATATTTTACAATGGAGACAAAAAAGAAAGTCATGAAAGTTCCAACAGTCCAGAAACATCATATAGCCACTGCACTGCAGTATTTCACTAGCATTTCCAAACACAGAGTATGATCTTTTTCCAAGTTACATGAAACACTAGCTGCATAAAAGGCTCTGCTGAATAAATTAGTCAACAGCATACAAAAAACTGTTTTCCTGGAGCATGCATTATTTTGTACCACTCACAAGCTACGTCAACTTTTTGAAGAGGAATAATATATTTTGTTAAACAAGCTGGACTGGCTGCAAAAAACAGATTCTTTTTTTTTAAGTGCACAGATTTTTCTTCAGATCTCTTACCTATTTGTTTCCTGTACTGGTCAACAGGCGTTCTTGCTGTAGAGGCATCTTTTCTACCCATCGTTTTCAATCCAAAAATCACTGTCAGTATCAGAAAAAAACCACAATTTATTATTCCTCAATAAGTCAGTAAGGAAATCAATAATTTCTAACATCAGAAAAAACTGTAACAAGCAACATTTACATGATTACACAAAAAGACATAAGCCTTCCCAGAGTACAATGAGAAACAAGAGTTAATCATGACTATTCTGAAGACTACTAGATAAATTCTAAACACACCTTTTTCCCCATTGCATAGGTTATTAACATTACAGAATGCCTGTTAGTCTGAACAAAAAGAAAGAAAAATAAAAAGGATTTAAAGTGATTGCACTGTAATTCAGCATTTAGTACCACAGAATTACATTCCTATATAATTTTTTTCTTTAGTAAACAAGAGAGTGAATGTAGTATTGTGAGCTGCTTCTATTGTTGGCAAACACATTTACATTACGCCTGGGAGTCTGAGGCAGGACTAGACATGTGAGCATCCGCTTTCCTACTGTCCTGCCATGGGCTCTAGAGATCCCTGAATGAAAAGAAAGTGGAGAATAAAGGTGAGAGCTGGGACTGTGCCCATTTTACACCTCTCAGACAAAGTATTGAGAGTTTAAATCACCTCCAAAGCACTGAGGTAATCCTGGCTCCTGAATGGGCTTCTCACGTTGCACAGCGCAAGAAGGCGACACTGGGATTGCAGAGGGAACTGCACTACCATTTATCTTTTTGGTACTTGGGTGCTCTTACACCACCAACGTAACTGAACAAGTGTCCTCTGAGTAGCATTCCAGCAAACTCCCAACAGACCCATTTAATGTGCGAAACCTCACTCTCTCTTACTCATCCCCTGACAGGGCTGCCACTCAAAAGATACAGTAAGATTCTGCAAACAGGCTCATTTCACTTCTTTTCCATAACGAAAATATACCTGACTGTTATAGTTACACTTACTGCTCAAAACACTGGTTTTCAACCATTTTGGCTAGGCCGAATCCATCACTCATCACAGTGATGATAAGCCCCACTGTTTGACTGTGTTTATGACATCAGCATCCCAACATCAACCCCTGCGCTCAAAAGAGGACTGATGTTTTCCAGAAGTGTCAGATTTACTGTTTGAGCACAAAAGATGAATAGCCAGCCCAACAGTCCCTTCCCACCCAGCCTTGGAGCCAAGGGCAAACTTTGGCTGAACCATCCCAAATAGCCACAAACCATCTGTATATTGTACACATGTGGCCTTGGGAGTACCTGCAAGAATTTCACTTATCTGTTAGAACAACCAGCTGCGTTACAGCAAGACAAGCTTCCCTGAGCTCCGCCAAGGCAGGCTGTTTGGGAAGCAGACCTTGGCACTGGGATGCCAAACCATGGGCACAACAACACACCAAGGCACTGCTGAATGAGCGACCATCAGCATCACAGCCTTAAACATGCATCATTATTTCCTTCATAACGTCAAAGAATAAGTTCAAAGTATAGCTGCAGGAATGATGCCATCAGTGATTTGTGTTTAAAACCCACAAAGTTTCTTTTTTTGGGGGGGTATTTATTCTGTAAGTACTGGCATTTAATGCCAGGTGACAAAATGGGAACAATAGATGGAACTAAGCTCCTTATTTTAAAGTGTGGGACACAGGGCACAAAATTAACTTTGATTCTCAAAAATCAGCAAGTTTCTTAAAAGGTATTCAGAGTATTAATAAGATATAAAAGAATAACATTTTTCTTTTTTAAACCTGAAAATAAAACTCAATGATAGTGTTCTAATGTTTCCATACACTATTTGGGCTCAATTTAGAGAACACTCCCATTTTATGGAAAACAATGTAAGCAATGAACTGTAATCCACTGGGCTTTTTCCCCCTGTATTATGCTTTCCAGCTATTTCTCAACTGAGTTAGAATTCTCACAAAACGTTCACATCATAATAGCAAGAATGAAAAACAAAACTAACATTTGAACTTTTAGCTAGTTGAGGAGACAACAGACACATTTTACACTGCAAAACTAGTTCTTGGCTTTTTTATGCCACTGTTAGAGACTGTTTTGACTTGCTTTTTGCAATTTCAATAGCCTACTAATGTTTTGTAACAAAACGTCAGCTGTGAAAGATGTTTGCAGTTTTAGCGGTGCCAATAAAACACAAGAAGAAAGCACAGGCAAAAATTATTTCCTGAATTAATAGGAGCCACCGAGATGCTCACATTTGCCCATGTGGCTCAGTGTCACCGACTCCCACATCTAGAACCTCGACTCCCCTTTGTTCTTCAAAGGGATGCAGTAATCATCATTCATTTCCACCGCTTTGATGGTTAGATAGCAAACGCGGGAGAAACCCATGGAGACATTAGCACATACAGCCGCAATGTCTAATAAGACAGCTATTTGCATAAAAGATCAGCCACATTTAGAATGTGTTGTGATAGATGTGGAAAGGGAATAACAGATCTATATTAGCATGTACGAAACCAAGATTGTTTTCACAATTTAATTCCTCAGGGACTGTGGCTCATCACCTTCTCTTGTAAAGAATCTTGCATTCCCTAAGGAAGCAACTTGCTATGAGCCAGAGTTAAGCTAAAATATGGATTAATAAGAGATAATATTTATTATTTATAAACCTTGTCGTATGAGCGGTTTCCAACATAACTTTCTGATCAGATTTCCACAACAGAAAAGCCTGGCACCTTATATGAGTCATGAAATGACTTGAAAAGCGCCTTCTCCCCATTTAAATAGCAGTGGTTGTCCTGCAATAATCGGTCATCTTAACTTTATTGTAAACGAGATTTGCAGCCAAGTCTCTCCAAGCTGTCCCTGGCCACCACACCACATCTGATGCCTGTGAGCAGAGCATGTGGCCTTTCCTCCCTTCCCCTGCAGAACCGAGGGGACAGGCTGCGGGCCAGGACACCCGCACCCCCAGCAGCCTTCGGGTCCCCAGCATTTTAATGACTACATGACCATTTAAAAAACACGGAAAGGAGCCTGTCACCGCTCTTTTTACAGGCTACTAAAATTACTTTGAGAGTAATTTCAGATCATTTGAAGGCAACATGAGTCCTTCTCAACTTTCAAGCTGTTACAAAAGAAGGTTTTAAAAAATGGCGCAAAGCCCAGTGAAATAATTTTTATTTATTGCTGTTTCAGAGTTACTACAAGGTCAAAAGATGTCTTTGGTTTTGTGGTACCCTTCACTGCTTTTTTACTTCCTTTCTCAACGCCTCTAGTAATGCACCTTTGAAGGCTCACACCCTTGGAAGAACACCCAATTTTTCTTTTCTTCCTCTTTTCTTCATAAGCAGTGACTGGTAATAATTAATATACGCAATGAATTGCCTATTGTCACCTAACACTGTCAATAGTATTTTGTGAGATAAAAACCAGTTCTGAATGTCCATTCAAAGTCTGACCACAGGTATGTTTAAATCCCAACTAACTACTCTTGATGCAGACACAGCCAGGATCAACCAAAAAAAAATTAAAGCAATTACTTTCATGAACTAGAAACATACTGTGAATTACTTTAGAAATAGTAATAAAACATAAATACAGGGATTATATAACAAAAGATTGCACTATGTGCATTTATGGTGCAATACAAATGATTAATAACAGTGATAAGGCCTAAAGTGTGAATTAGTGAACACTCAAAGATTTACATATGTGCATGTGTACAAACTTTCCTAGAGGTGATATTTAATAGTATGTCTGTAGTCTTCAGCACTAAGCTGCCTCAGTATTAATAGAGAGCATGATAAAGAGATAAGAATAATCAACAAAATTATTTTGTAGCTGACATAGCTAAGAGACATATAGTTGACAGAAAAGCAAGTAAATACTCAGGATAGAAAGAAAACACTAGAGAATGTAAAAGTACTAGGCCAGGTCTTCAGCTCAAATTGAAAATGCAGGTGGAAGCACAGCAAATACCTGCATATATGCAGAAGTACTTTATACTTAATTATAAATGGATATCTAACTTAAAAACCCCTCATTTTTTTTTTCTCGGTTGTTCAATGCATTGGTTGATAATTTGAACTCATAACACAATTTTTAAATACAATTCAAAGCTTACTGATGTCATGAAAGAACTGGTCTTTTACTAGTCAGTTCCATAGCTCACAGTTTAATAAATAATGGATATTAAATCCCATACAAGTTACAAGAGAGCAAAATAGCTTTTTATCCTCCTTGGTAAAATTCAAGGAGCATATCAGATCCTCTGCGAACATCAAATTATTCCAAGGAACTGGAAGCACTGAATTTAAAGTGGGAAGCTGTATGCATGTAGGTATTTTGGAAATCACTGCTGTTAGTTATTATAATTAGCTGGTTTTGGTGTATTCATGAACTACAGTAACTAAGGTGTATCTGTACAGCAGTGAAAGAAGTGCAGTGGAAGTAACCTGCAGACAAAATTGCAAGAATAATGCAGCTGAATACCTTAACAATACTTTAGCCAAGACAAAGACTTTAAAAACCATTACTAATGCTATTTAACCCCCCCCCCAAACAAGTAAATAAAAAAGAAAAAAGAAAAAAAGTCCATTCATCTCATTAGTAAGCCTTACAGTAGTCTCTACCATTCCTCCACAAAGTCTGTCTCAAAGGATGGGATTATTTCAAAGGAAAGAATACCTGCCCATGGTGCTTCCCGCAAAATGTAGCTTTACTTTCTTTAGGGATTTATCTAATATTCTTTTAATAAAAGGAATTCAACATTTATGTACTTAATTTAACCTTGAAAGCAACAGAGGTGATTTGAATCCAGTTAAATTTGGAAAAATGAATCAAAAACTGGGATCCATAACTCCAGTTGGAAAAAATATTGCTAAAATCATCTTAACATTCTACACAAGAACAAAAAATGCTGTACCATATCCCAAGATTAAAATCCTCTAGGAGTTAGAACTTTTATTCTGACATAGATCAGGCTGTTTCATAGCTTCATGTAAGCAGTAGGAACAAAACGCACATTGTTACTTTCAGTAAATCACCTTTGCACTCTAAGAAAAGTAGCTGTTGTTTGTTATTGTACAACGCCTACAAAACCCATGAAATTAGCTCCAACGTTATTTCACAGAAGTTGTACACAGGTAACGGTCCATATGAATACACAGCATATCCAGGCTGTTTCAATATCCTGAGGCAATACATGATGAAAAGTACATTTTGTCTACAACCCAAATTAGTTCCACCTAGTTTCAGGAAGGTAAGTGAGACATCCAAGTTATGCAGAAGGCCACCTCTGCTCCCTTTACAGTGAATGAAGAAAAAGATGCTACGGTAAGGAATCCAAGTCGCCTCTGGCAATCTTGCTTTCTTGCCAAGCTCCTAAACCTCCTACAAGTACCAAAAATTTGGTGGGACTATTTAATCTTGAATATTTGTCTTTGCTCCTCTAGCAAAAAAGCTACTTACTTTTGCTAGATGTAAACTATTTCTAAATATCTGAAGAGTTTAAAACATTGTCATTAAACGTATTCATGACAGCCAGGAATGAAGCGAAAATGTCACCACTGCAAAACCTAACCAAGATTTTTTAAAAAGACTTCATAATTATGTAAATTTGGGCTTTTTAAGCAAAAAGATGGTATTAAAAATGTCAAAGGTTCCTTCCATTCCCAGCAGAGTACAGTTTGTCACAGCTTCTAAGGAAAGAAGAATTAAAATGTACTACTAGGCCAAAACTCACTTATAAAAGCTTTACATATAGTGAAGATACCAGTTTAGCAATTGGTGTTACACTTGGTATAAAAACAGCATGACATTTTGCCGAAGTGTATTCCTATTTGTAGTGATTCGATGCACCTTACACTTACTTTTCATTATTAAGATTTGTTGTTTGTCTTCAGAAGAGAATTCCCTACTCACTTCAAAGCCGAGTAGAGCTTTACCATCTGTGAAACATAGATTCACTTTAATACGAAGACAGATCTTCATCTGAACAAATTTAGAATTCCAAACGTTCAAAGATGAACTTTTTTTCATTTTTATGAATATGTGACGGCACTGGTGTGTCAAGAAAATATCCTTAAAGAAGTTCACAAAGGGAAAAAGCATACATGTGGTTCAATTCTGCTTTGCCAGGCAGTTCAAAATGTAGTATTTCCCAGAGGATAGAGTAATCCCTGCTAAAGGGGAAATTACACGATAAATGACACCATATGAAGCATTTCAGAGTAACATTCTTCCAAATAACAGAATCTGTTTAAACTTTGGGTGAGGTGGGCTGGGGAAGGGAACTATGATAGAAATCAGAGATAAAAGGGGTGGGCAGAGAACAGGCATCCAGATCACCCCAATGCCCAGAAGTACATCCACCAAGGATGGACCCAGCCTTCATGGGAGCAACCACAGATGCCTTACAGATCCCTGTAGTCTGAGAGTAAGTACAGAGGACACCATCACCAGCACGCCTGCACAAGATGGAAACAAAACACGTTCTCTCTGCCTCGTAAATTAAAACTTCATCAAGTCAAGAGCAATGACAAGAAACAATTACTTGCTCCATCTCAGTAATTGAAGCGGCAGCAGTGAACATTTTGCAGTTTAGTCAAATCCAGAGTTTTATTCTCTCTTTGATCCCCACCACACCCCTTCAACACATTTCCTTTGATGAAGTAGGGAATAATTTAAATAACAGGTATAAAGCTAGAGGTCATAGGCCTTAAATTTCAATATCAGCTAAGTCTGCCTAAGCACTTCACTTCTAATATGCTATGAAGTTAGAACTCTTGAATTCAACAGAGCACTCATGCTTTGTTATATCCTAATCCAAAACCTCTGAAACTTTGTTTTGCCCTGCTAGGTGTTACAGCAGTGGAAGAGCGACTTCTTTCCCTCCTTTAAACCAGAAAATAACCCCTCTACTCTCACCTCTCTTTAGTTTTGAGAAGCGACCAAAAATCCACTTTTTCCAGATGCTTCTCCTTTCTTGTGACTGCCACAAGTCATAGCTTGCTGTAAGGTTGGGTGCTTTAATTATATACACTTGTCAATTCCTCACTTGTAGATTTTATAAACTTAGGCTCATTTTTGATGGAAATGAAATTCTTATTTCTTCCTTAAGTTAGAAGAAATATTTAGACAGTAATTATACTTCCCTGTAACTTATCCATCTTAAACTACAGTTCACAACCATCCAGATACCAGGAAGTTTGTTTCACGGTGTTTTCAATATTGCAAAATTGGATAATGACCTTCAGTGAGAATAAATCCTGTAACTTTTGAAGTTACTCATGAGCAAAAAAAAAAAATTGAACAGTAAGTAATTCCACATCGATAATTTTTTTTTGTTTGTTTCCATTGTGCCTTTTTTTCTACTTGTGTTATTTTGGACCATAAAAATACAAAATTTCTGAGTGAATTATTTAAAAACTTAAATAGTTTCTCTGAAGAAATTTATCAAAACAGAACAATTTGAAACTGCTGGATTTTTTTTCTTTCCTCTCACCCTGTTTTTAAAAAAATGCTTTTTAAAGTATTTCAAAGCTGAGTTTCAGCTTATTTTTCCCCATTGATCCTAATACTGATATCCCATCTATTTTGACTCCATTTTCATTGAAATTTGTCAATCATTCAATAAGAAAACCAGCTCTCAGCAAACAGTTCATTCCTGCTTGACAATCAACGTATTAACTGAAAACCAGAAGAGAAAACAGCCACAAATAAGGCCCACAGGCACAAAGCCGTGAGGCAGACAAATGTGCCCTTCTGTTCTATATTTCACTGTACTATAATACAATGTCCCATCACACCTGCCTTCAAGCCATAGTAATTGCTCAAACTGGTCACCACGTTTATAGCCTAATGATGGCCCTCACCTCTTACCGTGAGCAAGCACGCGTCAGCTGGAAGCAGACTGCAAATGACAGGAGCAAGTAACACTTCAGTACATGTAGACCTAATCGCAACACCCCAGTAAAACTGAGTTATTGTTATTATTACTAAACCTGGTGTTCAAAAGGACTTAAAAGGTAATCTTTCCATCCAGCATTCATAATGAATGTGAGGGTTTTGCCTTTCTCTGAAACTATTGGCAGCTCAGTAAGTATTAGACTGATCTATAAATCAAGAAAAATAGTTTTACGCCACTTTTGTTGTCTCACATGCTGTATTAGGCACTCCACAAAGCAACTCGGCTTTACAAAAAAATAAATCTATTCTAGTCACAAGCCAAAAGAAATACTAACTGTTAAAAGTTTTAATTTGTTCATTTGGGAATTTATATTTTCTTCTCTTTTACAATAACTGATTAAAGACAGAATAACCTGTTAATCTTCCCCATAAAGATTAGAAGATAAAGCTGACATGCGTTTCCACGGCCTGAACACAATACATCATTTTTTGTATTTTTCCTTTAAAATTGTCCAAGGTGAAAGCCAGTAGATAACTTTGTGTTAACATATCAAACGTAAAGTTCAGCCCTACAGCACTTAATAATGAGCTTAAGAGTCAGGCTGAGTGAACAGACCCACAGAAGTTAGCAGCAGCATTTTCAAACCCAAGTCCTACTCTATTGGTTTTGAAGGATTAGGCCATAATTGAGTGAAGAGTGTAATACGGCTTAAATAACATCGGCTCAGTGGTTCCCAAAGTAGTTCAAAACAATAGGCCAAGCATACTCACTGCAGATTATATCTAAATTGCTCAAGACTTGGCTCTCCTAAAACCTGACGAGAGATCCCATTAAAGGCAATGATTTTTTTAAGATAAAGACTGAAGTAATAGCATACATGATACTATCCTTGGAGGAGCTTTATGTTCTATTTGGGCAAAAAAGGAACAGAAGATCACTGATATCTATCAAAAGTCCAAATCCTTAACTAAAAACTGAATTAAAGGAGTAGATCAAAAAGAGGTTAAAACCTTTATATGGGCCAAATAAACAGCTCTGTTTTTTATCAGAAAAATGTGGTAAACTGCTTACTTGCCTCATTTTAAAGTAGAGGAGACAAGTGTGGAAGCTGTGAAGAACAGGCAGCAAAAAGAAAAGTATGCAACTAGCAGCAAAGTATCAGCTGAAATATCAGAAAGTCAGGTGAACATCTGAAGGTCTCAGGCACAACCATTTGTGCATATGCCTGCCTCAGTGCCTTTCACAGCTTCACCCATAAGACCACAGGATAGGAGGAGACCGTGTCCCCATCTATCCCTGCTACTCATGAACAGTGTGTCACAAGGAATTTTGCTGCAAGCTTCACTATCCAGGAAAACACCAAAGGAAAGGATAACACCAACTGAGACTAACACGCTGAAAAAAGTCCTCCTTTGTATGTTTCAAGTCATGCAGTACATGTGAAATTCTATCTACTGTAAAAAATATGAGTGAAATAAAAAATTTAACACTTTTTCATAGGTTGCTGCATTCGGAGACAGCAAATTTTTAAGATCCTGGCCTTCTCTGGCCCAAAAGATAATTCTGATCAAGAGGTTTCTACACCTCAAACTAGTTAGGAATATAATAGTTATGAGATTCCTAAAAGAGAGCATTTGAAGAGTAGCTATCAGCTTGCGAGCATCTCTTCAGAAACACTACTATAAGACAAAATGGTAGATGACAATCCACTCCATTTGCTCTAATTTCCTGAGTGCATCTCTCTAAGTGCTAGGGGTCTGCACGTGCCCTTGGCTAGAGTTAAAGGAGAATGTATGCTTCAGGATTGCCATGAGGTTTTATTAGCAGGAGGGGGATATAATGCCTGAAATCTAGCCTTGTAGACTGCATACAACAACAAAAAACCTCTTAGAGCATACAGGAAAATAAGTTCAGCTCAGCTTGTATAAGGACAAAGATTCAACGCCAACATCAGAAGAAACTGCAGGTCTGGTCTGTTCCTGCTACATTTCCTCAGTCCAGCCACTACAGTACCAAAAGCTGCACAAGTCTGTAACCACGCTTAAGAAGTTTAAGCAGAGCTGGGTCAACTCTGAAAATCACTTTAGCTAAGGTGCTTCTGTTTTTAACTTCCAAAATACTTTATCTCATGCACTCAGCTTTACAGCCATTCCAGTTGTTTCCATGCTATTTTTTTTTAAATGAAGTGATTAATGAAATTCTATACCAATACAGTACAGAGGGTGCATCTTTCCAGCTCTTCAGTATTTCCAGCACTGACAGTCCTGAAGTCTGAAGGCTCAAAAGCAGACAAGTTTGGTCAGAGCCATCATCCTGAGCTTCTTCCTACACACACCATTCCCTCCCC
Source organism: Pedionomus torquatus (assembly GCA_013398155.1). NCBI lineage: Eukaryota > Metazoa > Chordata > Aves > Charadriiformes > Pedionomidae > Pedionomus > Pedionomus torquatus. Next base: position 322,415 of record VZRU01017899.1, on the reverse strand, counting down.
CTGAAGGTCTCCTCAAGGTACAGTACATATTCTAGAGTCCTTCTATGGTCAGGATATAGAATTGAATCAAGCCTATACAATATACATTACTTGTGTGCAATAAATGACAAAATGCAAGCGCTTTGAATTCTGTACTCTGCATATATGGCTATGTTTTAGTACGGTACCCACATTTAGATCATAATTTCCATGAGTCTATATAAACATGCATGAAGATAAACAGGCTCTCTTCCCATGTAGAACTGGAAGAATTCACTCAGAAGCTTTGCTTTGTAAATCATTTCAGATGTATTTTACTGAAGTCATAAAGGATATTAGCAAGTGCGCTGGGACCTTTTGTTTTAAATTAGTATGATCTGTTACTTTAACAGAAGTTACTAATATTATTTAACCCCACTGGTGTACTTAAAATGAAAACAGTTTGAAGCTTTTTTAAATAGGTTTTGTCTCTATAATAATAATTTTTCCAGAATACTCTCTTCCTAAGTTATTTAGCCTGTTGTCTGCCACTTTGTATACCCAGGCTTTCAAATTTATCCTATCTTCCAGAATAAAAAGGTAAACAGCAATCTAATAATGCTTTGTTAACCTTTCCACTCAATATTATGGAAAGATTGATTCATAAATTAAACAGCAAATGTCAAAAAAATCCAAAGAAAGCAACATCCATCTCTGACCACTTTATGACTGCAGAATAAAAAAAAAAAAGCAAATTATTAGCTGCTGCAATTTTTTTGCGGTCCCATTAAAACCATACTTAAGTTTAATCACACCAAAGTCTAAGGTTGAAAAACAACAACCCAGAATCAATGCTTTCGATGCCCTCTCTAATGGGAAGAAGTGACAAATTCACAGAGATGCAGCAGAGCCTTGCCCAGGACCCCCAACACTGTACATGCAGGAGGGCCTCTGCAGCAGCCCAGTGGGACAGACAGCTAATCAAAGCTTGGTGGGGTCCAACATGGGTGAGGTGAGGTAGACATGGTCAGAAACACCACGGCTAACATAAACTCACTCTCAAGCCCACCTACTAAAGGTAACACCATTAACAGAAATAAGTTTCTGTCTTCCAGGACCTTCATCATGCTTTCAAAATTTTCAGGACATAGAACTTAGAACTAGATGCAACATTGCAGTACTGGTCTTATTGAAAGGATTTAAACCATCCTCCTCCCTCTCCCCCTTGCACCAGCCCTTGCTGTCACCGGACTTCAAATCCCTTCAGCTACAGGTGCTTCCTCACAAACCCCAAGTCTTCCTGCAGTCACACCTCTACAAGATAAAATCTTCCATTCTGCACGCATATCCAGCATCCCTTCTTCCTTGACACATTTGCAGACAAACTGCATTTTAACACACTTAGGTTACCATGATCTAAGCCATCGTGGCTTATATCCCCTCTTCATCAATCCAGCAATCACTGAGCTGTCCACAGCTTGTCACTACTGCTTTTATGTTTACACCCAGACAATTGACTACAACAGTAAATAGCGTCACACCCAACACGAACAAAGGTCCCCAACAAGCTCTCATCTGTCGACAGTGGCCTCCAGACACTACTTCTGAGTGCTGGCAGCTCACCAGCTCTTTATCCCTTTTATTGTTACTATACAATCTTAATTTTTAAATTAATTTTAGCTGAGTAACAGTAAATCAAGGACCTAATCAAATTTAAATGTCAGCTATACAAGTAGTGCACTTTCAGCTTGACAGCCAAGACACCAAAACAAAACAAGTAATACACTGCTAAAGGCTAAGTGTTTCCTTTTGGCAAAAAGTAATACAAAACTGGCCTAGCAGTAAAGTGATGTAATCTTAATTGGCAGCAGCATAATCAGCTCCACCCAGGAGTGTAACACTGCAACCGCCTACAAGGACAATCCCTATGGCACACATACTATATGAAAGGAAGATTTGCGGGTTTTATTATGTGTTTTTAGGCATGATCACTTCTAAGAGCGGACAAAACCATGAGATGAGAGTTTTAGTAGAGATGGTGATATGGTAAAGCCAAGCACTGAAAGTCCTCCACACTGACTTGGTGCACTTTAAAACAAGGTAATTTAAAAGGGAAAGTTCAAAACATGTCCAGATTTCAACTACAAGGGAGTCTCAAACTCAGAGAGGCTTTAGACTGTTGATGACCTCAGGTGTTCAATCACCCCTCTGATAGGGATGAGCAGCCTGTAAGAAAAGGCAACAAGAAGGGGTACATTCTGCCCCCATGGCCATATTCTTAGCCTACACACCAGCGCAAGCCACCCAAAAAGAAATGTGCATTAAGGTGAGGGAAGTGAACCAAGGTGTGGGTATGGCTGGCTTTCCCATACTGACTGCAACTGGAGGGTTGGGGAGAAGGCAACCAGCTGGTGGCATCTCAAACCACGGCATCTAAAGCTTCCAGAGCACATCTGTCAGACCTATTCGTGAATAAATTTGAGCATAAGAGTTCGCAGAATTGCAAACTTCGTATGTAAAGATTACAATGAAAACACAATAGATAAAAGCACAAAAAAACTGATTGATAATGTAAATGTGAGAGGAAATTATCATGGGTAAACTTAACCTTTTCTTCACACAGCACAGCCAGAGAGAAAACAATTGAAACTTTGAAATCTACTGTGTTTCCAACCCAATCTGTTTCCCGCTATAAAAAACAGTTCATAACATAAAATGTTATTTTGTTCCATTATTTATTTTATTTCAATGGAAATACATGAGGTTAAGTTTAGCTTTCTGGCTAGAGGCGCGAAACTACAGGCGATTTAACCCCATCTTTTATTTTGTTGTTAGAATAGAAATAACAGCACTAGTAGCTGACCAGAAACTTGTGCACAAAATGGTGCGCTTCAGTTTGCCCTCCGGATTTTAACGTCCCAATACCATTCTCACCATTAACCCAGTGCTAACCTTTGCTCTTTCCCTTTCCCATACTTGCCCTTTCTGGTGTAAGTAACTTCTCCACCATCAGCTTCTGCTGTCAGAACAGCCTTTCCGCATTTATTCACTTCACCAGTTCAACATCTATTCCTGGATTTCTATTTCAGCCTTCCTATCTCCTTTTACACCTCCTACTGGATTTACATTGGCTCATTCATCACACCAGGTCTTTCTGATTCTTTCTTGGTTTTGATGGCAAAGCATACTGGATGAAGGACAATGCTGGGAACAATCACAACACATGAATAAGCAATATTTTGTTGATATATGAATTATCATATTTAACACTGCAAAGCGTTCTGGCACACAGTATTATACAGTATTAAATAAAGCTCCATTGTATCACTGCAGTATGTGGTTAGACAGACACAAACTTAAAATAACGACCACTGACTTTTAACCTCGCTGTTAAAAAATGCGTAAAAATGGGAAACAAAGAGATTAGGACTGCCCATGTCAAGAACGCCTGGAGTAAGTGTTTAATCAGTCCACTGAATTACAGGGCTATCTATACACAACTAGTATACAAAAGCTACAAAAATGCTACAAAAGCTACAAAAAATGCTACAAAAGCACCTGGGATGCCTCGACATTTTCCCATGACTTTCAAAAATAATTCTTATGAGTAAAAAAGTATCAGGAAACATAGGCTGCTGCAGATGATTTTGCGATATTAAAGCTGCATTAATACAAGTCCTACTTGCAAAAAACGCATCCAAGTGCTTTTTCTTTTTCCATAGCAGTACCATTGACCATCTATGTTTGTCATTTCATGAAACAGACTTCCTTCTTAAACGGAAAACACCACTGTTTTTCTGGAACTTTCTTTCCTTCTTATCGTCTTTCCAAAGGAGAAAAAAATTCTTACCTGCTTATTCTTTGTATCAAAGGACTAAAAATGATTATTAAGGAGCCGTAGCATAAATTGTGTTTCTTCGTCTCCTTTACCAACACCATAATGTTTATGTTGAGCATAACACTGCAATGATGTATGAGATCATCATCTTGGTAAGTAAAAGCAGCTTCACTGTGCCTGTGACTGATAAACTATGGAAGTATTAAAACATTAAAAATGTTAATCTTTGTAATAATCTCCTGAAAAGTTTTTATATTAATTTAAACCATCAATCATTTTAATATTTAATCATTGCAGACTTCATTTGAAATGAGGATAGCCATTCACTGAACAGCACTTCATTTTTTATTTAAAAAAAATGATCGGCTTCTATGCATTCTGTAAATCTCTTCACGTTTTTTCCTCAATAAAAAGTAAACCTGTATGCAAATGAAAAAAATCTACAAGAGCATAAAAACTGAAAGCAGAGTTTTTGTCAGAAAACATACACTTTTATAGTCCTGTTTCCTAGGGGTAACTGTATTACAACAGTAGTATCAGAAGAGAGCCAGAGGACTGAAGGAGGCTTCTACTGTAAATGAAAACCAGTAGCTTCTTTGTCTCCATTTTATAACCACCTATGTTTCGTTCTCTTTATGCATCTCATAAGAGACAAACATAACAACTTACTTAAAAAGAATAAGTACTTAATAGAGTGACTCATCTCTCTGAGATGATATTAAACTCATTTAGGGTTTTTGGCATGTGACCCCATTTTGTAACATCAGCCTGCTTTAGCCGCATATAAAGACTTCCCAAACTCTCCTATCCTTGTCTATAATTCATAGCTTGTCTTGCCTAATGAAAAATTTAGATTAATATGGAAATATCCCAAAGGAAAACAAAACCAAGACCTTCCTGGTTATGAAAAAAACCTCATGGAAACTCTAAATTTCCAACTGTGATTAATGTAACTAATCTTGATGGTATTTGGATTCTTCTGAAAGATTTTTAAAACTATGTAAGAAACAAAAACTAATCTATAATATCAAGAAAAAAACGTCACAGAAAAATCTAGGGAAAATGCATAGCACTGCAAAAAAACCCCACCCTTATCTTGTTTTCTAGGTAGAGTCTACTGAAACTGGATGTTTCCTGGAAATAATGCCATAAAGTACATTGAGTTTAAGTCGTCCTTTTAGATCAGGCTGCAGGATTTGGCTGAAATATTTGAACAAGGTAGATCCTAGATATACACTGGGCAGTACCGCAGGTTAATTAGCTTACATGACTAGTGTTTCTTCTGGATTTATGACCAATAGGGAGTTAGAGAATTTTCCCATACCTGCTATAAAATTCACATACAAACTGGCTTTCTCTTCTGAAGAGGTTGCAGAGTGTAATGGCAAGAGCTATGAAGTCAGGGAGCTGGTAAAAGTGCATGTAGAATCTTTCCATGGATATAAACTTACTCTGTGTAGTTCAAGTTTATAAAAAAAAATAATAATAAAACCTAATAAAATTACTGCCTTTATTCTTTATTTTACAATGAAAGAATGTATCTTATTGCTTATTACCTTTTGCTACTGTCTGCTTTTAAGTAAAGAGGTATGGATGTTCACTCTATGTGATATATTAATTGAATTCAGGATCTCAGCTGCTTCCATCTGAAATGGGATGGTCCTGTTTTTATGGAACTTAATAGAAACACATATATCAATATAAGACTTAATTTTAAGAGGAGATTTACCAATGCTAACAGGTATCTCTGGTTTAGCCTTTGATTTGAAATAATCTTTCAAAACCTTCATACTTGGAAGAGCTGCCAAATCTGTGTTGAAACAATCGAGTATTTTCTGTATGCTTTTACAGATACAAAATACTATTTTAGGCAGACTAATAAATTAATTGTAGAACACTGGTTAATTTAATCAAGTGGAGATTATAACAATCAAATTCACAGAATTACAGGATTGTTATAGTCAGAAGGGACCTCTGTGAGGTCATCTACTTGGGCTCATCTACTCTAACAGGTTCAGCTAGAAGACTATACATAAATTATAGAATTATAAATTACAAAATAAGTTTAAAAAAGGATTTACAGATTGAAGCAAGAACACTACAAAAAAAAAAAAGCAAGCAATTGTCTTTTCCTAAAACAAATGTGTCAACTGTTTGTATTGGTGTGAATAATTTATTTCAAAGCCAACACTTCCTTATTTTCTCTATGTTCACACTTACAGTACTGACCTAAAGTAGGCTTACATTTTCACAGCTTTCATGAAGACAGAAAGCAAGTCCTAGAAGGGTAAATCATACTAATTCATGATCAAAGATAATCATGCCAACAAAAGCATCTGCCAATTTTTCCTTAGTGAGCTGATAAGCTATCTTCTGAACAACAAAGTTTGCCCCTAGCCCATTTTCTACCAATTGGTGAATTGACCCAGGCAAGGAAGATGTGCAAATAGCACTAAAGAAACAGTTCCATTTTGACCACACCTGTAGATTTTTGTGTATCTCTTAAGCATCACTTTCTACTACGGAAGCTACACATCAGTAGCAAAGGCTGGAAGAAAGTCAACACATCTTTATTAAGAGGTACCCTTCCATTCTGATTAGCTCTTTAGGAATGAGCCTGGTCCCCCAACAGCAAAGAACTTGAGTCCTATGTGACATGTAATTTAATTACCATGAGTGAATGTGCGTGCCTAACATACAGCCCAGCTACATCACAAGCTCCTTTAAAGGGGCTTTCTGGTACTACACTCTATCCTCCTAACTGTGTAGACTGACGTAAGGTGAAGCAGTTTGAGAGCCACACGAATATGCTGGAAGAAATCTCTGACAACACTTCATATTTAGAAATGTGGCTCCCGTATTTCTGCCCAGGATTTTCTGATCATATGCCTGACCAGCAGACTCTGCAAAAGACAACACAAAGGAGTCCAGTGTATCCGGAACACATCACACCTGCAAGGTAAACACTGCCAGCTCAACAAGTCCAGATTGTATCAAACTTACACATACAGAGCCAGCTGACCACATACAGCCCCATTCCCCACTGCACATGCAGCACCCCTAACACCTCTTGGTCTCACAGTGCGTGGGGGGACCAGTCTTCATTCACACACATACAGATGAACTGTTTGTCCAACTCCCAGACACTGGGAAACCTCAGTGACAGGGTCCCACCCACCTCCACAGGCACCCCCCACGCTGGCTAGCAGGGAAAGCCATGGGGTGTCCTCACAGGGAGGCATCACAGGTCCCTCTCAGCTCAGCCAGCACAACAGCACCCGGGCCAGGCCTCGAACGCAGCCCTGGGCGAGCAGAGTCTCCCTAGTAAGGG
>VZRU01017899.1:298660-314820 GCA_013398155.1 Pedionomus torquatus | reverse complement strand
CGCCTCCCGCTCCCGCCCGCCGCGCCGGGCCGCGGCCTGCAACGGGGACGGGGCGTCCGGCCACGGGAAAGTGCCTCGGGTAGCAGCTGCTTCGTTCCTCGCCTGCCGGCCCGTGGTGTGGCCCTCCGGCCGCTTGCCCGCGCTTCTCGGGTGGGTGTGTCGCAGAGTTTTCTGGTGGAGGTGCTCAGGGAGAGGCTGGAAGTTCGGTCGTGGAGTACTTCAGCATCCCCCCTTCACACCATCAGTACTGGTTTTACCACTCGTTTGCCTGCCCGTGTCAGAATAGTTGCTCCAGACGTGTAATGGAAAGCAACTGACTATCAAGTCATCAGAAGCCTGCTTGTGAGGGAACTTACATTTAAGATCCAAAGAATATACATACGGAAAATTAGTAACCCTGTCAGTTTTTCACCACCTTGTGATGATGCCACATTCTTTGCAACAGTTAAGTCATTTGCTTGGGTACAAGAAATAAGCCACTGATTCTGGGAACAGCTTACTGATTAGTATTGCAAGTGCATGCTTTGCCTCCTGTAAAATGGCAGTTGATAACCAAGTGTAACACTCCCCTGTAAGGAAAGATACACGAAAAAGAAATATTTGCATTTGTTTACCTCTGCAACTTTGAAAGTGAAAGCCATACCCAGCTGAACTTTCCCATCTTTGTCGTTGACACGCATACAGAGTGGAGAATGAGCCTACAGAAAAGTTGATTAATCGGAGATTCTGTCTGGCGTGTATGCCAAACCGCAGGGTTTTCTCCAGTCATTTCTGTAGCAAGCTTAATGGATGGCTGAAATGAAACAGCTTTCTTAGAAATCCAACCAATCCCGATTTCAAGTGATTAGACACAAAGGCTTTTTTGTACTTTTTTTTTTTTTCTGCTAAGAGATCTCACACTAAGGGTATGTAGCTGCTCTAGACATGGCAGCTGGCTGGACACAACCCTATGTTTTCTTGCTGGGGTATCTTGTCCCCTGTAGGACAGGGGCTGTCACATCCACTCTGGGCACCACCTCTGATTTTTCTAACTTCTACATGTTCAGAATTTTCAACAATATTTTGTTCATACTCTTAATGATAATGTATGTGTTCCCACCTGGCCTAGTGGGAGGATTCCCTGCCCATGGCAGGGAGGTTGGAACTAGATGATTTTTAAGGTCCTTTCTGACCTAAACCATTCAATGATTCTATTATTCCAGTTTTTAGTAATTTATTTTGATTCCTTGATTTTTTTGATATATTTCAGTAATAGAACTCATGATTCCGCTCATGGACATTTGAATATACTATTATGTGCCAAACAGCACTGTTTACACATTATTTTTGACTATGTAATCACAACATAAAATAAATTAACATGAAGGAAGGCAATGTATCCAGCTGCAAAATTTTGCATTATCTGAGTAACTGCTGAGGAATTTGTCCTTGTGAGTCCTAGTAGCAAAATACATTTAATCCTAGTTCAGTTTCAACGAAGTTCACCTGATCATGATATTCATTTTACCACCAATTTATTCTAAGTAGTAGACCTGTGTATGCCCAGCAGCCTCGATACTGAATCCATAAAAAAGAAGTCATAAGGAATTATGGCTTAATGAAGAGGAACTCTACAACCACTGAGAAATTTTCACCATGTTTGGTTTCACTGTTTTTAATTTCTTAATTCTTTATAGGAATTCTTTTAGGGGAAAAAAAGTTTATTTCCTGTTGTGAGGTTTCTTCTGCAGAGAAATCAGGCATAGTGGTGAAATGGTCAGGAACATGACTGACATTTAGAGGACAGAAAGCACTACTAACAGGCTTGCTGTGTTTTGTAGGATAAGTAGCAGCCTTGGTGGAGTTTACATGCCATAGGATATTTATAATGGGTCTCTTGCAGGTATAAATACACACAGGATATAATTATTAAATAAGTAACTCTAACTGAAAAGTGTACCTGTATCAATCAGAGATGAATATTTATTGGTCTTGCCACACCCAGCAATTTGGTGCCATATCCCTTGAGGAGATGAACTTGAAAACCCAAAATGTGTTTTAAACTTACATGGTCTTATTTCAGAAAAGTTTTGAAGATGAATGGGCTGTTGTTCCAGCCTTTTCCTAGTTTTCTTTCTACTTTTACTTACTTCACAAGATCTTGAGCTTACTCTGACAGTTTGACCAGAACCTGTCTTTTTTTGCTCTCCTTCTAAGGTTTTCAACTTTGTAATTACAGTTAAGCTTACTGAAGATAGGCTTCATTTACATATTTATCTTCTGCAGAGCTCCTAGAAGCAGTCTCTGAGCTTTTAGCATACAGTAGATAAAAGTTTGGAAAATGATGCTCAACATCTTTGTTCCAAGTTAACAACACAGATGAAATCAACATACAGAAAACGAACTCCCCCAAATGCAAGGATTTGTCTGCTGTCTAACCTGATGTCTTCTCATGTATGTCTAACCAGCAGGTTAAGATCAAGGATGTGAAAGAATGTTCTTATTTATTTTTGCTCCGTTCATTTTGCCATTACTAAGAGTAAGAGTTCTGCCCCTTCTCTCACACAGGGCTGTAGCCTGAATGTTGCCAATAAAACAGCTATTTAACTGGTATTACTATGCAGGCTATCATTAAATCTTTCGGGTAATACCTTCCTCCAGAAGTTCTAAAAGGTACAGTATTCCCCATCCGACCACAAAACTTAGACTCTCTTTATGCTCGTGTCACTTCCTAACTGTGTCATTTCTGGTGGCTTTGACAGACACAGTCCTATTCTGCTCGTATCTAACCAGAACTGCAGCTGAAAGGATTAATCCCCTCAGCTCATCCTTTTGTCCATGTCACTTCCCACTTTGCATCTCTGCAGTGTCTCCCATGTCTGTACTTTGCCTTCATTTTGACATCCCTGTCTTGCTTCCACTTTGCTTTAATATGTTGCTTCTTGACTCTGACTAACCAAGGATTCTGCCTTCCACTGTGTTTTTTTTCCTCTTTTTATTTTATTTTTCTTTTCTGTTAACAAACCCTGTTGTGCTTTCCCCCACATAACTATGTTACTCTCAAATCCAACCAAAACTAGGAGCAGAGCAATGTGCTGTAACTTGAGGTCACTGGTGTTCTCCAGTCTTTCTTCTCCCGCATTTACCATTTCTGCCCCTTAGTTCATGTCACATCTTACAATTCAATTGCAATCTCTTCCACACAGCTACATTCCTCTTGCCTCTTACTTTAGTATTTAGCACCACGGTCCCTAAAATCAGACATTCCTAAAACTTCTGCAGCATCAGCTGTAGCAGAGTAGCCCCGGATAGCTGTCCCTACCCCTGTTCCCTGCAGGGATGGAAGGAATGCCAAGCCCACCCTCTCTCCTTCCAGCTGAAAATCTCACTGTGGTGTCAGTCATGATAGATGGTGCATTTTGTGACACAGACAGCCTGCCATTAGGACAAACTCATTTCACTGAAGAGCCAGCTGATGGTAATGACTTTCAGTCACAGGCTGACCTAGGCTGGCTCGAGTTAGTGTGCTGGAGCTGAAGGGCTCCCTGTTCCATTACCAGTACTCTGAGCCATCAAATCTGCTCCATCCCACCCCTACTTAATCTGTATTGATAGAATTGGTAGCATTTTCCTAACTGCTAATCATTCATACAGATGCCTGTCGTCATTTTGTTGATATGGTCAATCAATACTACATTAAAAGTTACCTTCGGTTTACCCTTAATTGTCTAAAGTAGATGTGGTATTTTCATTATTTATACAACTATGCCGTTAAATTATGCATTCCAGATTAAAAGAATAAAAGACTTGTTTACATTATTATTATTGCTCTGGCATCAACTTTTGGATTTCTGTGTAAAGAAATTAATCTTCTATCTGAGGGGGAAATGGGGACTGACAAGCACTAGCTCCTGTTGCCTCTGGGACATAATTATGCTTGCAAATACAAAACCAGAAAAATCATAAGCTTAACACAGTAGAGACTCTTGAAAGTTTCATCTCAGCATGAAGCTATGTTTTAATTATTATTTTTGTCTGCATTGTTCAAATCGACAGTGCACCAACTAGAGTAAGTGCTTATCCTAGTTAATTCTTCATGAGGCTTATGTCACTGGAAGATGCATTTAATTTATTTCCTCTTTCTTTTCTTAAGCCAGCACTGACTAAGTGGTTATCTATAAACATTCAACAAAGGTTTTACTACTTTAGAGCCAGATCTGTCGAGTCAGTTGGACACTTCAAAGATCCTTGGAACAGTCCCTGTTACAAGACAGAGGTAAGCTGTGATTCGTCTGGGGACCTTGCAGAATAAAAATTAAAAAAAATAAAAATTAAAAAAAAAAAAAAACAAAAAAAAACCCAAAAAAAAAAAACAAAAAACAAAACAAAAAAAAAAACCTCACCCAAACCCCCACCTCTTATTTATATTCTACAATATTAACAGATTTCCTGTATGGTAGAGATTGTCTGTCCTTATGATCTGAATTTGGACACCTTAACATCCCCACACAACTCAATAATAATCTTATATATGTATGTGCATGTCCCGATTTCTCATGAAGATTAATAACATTATGATGTTTTTTCTAATACACTCCTTGGAAATATGCTCTGCAAAAGATACACTTCTTGCACCTGGACAATTGCTGTCTGAGTTTTGGAAGAGGATTTTCATATTTACTGATTTAATCAGGTAATTACAATAACACAGTTCATATTGGGAAAAATCATATTTTGAAAATTACTGTCATGATAGTTTAGCCATTTTTTTGAAAAAGCTAACCTGTTAAAGTATCAACATAATAGCTATCTACTACAGCATCAGAGAAAAAAAGACTTCCAAGAATGAATGTGGGTTTTGACATGCCAAAATTAACCAAAGAAATGTTCTGCCTCCAAACAGGATGGTCGTCCAGGAAAAAAAAAACAACTATTTACAATTATATAAATTATTTGTCATATAGTTTGGGGGCCAGGCTCCCCATGTGACAGGATAGTACCCCAAATAACTAGGTTGATAAAGGGCTCCTCAGTTTCCCTCAGAAATCACCTCTGTTTTGTATGAATAACAAAATATTCCCTTAAGTCCAGACTTTAGCTTCCTTCTCTCCTGTCCCAGATGTGTGCCTTACCTGAATTATGCACTGTCCCCTTTTCTATACTACTACTGCATTAGCTAGTACAGAGTTGAACACATCAGTAGGAGAAGCAGGGCTTTTCCTTGTACACCCAATTACCCAACAGCAGAATCCTGAGGGCCCTCTCCTAGCGAGTGTGGGATCCGAAATCTAGTCTGTATTTTGAATCAAGCAGAAAGAGGGATTAACACCAGTTCCCACCAGATGAATTCTCTTTCCTCTGGACTGCAAGGTAAAACAGAATTTCTTCTCCATGGAGTCCTGGCCTTGGAAAACTTTGTGCAAAGTGTGATCTGAGAAGTGCCACCAGGCCAAATGAAACTGGCATGATGCAGCAACTCTTATCTAAGAGTGACTAAGGGCAACAGAATGTTAGACTTCATTTTGATGTGAATGTTGCTTAAAGCAGCGGTTAGATGCCCAAGTCGCTTTGCCTGTCCATCCAAATGGACTCTGTAAGACCCCAGCTTTGTAAACCTCAATCGACTTAATGTAACAATGGAAATTTACTGGATGTAAATGTAGATCACTGTCTATGAAAAGCTATCTAAGCAATCAAAATCTGGTAACGAAGAACTTCTTAGCCTTTATAGAATACGTATTCAGAAAGGATACGTATATAAAGAGCTAATAGCTGGGAGTTCAAGCTAGACAAGGTGAGACTGAAAATAAGGCATGCACTTTTTCTAAGCATTATACTGGATTCTCTGTTGTTTTAGTGAATAGTTATTTTTTCCCATCCTAGAATATACCTTTTTCTGTGAGGATGTCTCCCCTTTCAGCTTCACGCTCCAGGCTTCTGCTCAGCACACTATAAATTATAAGTAGTTCAGTATTTTATTTCTCATTGCTGTTTATTTTGTGGTCTCCCTTTTTTATTTGCTACTTGGTAGACTTCTCTCAATAGTTTAAATGTCTTATTCATATCACTCATATTTGAATAATTCGGAAGCAAAAAATAATTAAACTTCATTGCAGGCTTATAAGATAAAGGGGTAGCAGCATCATAGTTTTATAGATGGGGAAATGAGGCACAAAAAGCAGCTTGGAAACTACGGAGCAGTACAACTGACTTTTGTACCAAGGAAAATGGTTGAAACTACAATAGCAAATAGACCTGGATGGATGAGACATATGGAGGCAGATAACCCATAATTTTCATAGATGGGGATCACATCTCCTGTATCTATTAGAGCTCTTTGAAAGAATCACCTAAAAATGTGACTAAAGATGACTGGTCCAATATTATAACTGGATATCCACAACAGCTGAGTTTCTATGGCATAAAAAGAAAGTTACTTCTCTTGTTTAAAGCCTAGAATAAAGTAAATAGAAATAATAGTTCTTTTAGTACCACTGTGATAGTGGCATGTTGTGGTTTAACCATGGCATATTCTCAATAATCTGTCTGGGATCTATGCTGTCCTAAATGACTCAGTAATAAAGCAACAAAATTTTCTGATTACACAAAATAATTAAAAGCAACCAAAAGTAAAAATTCAAAGAGTAACAGAAACTCAGAAACCAGAAACAGAAACAGAAATATCCAATGATATTCAGGCATTGCATTTTAAAATGGCTGATGAAATCCAGCAATAAGAGCTACATATGCACCATGGGAAAAATAACTATGTGTACAAATGATGGACAATAACACTTTCATCAGTAGACTTATGGAGGGTACACTGTGCCCCATTATCATTATCCAGATCATTAATGAAGATGCTAAAGAGGACTGGACCTGATATTGACCCCTGGAGCACACTGCTGGTTACCGGTCTCCAACTAGACTTTGTGCTGCTGATTACCACACTCTGGGCCCAGTCTTCAACCAGTTTTCAGTCCGTCTCACTGCTCATCCAGCCTATACATCAACAGCTTGTCTGTGAGGATCTTATGGGAGACATGTCAAAGCCCCTACTGTAAGTCCAGTAGACAATATCCACCACTCTCTCCTTGCCTACAAGCCCAGTCATTTCATTGTAGCAGTTTACCAAGTTGGGCTTCCCGTTGGTGAAGTCATGCTGACTATTCCTGATGATTTTCCTGTTGCTAATGTGCCTGGAAATGCTTTGCAGGATTAGCTGCTCGTCACCTCCCCAGGGATCAAGGTGAGGCTGACAGTTCCCTGGGTCTTCCTTTTTGTCTTCCTTGAAGATAGGAATGATATTTGCTTTCCTCAAATCTGGAGGCACTTGTCCCAGTGACCACGGTTAATCAAAGATTGAAAGTGGCCTCAGAGTGGCCTCGCAATGACATCTCCTTCAACACTCATGGATGCATCCCATCAGGGCCCATGGACTTAAGTATGTCCAGTTTATTTAAGTATTCCCTGATCGATCCTCTTCCATCCCAACAAGGGTACATATTTGTTACTGCAGCCTTTTTTTCCAGGGTCTTTGAGACCTGGGATTCATGAAGACCCATCCTGCTAGTAAAGACTGAGGCAAACAAGGCCTTCAATACCTCAGCCTTTGCCATGACCTGCACAGCGAGAGCCCCCATCTCATTGAGCAGTGGGTCTGTATTTTCGCTAGTCTTCCTTTCATCTCCTAAACATACTTGTATGTTAGGTTTACCCAAACTGTTCTTTGACACTGTGGTCACGGCACATACCCATAATATTATATTCCCTCTAACCTTCTAGAACAGCGAGGCCACAAACAGACTATTAGTAAACATTCCTGGTGAATGATAACTCAGGCTTCAGGAATCTTGAGCCATGCTTGGGAGCAGTTTGGGAGACAAAGAGTGGACATAAGTCCATACCGTTTTGGGACTGCTGTAAGCTATATAATAGCACAGTAGTGATCAAATACAAGTGCTTGGGATCAGGGTTCAAGGTACTGTTATGACACAGCCTTAGTGAGCTATTTCTGTTGAAGAAGGAAATTGAGAGTCATGGTATTCTCTGAAAATGTCAACTCAGTGTTTAGCAGAAGTCTAAAAATCAAAGCAGAATAATCAGAGTTGTTTAGAAACAGAGAACAGAACAGAAGTCATCATTACACCACAGTATGCAACAACGTATTTGCGTCTTGAATACTGCTCCTTGTCACCACATCTCAGGAAAGACACATAAAAGCAGAAAACATTATGGAGGTGGGTAACAAGGATAATCAGATTTGCCTACTGTACAAGATCAAACTGATTAAAGTTCTTCATCCTGGAAAAGAAATAACATGAGGAAGAGAAACAAAGTCATTGCTTTCAGAGAGAGTGTAAATTAGAAGCAGTTATTTGCTTCCAAAAAGCAAATGGAAGAGGGCACCAAATAAAAAAATCAGGCAGCAGGATGAAAACAGAGGTCCTTGCTGGAGCATAGACTTACCGGTTCTTTGGTCTTCTTTGGGATGATAGGTGGACCCAGTTATCTCCCTTTCTATCCCCATCACATATAGACAGATGCTGTGTGTTTGGATCCTGCTGCTGAGGGCAATGACTACCCTCCAGCCACCGGTGGCTCCTGGCCAACCTGCCCTGTGGAGGAGCTCTACTTTTGCCCCTACCTGACAGTAAATTTGTAATTGAGACAGAAATTCCATACCTTACTGTATGGTAAAACTGTGTATATGTATAGATTTGCATCTCAAGTGGATAAATATGACATTCCTCTCTTTTTTAAAATAAAGATTTTGTGTTATTTTAAGGTTACTACCATCAGAATAGCATTTATATTACAGTTAATGGTTAAGGCTGCCTAGAAATTTTTCTTTTCGGTTAATGATTGTTTTATGTGGTCAGTGTTAGACTTTATATATTTCATATATTTTATGGATGGGCAACAAGATTATTCAATTAAATGAATACATGATTTAGAATGAAGTAAGTATGGCTCCTGCACAGTTTTATCTCACTCATCCTGATGGGTTACATGTATTTCAGGGAGGGTATGGTTTATGGATGCCTACATGATGCCTACATTCCCCAGATTCGTAGTTTACAGTCAGAAGAGAAGGTTAGATCATCTGCTCTCAGAGTCTGTATATCGTATGCAATTAAAACTTGTCCATTGAGAGTTGTGCTGAGGCTTGATGAGCACAGGCACACGAGTATGACATTGTACACTCTGCAAAGGAGTTAGGGAAATCCAGAGATGAAGAATTAGTAATTTTTCTGCTGTGGTTTCTTCCCACAGTTCATCACCTTCATGGTTAAGCTCAATAACAGACAGAGAAACTGGTTCCTGGTTTTTCATTTGAATCTCTTTGATTCCTTCTTTCAGTTCTTGACTCTTGTTCTGTCTTCATCTATGAGAAATGTCTTCAGCATCTTTTCACTGTGAAGGTGCTTATATACTGTTATCAGACCATAGTCTAACCCTTCATTTAATAAACCGTACTTACTGAGATTTGAAAAGTTTTACTGAGATTTCTTACTGTTAGGAATTTTCTTCACCTCTCATATAATTTTTACAGCTCTCTGCTGCAATCTATCTAATTTTTCAAAATGCTTTAAAAAATACAGATGATAGAAGTGCATGAGCTCTTCCAAAAATGATCCCATCAGTGACAAATTCAAAATTCAAGCATGCCATTAACCCTGACCATTACTTTATTAAGTGATTTTATCACTTTGTCAAAGCTTTGTTGTAGCAAAATGCACTGAATCACTTGCAGTCAGTGACTATAATACCATAAAAAATTCAAATAATTGTTTTTGAGGGTAAAGCCTCCGACCTTCGTAGGTATCACTTGTAATTCTTTATTTGTCTTTGTTAAAAAAACAGATTAATGGTTCCAGATTAGCAACGGATTCTTATCACTCTATAGTGATTCCATCTTCAGTGTGATGTACTACCTGTCAACCATTCTGTTCTCATTTTTTATCAAAATGAATGTATATTGTAGCTGGAGCTTTGGCAAAAATCTTAGCACGTGTGGCCTGTTGTCATTCCCTGTAAAACCTCAGCAGAAGTTTATCTTCAATAATGCTGCTTTTTTTGTTCACTATCTATTTCTTAATACGTTTAATGTGTGCTCTATTGTTTTGTTATTAGGAAAGTCACGCTTTACTATTTCTTCCCACAAAGGCAAGTGGACTGCCAAAATTTCCTAATTAGCCTAATAACAAATCACAATTAGAAAGCAGGTCTTTTAGTTTGACAGCCTTTGTCTAATTGACAGAACCCATTGTGGCTACAGTCCACTGAGTGTGGGAGCAACCTCAAGGCTGTCCTCTGGACCACATCTGCTGCCGAGAGGGAAGGCAACAGTGGCCTCTGTGACTGGTGGGACTGGCCCCCTCCCTCCCCCCCCAGATACCTTTTCCCTTTTCCAATGATTGACACAAGGCAGAAGGATCCTTCCTAGAGAGATCCTGCCATCACCTGCTAGGAAAAGCAGATGGGATTTTTACACAGCCTGAATTCAAGGATAATGTGGATGCTTTCTCTGTCAACACTTCAAACCACTTAAGTACAGACATAACCAGTATTTCCTGTCTGGCCACAAGTCCAAGGAGGTAAGGTAATTAGTTCTTTAGCTCCCCTTGGCTGCAATACAGTCAAGTATATTTGTGAGTTTCATTCTCTTCTATGAAAGCTCTGTGTCAGTGTTATCAGACACAAGAGTTTGGGCGCTTAATCTTAAACTCATAATGGTGGACAGCATTCATGGAGAGCATCCCCATTCTCCTGCTTTTGCAGGGGTGGAATAAGAGTAGAGCAGTAACAAGCTGGAACTTCTCAAACCTCACAAATGATTGCCAGGCACTGCCTCAGTTAACCGAGAAAGTACTGAACCAAAATGATATGGCTTTGCTCTGTAGTGTAGCAGCTCCTAGCTGCTACAGATCATGGCTCTTGATGCTTTAATGGCTGTGGATTCTACTTTTTTGTTGTTGTTGTTTTTGTTTTGTTTTGGTTTTTTTTGTTTGTTTGTTTTGTTTTGTTTTGTTTTGTTTTTCCTATTACTTTATTTCTGTTCTATTTTTTTAAACGAAATTTATATCAGAATTAACTAAATATAGATAAAACTACTTAAAAAGGGTATTTTCAGGGTTAGTATAGCCGAAGTGAGCCATCTTTTCATTTTTATCTGCTGAGAGCATCCACTGATTCACTATCTTTATTCCAATAAAACATTTACCCAAGTGAAGGGCAGCCAAAACTGACTGGAATTGCTTTGATATGTTTTGTAAATATATTATTATTAATACTGGTAATGATATGTTGAACTATGGACCATATAAGTATACAATAAAGATATATTCTTTGTCTGAAAATTTCTGAAAGTGACCTTCATGTAAGTAACACTCATGAGCTACTCTGCAATAACAAAATAATGGACACAGTTTGAAAGGGAAAGGTCATTAGCTTCAAAGGAGCTGTTAAAAAATGTCAACACTAGTTTAGGATGAGCTATAAAAAAATACCCAATAACATAAAAAGAAGCTATTTCTTCAACATCGTGCATAAAAAAAGATTTGAGTAACTGGAAACAACTGGAATGTTCCTGGTTCAAGCCCAACCTGTATTTTTAAATAAAAAGCTGGTTTCTCCAAAGATTGGGAATTAGGATTAACTTTCTACTGGGAAATCTATTCCAAGGTAATTGAATTCTGTAGTGACAAAGAGGAAGTACATGCAAATAATTAATTAGCAATAATTCAGCATGGAGAATTAGTACTTACCCTACATAACAAGGAAAAAGGTAGCATAGATGAAAATCATTGTTATTCTGTTATGAATATTTTGTACATATTTTTCTTTCATCCAGAATCTAGTATCTTCTTTCTTACTGAAAATATTATTCATTCCAGAGTTATATGTAAAAATCCTCATTCTGCAAACATTTATGTATATGCTTTTTTATTATATAATCCGGTTCTAAGTTAAGAAAAGTTCTAGCTTCTATGGACTTCAGTTCTCAAACACTTTTTTAAAAATCAGCTTAAAATAAAATTATTTTTTCCTC
Organism: Pedionomus torquatus; assembly: GCA_013398155.1. NCBI lineage: Eukaryota > Metazoa > Chordata > Aves > Charadriiformes > Pedionomidae > Pedionomus > Pedionomus torquatus. Next base: position 302,786 of record VZRU01017899.1, on the reverse strand, counting down.
CTTAACAGACTTTACATTTTCATGTTAGCAGAATAAATAATAAATTAATGTGACAGGAGGTAGTATAAGTATGAAGACTGAAATGCTGCATTTACAGCTCTAATGTGTTTTGAGAAAAATCTGATCAAAGGCATTTTATGAACAGAAATTTTCTATTTCCCTTTTGGGGTAAATTGTCTTTACTGTGTGAAGAGGAGTACTACTGGGAGCAGAGAATCTTGTTTTGAAATCTGTTTTCCTAGAATGAGTGTTTTACTTTTGCAGTTTCATAGCCGTTAGTCTTTTTTCAGCACTAATCATGCAAGTGGTGTCATAAAAAGTAACTTTTATAAGTTTAATCACATATATTTCAAATCTCAAATAGGCTGTTCAGACAATACAGTGTTTAGAAGACCCTATTATACCATGCAGTAGTGTGTGATGAGGAGATGCTACATTTATTTTAGGAGAGAAAGAAATCTGTATTTCATTTGTTACACTGCTAACTTCACTTTAGGTAATTGCATTCAGCTTTATTATTGCCCAGAGCAATAACTGATTGTTAGTTATTGAAGTCTGAAATGATTTTCTCATTTCCCAAGGGAATCTGGAGATTTACATGGTGCACAGCAGTAACTAATAGATATAATCTGGTCATAATGTAGCCCTATAATGTGTTATTTACTTGTTGAGAACACGGATGTTGAACATTTTAACATTTCCTCAAGAAGTGTGGCAGATTTTACTCATGATATGTGAGCTTTAAATGTGTACTACTCTTAGTTTCACAATGGTTGAAATGCCAGCAACCATTAAAAGGTATATAAAGCACTGGAAATCACACACCTGTACTGACCCAGCTGCAATGGAAGTTGGACAGGTTTTATCCTTGATTTCTAATATGTATGCACATGTGTTAAAAATAACCTATGATAAGGAAAATTTCATCAACAGCAGATACTCATTAGTGTAACTTGGAATATTTTTATTATATGAAGATGTTTACACTAGGTCAGAGAAAGGCTTTTATGGAGCAGAGTTTGCTTTTCATGCTCTCCTCTGACTTGTTTGTATCTATTTCAGTACCAGCTTATATGCAACCCTGAGTGTTTTCAGTAGCTGTGTGCCTTGTTTTATGAGCATCCTGTGCCACTGACTAGTCAAAGGACATTAAGGGTGTGCAGTCACAAGCACAATATCCTTGGATGTGTTCTGGAAACAGCAGACATTTTTAAAGGTGAGATTAAGTTGCCTGAACAGAGGCATCTGATGCCATTTTGCATTCCGTGGTGTAATAAGAGCCTCCTCACTGAACTGGAACATAAGGAACAGAGCCTGAAGAACATTTTGGCTTTCTGAAGCAGCCATGTGAGACACCTTAGGGCACTTCAGGTGCCTCATGACACCCCTTTTTAGTCATCAAACTGCCCTTCTGAAAGTCTGCTGCATTTATTCAGTGCTCAGCACAAGGAACCCCAACCTAACTGTGACCTTCTTTAAGGCAGTAAAATAAACCTTAAATAACAAGCACTTGAAACTCAGCAGTTTTGTGGTACAAATGTCTGCCTTTGAAGCCACATTCAGAAATAGGGTTTTAGAGAAAGAAAAAAAAAAAAAGCTATTTTGTAAATTTGGGTTCATTACGGCTTAGTTAAAATGGTCCTTTTTGAGATTACAGTAAAATTAACTATTAATGTTAGATAAACAAGCCAATAACATGAAGTCAAGTGATCTAAGCCTTACTATGTATGCTGCCAATACAAGTATGTTATTCGTGATAGTCAAGTAGATTACCAGCTGATGATTGTATAATATCAGTAAACATGTTTTATTAAAGTAGGTATTCTTTTCTATCAAATATGAATGTTTTATGAAGGTTTCAAAGTATTCCTCATGGAAACATTAAGGAATCTGTTCTTCTCTCAGTCCCCAGGGGATTTGTGACTGTTATTCACATTAAACCTAATGAGAATTACTGACATAAATACCTGGTGCATCAAGAGGCAACCAGGCTCTTAATCCTTACCATCTTCATCATCCTTTCTGCAGAGACTCCACCTCTTCCATTCCTAGTGCTCATTTCATCATACAATATTTCAGCTAATGTGGGAGCACCTTCTTTAGCATGAAAAATTTCCTCGAGGAAAATCCTCCTCCTTGACTAATCATGCTGTGTTTCTTCTTCACTAGAGACAGACCCTATACCACATGGATAAGATCTGGATGACATTTTAAAGTTTTATTGGGATCCTTATTGGGTGGGGAGGGAATCGGAGCCATTTCTGCTCTCTGGATTCAGTTCCAGACTGTTTATTGTCAGGGCGAAAGATGAAAGGAAAGAGAGAAGGAAGAAAGCAGTAAAGTGGGGACTGGAGGAGAAAAGGGAGGGTGGGAGAAAGGACAGGATGGGTCTGTGCTCTGATAAAAGCAAAAGATACAATTAAGAGTTCAAAGCCATTCCTTGCCAAATGGCAATCAGAAAGAGAAAAATAAATGAAATCCAAACAACACCATCTTCCCTTGAAACATCAACCCTTACTACTTCCCACCCCCCCTGCCTTCCCAAAACCCAGAGCAAACAGCCAGACCTGTATCTTGCAGTTAAGTATCCTTTTAAAGTCTATGGTAGCTTTTCAACATGAGATGCTCAACTTACAGTTCCCTGTCTGTCTCAAAGCACAGTTCAGAAGGAAGGTGCTTCATTTGTTCGACTCTTCATATGCTGGCCGAGATTCACCGCTTCGTCTGCACCTGCACAAACAACAAATAAAATCACCTGAAGCAAAAAGACTGGATTCCAGGTGGTAATCTTACATATCATGACATGATGGATCACTGCTGATAACACATACTAAAAATGTCACATTTCACACTAAAGCCATACACCAGGTAACGCCTGTCAGCCAAGGCCATGTATATAACTAGCAGATTATCACTTGAGGTTTTTTTTTTTAAGTATTTGACTCAAAATTAAAATGTCTCAGTCTCTGGAAATTTTGTAGTGCTGTTCATTTTCCTGCATCTTCATTCTGATCTCCTGTACCTCCAGTTGTGCTATGTTCTCTGCTAGTTCCTTTTTCCCACCTCAGTCACCTTCCTGAAGCTCCTCCTTTTGTTGCTGCACTCGCGTATTATAGAGAGGTCTTGTATTAACAGAACCACTCAATCTTTTTTAGTTAGCTTCTAAAGATAGCTGTCACTGCAGTCAGTACTTCTGCCCTTTTGCTAATTCTGACTCCTTCACATTGGCTTTTTTATATTATATCAGGTGCTTGTGGTTTTTTATAGGATTTTTTCTGAAAAGTAAAGAATCTGTACTGAACTGGAAGATAAGCTTTTGAGAACTTACCATACAGTAGCTTACCTTGTATGTTTACTTTCTCTAATTGCCATCCTTATACAATTTCTGCTATAGCCACATGATGTGCTAGTTTAGAACAGCAGCTCTCATTTTTTTAATATTGGAATCCACTTCTCTGTACTAATTATAACTCCACCACTCCATTAAGTGTTTATCATAGCTCTCTGCACCCCAATATTAGGTTCTCTTCTGACAAGACCACTTTTGCAAGACTCATCAGCCACATTCCAGAGGAATTAAGTGAATCTGGAACAGACTGTGAAAACCTTTGGATACTCAGGTAAATAAGAAATATTTTGTATGGTAGTGAATTGGAAGACTTGGAGATTGGTGGGATTTATGACGAGGGAATGGGAATGCCTGGTAAGAAGATGTTTAAACTAGATGATAATGCTAGTCAAATAACAAAAAGAGTATGGTAATACATTTATAAAACAGTAATATAATGAAAAAAAATACCATATATGACTTTTATTTGATTATTAAGAAGATTTCTAACCATTTGACAGTAGAAGGACTGAAGTGGCTTTCAACTGAAATATTTGTAGTAAGAAATCCAGCCTGTTTTAAGACAGACATTAAGGAGAGCAACTGGTGTGGTACTTGTGATAGCCAGGTGTCGTGGTTTCAGCCAAATTTACCAAAACCTGAGTGACAGATGTCCCCCCCTTCCCCCTTTTGGTCAGAGAGGAGAGGAAGGAGTTAAAGAGATTCAAGAATTTAGAACAAACTAAACTACTTTAATGAAAATATAAGTAATATAATAAAAAGGAAATTTAGGAAAAA
>VZRU01017899.1:268932-298615 GCA_013398155.1 Pedionomus torquatus | reverse complement strand
TGAAAATTATCTGACCTTGGTTCTTCCAGCAATAAGTCTAAACAAGGGCCTCTCTGCATACCATCCCGTGGTATAATCAGGTCTTATCACTGTGAGACGGAACAGCTCTGAACAATGTGCTGTTAATTTCAGAGTTTAGTTAGTTAGAAGAGGCCTAGCTAAGAAAGTAAAACTGTAAAACAGAAAATTGTTTTGTTTTACCTCAAACCAGGACACCAGGATATAGACTTAGTGATCCAGGGGTATTTACTGGTCCTTGCATATTTTCACTGGCCTTGGAAGCATATCTGGGAATGCTATATCCCTTTGTCAGGTGCCATGTTTGTTATCACCTCTGCTATGCAACTTTATAACTTTATGTTGGTGCCTTCCAGTCTATCCAAAATGTTGCTAACATTTCCTGCTCTGAACATGTCTGTCTGATAAGATCAAAGTAATCCTTTTGCATTTTTAATGTGTTAGAAAACCAGACTTAATTTAGTGGTCTGTTATCTTCATTACTAAACAAAGCAGGAATCAAAATGCATGATTCTTGCTTGTGTCTTAAAGAACTGACTCTAACCTAAATTTTAAACCTAATTTTATTGAAGCCTCAACAACCTATTGGATAAATATGTCAATACTGTACATATCCTTTTTGGCTTGCTACCATTTTCCTGTTTTGGACAGATTAACTCAGCAAATAAACTAAATACACATTAACTGTATTGACTGTCAGGTGAATAACTTATCAATTATATATACCTAAGTTGTATTGCATTATCGATAAAGAGACCAGACCTATTAAAATCAACTTCTAAAATTAACTATTTCAGTACTTACTGCTGTTTGGCATTCTCAGCCTGTGTTAGAGTTACGAGCAATTGACTTCTTGATTTCCAGAACATTAGAAAAAGTGCCTTCTTTTGGAGGCAGTGGAAGCTTCCACCATTCTGCTGTCCATCAAAGGCTGACAAGCAAGACTCCAGCTACTAAACCAACTTGTGCAAATAGAAGGGAAAAGCTTCTTTTACTGAATTCAGTTTACAGGTTTTTAATATACTAGGAATTTTTGCTGCTGTTTTAATTTATCAGAAATTATTTTCATATCTCCTCACATCCTTTTCCCCACACCTTTATTCTTACTAACTTTCTAAACTAAAGAAATATTCAAGGGGTTGGTTGTTTATCTGTCCACACAAAGGACTCAACTTTCCTTTCAAAACATACCTTGTCCTTTTCAAGGTTTGCACTGAACTATGACTGTGTTTCCTAACATATTCTATAAGGACACCTAAGGTCAAGGTTTTTGTAAGAAGAGTCATAAAAATTTCCCTAGAAGACCTCTAAAAGGACATGTGATAACAGAATTGTAATTGATTTATCAAAGGATAAGGTGACAAAGTCTTTGGTATTATTCATATTGTCTTCCATTAAACTACTCAGAAAAACAAGATATTTTTCAAAACTAAAGCAACATTTTTGGTGATGGTGGGGAAGCCACTGCTGTATTCTTGCAGTATCTTACAGATTATTAAGCTTTATTAATAATTATTCAGCAAGGTGAGAGCCATCACCATGGAACACAAGTGTTTTCAGGAGGGAAACATTACTGTCTCTGGGTACACGGGGTAGATACTCTGAACATTAACAACAAAAATCACATAATCTTCTCATATTTTACATCTTGGGCTGCCACTGTGTTTACAGCAAAAGACTGCAGTTCTTCTGACTGTATCTTTTTTTAATTGACCAATTTATTAATAAAGCTGAACTACACAAAAACGCTGTTTTTCCAGGCTTTGGGGGATTATTAAATGACCTTGTCAACTCCTGGAGGATAACAAAAACCAATGTTTTGCAGTTAAAGTGAGAATTTTTCCCTGTCGAAAATTGCCTGTTGTTTTTATTATTGTAAGAACTGGTCCACTGAACTTAGCACAGCCTCTGAGGTCTCAGTGAGAATCCTATGATTAATGAGGTAGCCATTAATGTCAGTAGATTGAACAACTGAAATCTGATTATATTAAAGTGCTTCCCAAACATTAGGGTCACATTAACAGTTTATTGAAACAAGCTGATAAAATTTAAAATGGTCATCTAATTCCCTAGGGTTCCTAATTGTTGCATGATAAATCACTCTGTAGAGAAATCTATTACAATGTTCCAAATGAGAAAATGTAATTTACTGTACCATTAGTGGGGTGTTTGAAGCACATCAGTTCTTTCATGGGGGAGTTTTGCCAGAATAAGACAAAACTCTCTATATGGAGATTTTTTTTATTTTAGGTCAAGATAATGCTTATGCCTTGAGCTGCCTAAATTATCTAAGAAAAATGAGGCATTTTATGGAAACAAATCATCTGACAGTGACTTGCAAGTCTATTACTAAAGGTCCAGCATGAATGAGCATTCATCTATGTTTATAGTATTACTTTACTTACAAGCACATTTTTGCAGAGATTAAAAAGTTTGCATGACTCAATTACGGTGGCTTCTTAAAGGGAAAGAATCTGTTGAAAATCCACTCTATTCTAGTTTCTGAACCTCAGATGCTGAAACAAATCTATGCGCAGAGGATCTAAATTACTCAAATCAGTGTCTGCAGCATCATGTTCAGTCTTTGTAGTTTTTTCTCCTTTTGGTGCAAAAATTCCCACACGCTCACCTGTATTTAGGTTTTTCTTTCCCGTTATTAATTCTATAATTTTATTACCCTCATTTTGCACTTAGGTAGAATTTGAGCTTCAATGATTAATATATGTCTTCCATATTATGTATGTAAATAATGTAAACTTAATAGTTTATAAAATTTATTTCTATATTTGTGTGAGAAGCTGATCATTGTGATTGATCTTTTCCAAATTCATAGAAACCTAAAAAAGGCCTTACAAGTAGAAAGGCCTATTACGATCTCAAACGACATGGATAGATAGATCTCTGTCTCAAGACTAGGCATCAGACAATGCAACGAAACTGAGATGTTTTGGAGACTAAGGTATTTGCACACAGAACAGTTGAAATGAGTTGCTGAAGGACTGCAGACCCACTGTTGGCTTAAGCACCCTCGTTTTTCTTCTGTCACACTGGAGCAAAAATGGCACAGGGTAAGGGACAGCAGTTCTGTGATGGAAGGTTAACAAGTAGCTGAATAACGAGCATCGCAACATGCACTAATTCAGTCTCTCGTTTGGTGGTAACCCATGCATTCACAATGATCATACCCTTAACTTGTAGTGAGAATGAAAAACAGGTTTAAGACTCCCCAAAACTATTATTAGAGAGGAAAAAAATCTCATCTTCGTCCCTCTCATGAATGGAGTGCTAAAATACAGTAGAAACGAATGGGATAAAATGCTGACATCTTTACCTGGCATCCTACTGACAGGCACCTGGAGTTTTTGAAGTGTGTTGTTCTTCCTGTGACAAAATTTTATTCATATCGTATATGAAGAGGAAATGTGTACATGTTCCATGTTCAAAAAAATGGGTGCAGGACACGGAGTTATTAGTACTGCTTGCAGCTTGGTGGCATCTGGAAATCTCAGGTACACAGCAGAGTTCTGTGTGCAAGGAGGACAAGCACAGGACAAAAAGACATGTTTCAGTAAATTTCAGAGGATAAAAGAAGATGCACCAGATGGATGTAAGGAAATTAGAGGGAATGTTAAAACAAGCAGCAGTCTCAGCATTGTTTGCTGTAGGTTTCACAGAAAAGAATTCTAGGCAGGTTGTGCAGAGAATAATAAGGTGAAGCTTTGTGAAAATTTGCTGTTCCCAGAGAAAACACATCTGGAAGAGGAATTACTGCCACTGCTTCTGTTTTATGCAGTGCCTCAGTGGTCAGAATAGCCTCATGGGAGACTCAAGTGTAATTTGCCAGCCTTAGTGGTGTGGAAGTCAGGTTGAAGGGGATTCAGAATTGTTTTTTAAGAGAAAAAAACCTTTAGATTTTTGGAAAGAGATAAGACAAAGCAAGAACTAAGGTGGCAGTTGTTGGGCAGATGGGAAAATAATTGTTTTTGTAATGAGGGGAAGGAGCAAGATGAAATTAAACAGGAGCAGAGAGTAAAAGTGCCTCTCAAGTCACTGTCTTGAGGGGGCTTAGGGGAGATCAGGCATCAGAGGTACACCAAAATATGTATTTAAACTGGGGAACTCATTGATATAAGATATGGTGGAGACAAAAAATATTAGCTTTTTTTCTTTTTCTTTTTTTTTTTTAAAGAGATTAGACTTTTATATAAGATAGCTTCCTTAGTACTGGCTGACCCACAGGGACCTTTGACTTAAGAAGTCAGTAAACAACGGTGGATTTTATTTTATTTTCTTTACCATGTGATAATTACTTTGCTTTCAGATACAAGGCACGAAGTCATGAACAAAAAGAGTCACTAAAGATTATGAACATACCAGTCTTTATATGATGCTGATGAAAATACCAGACTTTCACGGGCTCTTTTTGAAACCACTGGAATGGGTGTGACTGATCTTTCTGAGAAAAAGAAATTTGTCTGGACTTTGAGTACAAAGCACAGTTCCTTTTTAACCTCTCATATTTTCCCATGGCCTAATGGGCTTGGAGATCCAGGTGCCTCTCCGCAGTCATTAAGCCTAGGAGTAAAACTGCATGAGATCCAGACCTCTACATTAGACCTGCTTTCTCTTTCCTAGGCTGGGCAGCTCTTGGTTGTAACCTCCATTCATTTTTGGTCACCATGTCAACTTTGTTCTTTTCAGTTATCAATCAAATGGGAAAGGGGAAGAAGAAGAATCCCAGGGACCGCTAAATTTTGCTGAGGAGCACCTCATAGAATAATCAACTTTTCTGTTTTTTATTCCTGAGATGAAGAGATGGGGTTGGAAGGTGAAAGAAAATGCATAGAGATCAGATAAAGAACTTCATCTGAGGAAGAAGAAAGCAAAGGCAAGCCAAGGAAAGATGACGAATCAAGGGATGTGAATCAGCATGTTTCTGGTTCAGAAGTCATTCTTCTGCAACAGAAGTCATTCCAGTGTGGTTCTGATTCAGGTCAACATCAATTTATTATTCAGTTTGAGAATCCCAGCATAGTTTGGATGAGTTTGGAAATTTAGTGACAGAAGACCCTAGAAACATATGTGACAGGGACTGGCCTAAATGGCAGGGCTTCTTTCAGTGAGAAGCTTCTGCTCTTTTCTCCCTTGTACATTCTCTTTGTCTTTTCAAATCTGACACATGGGATGGAAGATTCGGAAAAAGGTAGAGCAGCACAACATGTAAAGATCGTCTGGTGGCATCACTGTAACACTGGGAGTGGGTAAGAGAAAAGGGAGAAGGTTAAAGTCTCCATTGAGTGTGACTATTTAGTAAATAGGTGGGCTTTTTAAGTGCCCAAATTTGCCTTATGCCTATACATGGAGTAATGCAGCATACATTCAGACACACCTTTACACTTGAAGAATTTTCCCTCTTACTGTAGACAAAGTTGAAGGCACACACTGAGGTCTCATCTGGGTGGTCCATTTACAGTGTGGCTGCAGGATCCTCTACTGGTTTGTCTTCTGTGCACAGATGGTTTGTGCCTGGGATCGGTACCTTGTCCAAACTTTCTTACCACTGAAGTCATAAGGTGGACTTACTGTACTGGACATATACAAGGTCCCAGCAACCCCTCTCCTTTGCATCATACCAGTTGGTAATGGATACCTGCCTATAGTGTCCCCTCCCTTCTTGTCTTGTCCCCTCCTTTCTTGTCTTTTTAACTTCATGTTAGTGAAAACACAACATAGAGGAACAGAGGAAACACATCATTGAAATACACTGGTAGAGATGTTGAGCCCAAGCAGTCACCGATGGAAGTATCAGCACATAGCATTCTGCCTGGAGAACAGGTTTGAAGATCCCGCCACCATCCCCATCATTGCTGGCCAATTTTCTTTCTCTTGCAGCTAACAAGAAGTGGGAAGAGGTGGAAGGGCTGTGAAGTTGCCCCATGTTGCACAAACTTCCAGTTCCATTGTGCTAGGTTGTCATGCTGGTTACCTGAAAATGCCTGCCTCTCAGCCCAAAGGGACACTGCGGGGATCTTCATTATACTGACTACATTTCTGGGCATCTTGAAGAATTGTTAATAAATAAATAAATAAGAAAAAAGAGTAATATCAAACTAATACATTAGCAGAATGTTTCCCTGACAGTGACTGATATCCTACACTATATGATGTTAATTTACTGCACAGCTATTGGTTTGGGAGGCACAAAATTGTACATCGTTTTTACGCTTTCTCTCCCCTTTTTTATTCTGTAGGAGTTGGCTGACTTTGAATTGAAGACCACAGAGTCACCGTGGCTGTGGATGTGCCCCCACAGGGTATTTTTAATACACTATTTTGCTGGGGAAATGTTCTTCAGATGTAACTTGTCTGTCAATTTTTCTCTAATTATTATTATTACTGCAATCTGTGAATGATATGTATGAATTTCTGTGGATCTATGATAACTATGGATTTCTAGATTTTGGCATTAGAAATGTGAATATTGCCTAATGTGCAATTGAGCTCCTCTGAGGCTGCTGAAGGGTTCCATGCTGGTTTGCAGGGACTGCTTGCACACAACACATTGCAAATTGGCCCTTTGAATGGTTGGCAGTAGAATTTTTTGTGATGCCTTTTGTGTGAAATTGCCTTCCTGGTTTTGGTAAAACCTGACTGAAGTCAATAGAACTACTGCAGAGATGAATTTGGACCTTTGTATTTTGTTTATTCTGAAAAAGAAAAAAGAAAAAAAAAATCAACCCTTTATGGAATAAGAAAACATACATAGTATTTACCTGAAAGCTCTCAAAAGCTTTTTCATAAATACATGTAAATGTGTATTTATATTTTTACAAAAAACCTACTTATTAGCACAGTTAAATAAGTGTTTTGGATGTGTAGTAGGAGTTTCTTAGCTCAAGCATTATTTACCTTATCAGCTATAATGACTACCTGGATAAACACATATTTTTCTGTAAGTAAAAATGCATATTATTAATATTTTTATAATAGTTTACATTTATATAATGCTTTTCATCCCAAATAATATCCCAGGATATTATTTATGTGAATAATCCCATTGAACTGGTGTGAATAGTCCATTGAAACCAACAGGACTATTCACACCAGTAAGACTATTCACATGAATTAGAGCTATAGAGTCTGGCCCTCATTCTAGAATGTATTTTTTTCTCCACAAAATTGACACTCACTGTACATACTAGTTTTAAATAAATTAATTGGAGAAGAGATTAAATTGCCAATGCTGCTCATTTCAATATATTTTCAGAAATTCACATTTATGAATAAGGGTGGGAGGCCAAATAATTTAATATCTGTCTCTCTCTCTATCTCTCAAAAATATATTAACATGATAGTTTGATTTAAAATGAAGATGTCCCTTGTTAATGGCTCATTCCAAAACAACTTACTACAAATAAGACGCTTAACCCTAGAAATTTTTACTTAAGGAACCAGGTTTTCATCACATTAAGAATCTTATTTTTATTAGTGAGACTCCTAACATGAGTTATGATTCCAGGATCAAGATTATGGCCAGATAAACTAGTGGCTAATATAATTGATTAAGTTTGCTCCATATTAAATAAATGTTTTACTCTGAAATAGCCCCTTGGGGAATCAAGTTTGGGTGAAAAATACTTGGTTTTGTGTGCTCATGATGCTCAGGAGGCAAACGTTTGGCACAACTCAGGGTATGTTGTTTTTTTACTTTACCAGCTCTAACTCAACAATGTACTAGCAGTAAAATTCCATGAGAGAATAATTTAGCCCCATTCCTTGTAGAAGGGTTCTCACTCTGCTCTGCTCCATGTTGCTTGTTCCTGCATTCTCAGCCTATCCTGGCCTACGTCCACCCAAGCAGTTGTGAAGCCATACATCAATCAGGTCAAGGGCTGATCTGGCTGAAAACTAGTCAATGTTTTTTTGGCCAGTTTAGCTTTAACCCTTACTATTTGACCAGGTGAAGTACATGACTGCACAAATAGCTGCACCAGCACCAAGGAGAGGGTGATGCTCCTCTTAAACTGTAAAATGCTGGAACCGCTTCCTTCAAAATTGCCCATGAAACCACAGCATTAGTGTTCAAGGCTGAGGTAAGCAGGGACCTGAATGTTGGAATGGCTTAACACTCTGTCGCAACTCAAGTTGGTTTTCTTTTAGGCAGGAACAGAGTTAAGTACCTTGGAAAGATATTCTAGCCTACAGAGGTAGGAGTGGTGGTATTCAGGAAAAAATGGCAATATAAGGGTTGTCTGGGCTTTTGAGGGGCTCTTATTCACCCCTCTGTATGTGGGACAGTCAGTGCTAAAAAAAGAATTTAAGAGACTGCCTTGTAAAGTGGGAAGATCATATAAGAGATTGATTGATTGATTGATTGATTGATTCATACCATCCATTGTCGTTCATCGGACAATGACTGGTATGAAATCAGGGCTTACATTCCTACTCTAGAACAGGGAGAGTGATGATGAGAAAAAAGAGGAGAGCCCCATTCACCTTCCAATTCAGTAAAACTGAGCATGTTACTCAGCTAGATCCTGACATCTTGAGTCATATACAGTGAGGAGAGAGGTCTGGTCGTGAGCCCTGGATGATGGTTTGTGAGAGTTACCACTGTGGGCTTGCTGATCCCAGGTCAGTAAGGTTATCTTGAACTGGAACACTGTCAGGCATCTTGGCAAAAATAAGAAAAGTCAGGTACCTGGGGATTTTGAGGATCTCAGTTTTTCTTGCTGTTGAAGTTAAGTACGTCAAGCAGTTGAGCAACGCCCGGGTCACTTTGAAGATTAGTCCTAAGTTGTTAGAGAAAGTATAATTTATTCTCTCTCTATGTATTTCTTGTAAAGCTTCCTATGCCCTGGCCTAGAAGTTGTATTACCCTCACCTCAAGGAAAGATCACAGCCATAGGAGGACTATGAGGCAAAAAATCACTTTACAGTTTTATATCCTTTATATGGGTTTGTTCATTAGTTCTGAATATCACATGGCCAAAAGGGGCTTTATTTTCTCTCAAAAAAACAAATACAACCTCAAGGACATTAAAGAATTTCTGTTTGAAGTTCTCAGATGAAAATGTAACAAAGTATTTTTCAGCAAAATTTTTGAAAAAGCATATTTAATACTTTGTTTTCTTAAGTATTTATTTCAAATATTTCAGATTCACTATGCTTTTAATACTAATGTCATTCTTAAAATAAATCACAATGTGTACTTCCTGTGATCTTTTCAGAATGCAATAAAACAGATTGTTTTTAATGGCTGTTCCAGCAATGAAAAATATCTGTGTTAGGTGGAAACAACAAATTGATGCTTTTTCAATTCCTTTTAATGGCATGAGGATCTTTGCAACATGCTGTGAAAAATATTCTCTTAATGATAGGCCTGTGGCACAACTTAAGGAGTCATCAAGAAATAAATGTTCTGCTGTCTGGCTGGCAGCTTGGTGTCCCTTAATTGAAGTATTATAAGATTCTGTGCAGAGTAAAGCCTCCAGGGTTTTGTAGCTAAATGGCACGGACACCTCTGATGAGACATGCAGATGAAGATGTGTCAATACAATCTTCACCAATTTGCTGTAATAGCAGAGACTGATTAATTTTATAACCACGGGTGCTTCTATTAGCTAACCTAAGGAATGATTTAGACTTTATTAAGTGACTTATTTCTATCTTTTTCAAGAGACTTCTACAACATAGTTTATCTCCAAGTGCTAGACAGCAGCACTTTTTCTAATAAGGATTCTAAATTTATTATATAAGAAGGGATCATGAGCTTAACTCAGTTATGTGTAGCTTAGTTGGGGTGAATCTTTGGGACTTGACAAATCAACTGTGCTTAGGTTGGTGTTTCTCAAAAAGTAAAGTGGCTTGATATCCTATGCAACTGAGATGGCAGCTCCTATATACATTTTTAATGTATGAAAAGGGAAATTGAAGCAACTAAATCAAAAGTATGTGGCTCTATGTTTTTATCTTTTTTTTTTGCTAGACTATAAAACTCTTAATATTTTATTATAATTGTTTATGGACATCTAACATGATTTGGTTACCCGTAATCAACCAACACATTATATTTTAGGGCTTTCTTCAATAAAATATGAATTACCGCATGGACTATGCATTTCATGATTGCTCTGCACAGTGCTGGCTGTGTAATCACGCTGCGCTTTCTCCCAGGAGTAAGGAACCCAAAATTACACTTGTACATCCTGGACACAGCAGAGAGTTAGGAAAGTAGTCTTTCTTGTCTGTATGGAAAAAACACTAATTGTTTGCTGTCATCAGTTTCCTTACCCATTCAGCAAGAAGACTGATGGCCATGTTTTTTCCATTGCAGATGCCAGTGTGTCTCCCGCTGAGGAAACTGTATGTCCTGCATTGTACCCTACTGCTGCCCCCTGACACAGGACTGCATCCTTATTGCTGAAGGAGAATGTTTTACCATTGAGTGGAGACAGGCCTCCCTCATTGTGAATATGAAAGTATTACTTACCAAGACAGACTGACCTTGTCTTTTTTATTTTTCTGTTCTTTCTTTATTGTGTGGTTTGCATTTGTTTTTTTTTCCTACTAGCCAGCTCTCATACAAACTAATAAAGAATATGCTGCTCACAAAAGCCAAGTCCACACATCACAAATTTATAGCCATCAGCATGAGTATGGAGTAAACCACTTCAGACCATGGGTCAAAGTTTCACTTGTACATAAATAGCAGAGAAAGCAGTTACTCTTCATTCATCGTGGTCACAGAGTCTGGACACAATATAAACCAGTCTTGTGATTCTGTATTTACAATCTGATTCTGAGATGGACACTTACTGCATATCTGAGGTTCCCATTTTTGTCCCACTGGCAGAAATGTGAATGTGGGGGGGTGTTTCTTTGGATAAGATCTTTTTTCTTCCTTCCCTGCTCCCCTAGTGATTGTGTGCTTTGATTTTTTGTGTGTGATTCACCATTTTTATATATTCACTTCTATATTGTAGATGAATTCACAAATGCATTTCAACATTTATTTGTTTGAAAATTGTTCTTATTACTCTTTCCATATAGTTTTTTCTCCTTGACCAACTGTTGAAATTATGAATCAGTAATAAAAATTTCCTCAGTAGTGAACAACAAATTTCACTTGCTGTTATGCACATAATGAAACTCACTTTTTAATAGCAAGATTCTCCAGAACCACAGTACTTCTGTACTTTATTCTTGCAGGCACCTGAAAGTTCAACGTACAAGATTTATCAAAATCCCTTCTTCTTGACATCCCTGAGATCTTCTGAAGATCAAATTATTTCTAACTGTTCCTCCTGTAGGCTCCATGTACTTTTTTCTCATGTATCTAGTGCTAGCCACATGCCAGCAGTTGCCTGATCTAGCAGGGTAGATACAAGTGCTTGTAATTGCAGACACACACATTCAAAGAAGTCATTTTCCAAAGGTTTGTGGGAGCCAAAGGCAACTTGCTTATGAAGAACAGAAATGGGATCCCTTTGGAATTCAAGCCAATATCATCGATCGCTTTTCATCACACTTGTTTTGCTTTTTTTCTCTCTCCTACATCTGCAGGTTTCATTTTTGCTCCTCTCCTAATTAGGCTCACTCTCATCCTCATCTCACAATTTCAGAGTTGCATGTCTGAACCAGAGCAGCATGTGAAATCTGGTTGCTTTATATCAAGCAGGTACATGCCAACTGTATCTACACTCCTTCTCTCAGTATTTCAGACTTGTTCCTCCTGCAAAGATGAAGAATAGTGCTGCTGATACAGGTTGCATTTTTGTTAAAGTGAGTAAGACCCTACTCTGATGCTTACGTTTCTCACTGAATGCTGCTGTGGCAGCTCCATGATATCCTACTTGCCAATTAGTTTTGGCTTTGAGAACTTCACAGGGAAGTGAGATTGAGGCTGCTGAGAAAAGGTACTGTGGCATTTCCTGAAGATCCATTCCCTTGTGCTTGAATTGGGAGCACAGAAATATGATTGAGAAATGTCTGTAAAATATATGTGTGTAAAATATATATGTGTGCCTTTGTGTTTTTGCATTTACACATTAATCATGAAAAATATGGCTTAAAAAAGACCTATATACGGCTAGATCATTTTTCAAATTAAAAGACAGGCTCGGCTGTGTAGGGATGAAGTCAGAAAGGCCAAGGCGCAGCTAGAACTCAATTTGGCAAGGGATGTAAAGACAAACAAGAAAGGCTTCTACAGGTACATTAACCTGAAAAGGAAAGTTAAAGAAAACATATCCCCCCTGATGATTAACAGTGGGGAACTTGTATCAATGAACAAGGAGAAGACGGAAGCTCTGAACAACTTTTTTGCCTCTGTCTTCACTGGCAACCCCTGTCCTCCTAGCTCTTGCGTTGATGGCCTACAAGTTGGAGACCAAGGTGACAAAGTCCCTCCCACTGTAAATGAAGACAAGGTGTGTGATCAGCTGAGGAATCTGAAGATAGAGAAGTCCATGGGACCTGACGAAATACATCCCAGAGTCCTGAAGGAACTGGCTGATGTAGTTGCCAACCCACTTTCCATGATATTTGAAAAATCGTGGCAGACAGGTGAAGTCCCTGTGGACTGGAAGAAAGGAAACATCACACCCGTTTTTAAAAAGGGTAGAAAGGAGGACCCTGGGAATTACCAACCTGTCAGCCTCACCTCCATGCCTGGGAAAATCATGGAACAGATCCTTCTAGATGCCATGCTTGGGCACATGGAGGACACAGAGATGTTTCAGGACAGCCAGCATGGCTTTACTAGGGTCAAGTCCTGCTTGACTAGCCTAGTGGCCTTCTATGATAGAGTGACTATGTCGGTAGATATGGGACGACCCATGGATGTGATCTATCTGGACTTCTGTAAGGCCTTTGACACAGTCCCCCGCAGCATCCCGCTTGACAAATTGGAGGGATATGGATTGTTCAGTGGATAAGGAACTAGCTGGGTGGTCGTATCCAGAGAGTGGTGCTCAATGGCCTGAGGTCCAGATGGAAAGCAGTCACAAGTCGTGTCCCTCAAGGGTCTGTCCTGGGATCAGTACTGTTTAACATTTGTATCAACAATATAGACAGAGGGATCAAATGCTCCATTAGCAAGTTTGCAGATGACACCAAGCTGTGTGGTGTTGTCGATACACCAGAGAGACGGGACGTTATCCAGAGGGACCTGGACAGGCTGGAAAGGTGGGCCCAGATGAAGCTCATGAGATTCAACAAGAGCAAGTGCAGGGTTCTGCACCTGAGCTGGAACAATCCTCTCTATCAATACAGACTGGGGGATGAGGTATTACAAAGCAGCACTGAGGAAAGGGACTTGGGGGTGCTGATGGACAAGACATGATTCTATGATTCAATGATTCTATGATTCTATTACTTCAGCTTATACTTGTAATTCAAGTGCTGCCCCTCGCATCCTGCCCTCTGCATCCTCATGGAGAGACAGGAAGGAGAGCTAACCTCAGATAGGCTCACTGGCACCATATTACCCCTTCCAACGAGGCTCCCTAACCCTTGGAACGGTGCTGCACCTAACACTGATTGAATCACTAAGCACTATTGATTTCAGCTTTCTAGAGAAGCCATTCATACAGCCTACAGTGTATAAAAGACCTTCTATTCTCCTTGAAAATGATTTAATATAAATAACTAAAATAAATGTCAGTGGGAGATCTGTGAACTTATTAAGAAGAGGTAGACCTCTTGATGTGTTGCACATAGACTGAATGTATATGCGTATAGATTTAAATAATGATACATGTATTTTCAGTCCAAGTCTGGTACAGAGGCAGAATAGACCTCAGAGGGAGTGCAAATTCACCCCACAACTTACGTAATGTGCATCTGCATAGGGAAACCCACGCCCGCTCAATTAATCCCACCCCAGAGGCTCCTAAAGGCTGGAGAATGCATACTTGTAAATGTGGACTCTGTCCCCTGGTCACACAGGCAGTCCCCAGAGACCCATTTGCACCCACCTTGGCAAGATGTTTTTGTGCCTTTGACGATGACCAGGGCAAGAGAAGAAATTCTGGAAATTCTGCCTTACATCTAGAAAGCACTGACTTGAATCCCTCCTGCATGGCTGTGCTACTTGCTTTGGCCATTTGTTACAGACCCCTAACGGTCCAAGTTTCCAGTGTGCCCATAAGACTTTTTATCCCTCTACTCGCTTCTCGTTGAAGCCTGAGGAGGTTCTGGGAAAGAGGGACCCCGCACCTTCCCCGGCTTCCACCTCTGCCTGCCTTGGGAAGAGGGCAGCGGTGGCCATGCAGCGCCTACACTGCATCGGCATCCCCTGGGAGGAAACACAGAGCTCCTGCTTTGTGAAGAAGCCGTGCACTGCCCCAGATTTTTCCCAGCATCTCCTAGTTTTTAAATAGTCTTGTTTGTTTATGCTTTCTGGAGGTGAAGCATGGAAAATAAAATACCATGCTGGATCCAGGCATTTCAAGTTAACTCTGATTCATAGACTGCTGCAGGCAGTAAAAACCTTGCTATCACCTCTGATAGAGCCTGGATCAGGCAGATAGAGAGGCATTAACAAAATCTAAAACTCTACATATGTATCCACATGCATAGTGTTTATGCAGTGTATACATATATGCATTGCTTTAAATTTTCATACTAATCTAGCATAATGCTAAATTATAAAGTGGGCCCATTACTCTGTTAGATTTTGAAAAATAAAAATAAAAACCACCTTCCCTAAAATTGGACAAGGTTTTTTACGTTACATGTTCTTAAGGCATGACAACCATGGAAAGAGCTATTTAGTATGTTACACAGTTTAATAAAAATAACTTGTCTGGCAATGTCTGAAAGCTTTTGCAGCTGCAGGGGTACTTCTTGGAAATAAATTTGTGTTTACACAGGTGCAGCCATATTTAACAAAATTTTTATATGCAATGCAAACAGCTGCCTGTCTGTTTTCTTTGGCAGCGCTCTTTCCAACTGAAACAATTTGTATCAAACATCTCTCTCTGTGATACCTATATAAACAATAGACAAAATTCCTGTGAAAGGAAAAGATTTTCAATAATATGCCTTTTAGATAAAGTGGAAAGCAGAAGCAGCCTGATTAGAAAAGCCTGGCCCTCCGTGAAATATTTTACATTTGAGGAGACCTCGGGTATCCACCAGGGAAGTATTAAGCACTCTGTAGGATAACTCAGAGAGTTTTACCAAGTTACAGTCAAGCTGAAGGATCTCGTGATCAGGGAAAGATGCTGGGCAAATTGGATATTTTCCTTGACAACAGCACTGTAGATACTGCTGAATACTTTATCATTTAACTTTTGCCATATTTTTATATAGAGTGAAGTCTTTGCCAAAATATTTAGCATTAAGTCAGTTATCATTTTTTTACTATAGAGTAAATATTTTTATATATTTTTTCCATTATATGAAATTCTAGTTCATTCAGAAAACTATAATTTACAAAAGCCTTAGTAACCCCATATTTTTCCAATTCTTTGCAAATATTCATGTTTTTGGAAGGCTTCCCTATCACCAGCTTTCTTTCTTTCTTTCTTTCAGTAAAAATTCAGTAGATGAAATAAAAAGTCTGTGGATTTTAAATTGCAGCCTAGAGTTTGGGTTTCATACACACCTTCCTCAGTTCCCTGTTCCCAACCAAAACAGTGAATAGGAGAGAAAGATTTCTCCTGATGTTCACAATTTGATCCACCTTTTTTGATGTACAGAGATTTTCTCTTTCATTTGCAGTGAAAAAAGTTAGTGTTAATATTTACTGCTATTGATTCAGATTGTGATGGAAGATTATTGTACACATACACAGAATACAATTAAACATCAGTTCAATTATTTTAGTGTCGAGAAGGAATAATTTTCTGTCCACAGAGGAAGAGCAAATTCTCCACCAGTATTATTTTTTCATGAATGTTTTTTTTTTTCTTTTGTAACCATGCAGAACAGTATGTGAACCCATGCGTGTGATAGATTCGATCAGTCCTTTTACTTGATCAGAGAATGAAGTGGAGAAGGTAGTGATGCTTCTGGCATCCTCACTACAACATAAGCCATGTGCCTAGATCAAGATTTTAATAAATTACGTATTTGTATAACTCCACGGACTTCAACAGATGATCCAGTGGGCTTTGTGCTGTGCCTGCATTTGCGTGGAGCTGACACAGCTCCCCAGTACTCAGAATGACAAATCTGCCTCTGTTCCTTACTGTTGCTGCAGCTCTGCAGAAAGCCCTTCCACAAAATGCAGTTTTGTGTACCAGCATCATTGGGGCTTGTCATACCCTCTCCTAGGCAGTGAGCTGGAAGCACATTTTTAGTGAGGTGGGTTGTTTGTTCTTTCCTTGTGGATATGCCCCTCTGTATAAATACAGACCAATATGCGACCATTTCTTAAACTTACTCTGCACATGACATATTCACATATATCTCAAGATTTATTTACATATGCAGGTTATGTCTGCATATAGAACGAGGCAGTACATTACTGCCGGTTGGAATTATGGCCACAGAAGAAGATTCTGTGATTGTGCCTTTTCTCCACTTTCTGAATTGTTCTCGCCTGCTATTTGAACTTCAATCTGATGAGCTGAGAACCCAAAAGACAAGTTTAAAGAAAGTTGTGCTTCATGTGTAAAGGCTGCTTTATGCCTTTTTATATGACTGCATTAGCTGTGAGAAGCAGTTACAAAATGAAAAGTCTTTGTGGGTATTTAGCTTCCCTTTCCCATCTAAATAGCATTTAAAGCATTTACGAAGGCGTGATTATTTTTTTTCTAAGTTTAGGAGACATGCTTCTATCATCAGGCATGCCTGCACATTCAGTAATTGTATAAGCTTTGTGGTTTTGGTGGGAATAGATTTACTAAGTGAATGAGGTCTCCACATACCCCTTAAGCTCTTAAATTTTCAGACTGAAATATTTCACTCCAATGCTTTTCGTTGAATTGGGCCCTAAGCTAAATTAGGAACACTACTCACTGGTAACCAAGGAGTTGGAAAATCCAGTAGGTAAGTTTGCGATAGCAATCTTTTTCCTAATAAATGAACAATTAGATAAAAGAGGGCATTACATTCAAGTGAAATTAAAAACATTAATAAAAAGGAGATGGAGAAAATTTCACCTTGATGGGGAAAATTTATTTACACTTTAACTGGGGATTGTGTACTCAAGAGCAATGATCTCACCAGATGTTACAAGAAACAGACTGGAGCCTGGGGCAGCTAACCAAAAGTGTTGAAAATGGCACTCCTTTACTTCAGTAAGTACTAACCAGTGGTTCTTAGTGCTGCTGGATGCAAGTTGCCTAACTGACTGCTGCACCATGACATCTTTATAAACACCCCATTCCAGTGTCTCTGTCATATCCTAGACTGCTTTCCACCAAAAATTCCACCAAAAAAAATGCATGACCACCGCCTGTCTGTTCAACCTCAAAGTAAAAAGTATTTACAGGAACATGCAATGGTATAAAGTCTATGAAGACTTTAAGAACCTCCTAGACAAAAAGGTGCTTCACAGAAACAATTCTTCCTATTTGGGCAAGCAGTTTCTTCATTTAAGTTATTTAAAAATACCTCATTTAAAACACTCTAATAAGACTTGTGTTCTTTCCTTTATGGGCTGTTATTTTAACATGCTGTCTTTATGTGGTATAGCCCATGTTTGTGTATAGACCATAAAAGATGAACTGAAATGCTACAGGGGCAGAATCCTTAGCCCTGGATCTGACTACAAGGAAGCACAAAGACACTGAAGATGTACTTTAAAGGGATAGCCAAGTACTAGTCAAGTTTAAGTCATTCAGTCTCTGAGAAAATCATGTCTGACACAGATGTGTCTGATGAAGACTTACTACTTGGATCCTCCCATTGAATGGAATTCTAAGGCAACCATCATGAAAACAAAGAATAAGACTTGTAATCAGTAATACTGACTACAAGTTTATCAAGGTTGAAATAATGTGCAGATACATTAAATCAGGCACTAATATTAAAAAGATGATACTAAAAGCTATCTCAAACACATCAGATAACTATGTTAAAGATGAAGCAACGATGAAGCTTAACTGCATTCTTTGGTATAAACTGTATGTTGAGTTATGTCTCCAGAACAAAGACCTGGACTGCTCTATAATGGGCGATGGATGAGGAGGCCCTTATTCATTCCTTTATCATTAGCTTATAAATCACCCTTCTTGCCTTTTATGCCTTCCTCTGACTTCCTCTCCTTGAAGGTCCAGCATTAATTTAGATTGTACTGCTGTGCGACTACTCTGAGAAACTGTATGTCTGTGCATTAGCACCTAGACTGGACATTCCCGGTGGAGCAGCTCAGATAGTACTCCTGGGACACACTTTTCCTTTACAGGTAGACAGTTCATCCTGCTCCAATCTGATGCAGTCATTAATAGCTCATTTACAAACACAAGCAAGTGGTGTTACCCCAGGTGCATAAACAGGAAGTTAAGTCAATGGGAATTAATATTCCCAAGATAACGTGGTGAAGCAGTAGTGCAAATATATTATTGTATCATTCAAATTAATCAAGTACAGAGTAAAATTCTGTTGCTTGTGATAATGCTAACCAAAATAAATTATCTTACAGATACAAGGAAATATAATGGGCCAAGGACTATTTTCTGTCTTTTAAAGCAAGTGTTATATCTCATATCCATATCATTAAATTTAATTTGTATCTCCTTCTGTTCCCTCAAAATAATAAAAAAAAATGTGGTTTTGTCCTACTTAATCCCTACTGGAAGCAATCCTAGTCCCATTCAGTCTCCCTCAGCACACCTGCTTATTAGCTGCTGACTGTCATGTGCTGACATTGGACCGAAGAGTGTGTTTACAATAGACAGCATGGACAGCCCTGGCCATAATTGTGCCGTGGCCATGTTTTTGCCATGGTCCCTCTGCTTAGCTTCCTGGCAGTGTGATTCATCAGCTCAAAGGCATTTTGAAAGCAGTGGAATAGCTTAATTTTGCACAAGCTAAGAACTTAAATAAATCCCGGAGTTCTCCCTGCTTTATTGCAAAACTGCTTGGGTCCCAGCAGACTCCAAAGGAGTTTGGTGATTTTCTGAAGAATGTTATGTTATGTCATATCACAAAGTAAAAATTTAGAAGTAGTAATAAATTCTTTTCTTTTTATTAAAATGTTTTTTCAAAGAGTATTGACCAGGAAGATACTGGGTTTTCATGTTTCATTCTTGGCTGCCTCTCAAAAAAGTGAAGCCAAAGATCTACCACCTTTTTATTAATCATCTGGATTTTTTTTTCAGGTTGAGAATAAAGATTTCTCTGCAGTATGTGGCAACCTCTCAAGTTCATGTTGGTGATTAAAAAAAAGATCTATATCCTAGAACTTGAATCTGAAGTCCTGCAAAGCAAAAAAACCTTTGATAGTGAGGACAAACCCAGTTTGCTAAACAATCCAATCTAAGCATTTCTTGGCTGTTCACAGCTCTCAACAAATCTGCCATCTTTTATTCCTGGAGGTCTTCTCCAGAGCACAGAACTTATTTAGCTTTGTAATCAGCACATGCTGGAGTAAAAGGAAACTTTTTAGGGACATTTGACTGCATTTTGACCTTATTCTGGATGGAGTCACATTGTTAGATGGCAGATACAAACTTCTCAGCACACAAGCCAGTAACTGCAGTTAACAAACCTCTGTTGCCATCGTCTTTTATTATGTAACCCAAGTTATAATGTTATTGCGTTCCTGCTCTGCCTGTGATCACCATGCCACTTCATTGTTCTGGCCTTTTCTGTTTGAAACAGATGTTTAAAAACATTTGAGTAAGATATTTTAGTTTGTAGACTTCTTGTCATCATCCAGCAAATTTACAACAGTCAGCAATGTAAACATGTACTTGACAAACTCCAGCAGCCTGTAGGCTTCAGTTCATCCACTCATTTCACTGAGGCAGATGTTTCATTTTAATACTCTTCATACTATAGATTAGGATTATGTTTTTTTCTTTCTTTTTTTTTTTTCTGAAAAGGGAATAAACCTGACATGCTACTAATGTCATTTCACACTGCGGGCCAGATGGCGAAAAATGCAAAGGCTGCAACTCTGTTTATGTATGGGGAAAAAAGGAATTTTGTTCCTGAAAGACTTTCAGCTCAATCATTTGTTACTTTAAACTAAACACTAGATGATGAATAAAGTAGGACTATCTGAACTTCAAAAAGGTCCTTGAGATTAAGTGCTTAACAATGTAATGCATCTGGAGGAAGAATATTACATTATTCCTGCTTGCTGCGTTGGAAAGATGTTGGGAACGTTTTCACTATAGCGGCTGCCTAAGAGCAGAGTGCTTCCAGACAACATTGGCAGTCTCTTGGAAATTTCTGGAGATATAAATCATATTTCCATCACCTTTTTATTCTTATTAGTGAAAGACAGTACTTGAGCAAAGGATTGGCAGATTATCTGTGCTAAAATAGCTTGTTTTATCTGTCATTTCAAAGCAACAAATGGTATATTTACCAAGAATTGTGTAAAATGTTTACAAAGAAATTCAGCATTTTTTGCAGGTTACTTTGATTCAGACTCTGAAACTTAGAAAGGGGAATATTTTCACTTCTTTTCCCCTCCCCAGCAGGTTTATATTGATTTACAGGTTATAATAGAATTCATCTAAAATTTGCAATTCTACATGATTTTTTAGAGAAAAGCTGAGAAAACTCTAACTGGGCTTTGATTTGCTTATTTGTACAGCAAATATTCCAGAGAGATTTCAGTTTGGGGATCAAACTGTTTTGCTTTGTTTTTTCCCCAGTTCTGTAGTACAACTGTAGGACATCTTGGATGTTGTGGTCCAGTTGCCTCGTTCTAGTGTGTTGGTGGACAGAGTGGTATTTTCCATGAAACACCACTGCTTTTCAAGAATACAAGTGGTTCTCATGTATCACTGAAGACGCCATTTTACTGGAGAAAGTAAACAGACAATGGCGGGAATTGAAAGGAAGCAAATTGCAGGTAACAATGCAGCATCATATTTGACTCTAAATCTTTGCATTTAGGACAATGGATTTCAGATTATGAGGTTTTCCTTATTTTTTATTAAAATAGTATTGTGTTTGTTAGGGGTTTTTTGTTCTTTGTTCTCACATCTGTTTGAAAAGTACTGGAGCTAGCTGTGGAATTAAATCTACCATCAATAGAAACAAAACGAAGTATTTTCTTCTTCTGTTTCGTAAAGATTTTTTTTTCATTAATTTCCTTGCGACTGTGTCATCATAGCCTCTGCATGACACTAGACTGTGTCTGAAAGAAGAAACTCCTATGTAGCTTTCCTCAAATGAGTTATGTCAGATTTCCAGAGGAAGGAATTAATGATGTAAAGAAGGGGAACAACCTTTTGAGATTAAAATTGTCTGGATGAACCCAAGAAAAACTCAAATAGAAGAGCATTGACCATCCTGTGACCTCACAAAATTGCTTCCTTCGCTCTTGGCTGAACACAGTGATGATATATCACAGTATGCATGAGAATCTGCCCAGATTTGTTAGTATATTAGGCCCTAGTTAAGACTGAAAGGCAAAGACAGAATATGCACAGGGTGCATCTTTCCCTGAAACATTTGCTGTAAACAAATGCTGTAAACATGAATATTATCCAGCATCAAACTTGTTGGGGATAAAAAATGAAGTACATAAGAACTCTTAGATTAAGCAGTATTTTTGACAGTTCTACTGAGTACAAAGGTAACATCAAAGGAAATTATTATAGATTTTTATTAAGTCAGGTAAATAAAGGCATTAAAAATGAAATGACATCAGGTATTGACAAGAGGAGATTTCATTTTAGGATATTATCAAGTAGTACAAACTGTGGCTATTGTGGAGGTAGTCCTAAATGTCATGGTGATAATAACAAAACACTCCTGTTATTTAAGAAAACTCTTCTGTCCAGATGTTGATATCTAAGAGATCCAAAGTAAAAAATAATTTTAATATTTCTTTTTTTTTAATTTTATTTTAAATATAGCTTTTTAAAAAATTATTGTAAAGCCAGAATTAGATGAGGACTGAAAGTTCTGACTGAACTTCTTTAAACGCCTGAACTGTTTGAACATGTCTGATTTCTACCCATCTCCATACATTTTTGATTCTTGGCCAAATCCCAATTAATTGTATCATTTTAGATACAACTGAACTTTTCATGCAAGTGACTGACCTTTCAAATTTTCCAGCACTCACACTGCTAGAAATTTCTGAAGAATAAATTTTCAGAAAAGTTTCCTCCTATCGCAAACTACTAAATCCTAATCTAGACTCTGAAATTGTTATAGCCTCCAGTCTACACCCAAACAAGATTCAAATATATGCTGAACTAAGTGTGGCTAAAATTTTTGAAATGTCTGGAATACATTTTGGAATAACACTGCTGCCAATCTTCTTTTGGTCTTTTACGTTAAATCTATCAAAACTGAAATGGAGGTATTATACATAAATACTCCCTTACAGAAACAATACTCAGCAACGTGACTAGAAAAGTCTTGTGTTACTAGAAAAATCTCTCTGTGTTACTTAATTAAAAGATGATGGGCAGAAGGGATAATAGGTTGTTTCTCAAATTTTAATGAATTTTATCATCATAATGATGATTACCAAATGTCTATATTTGCAAAAGAACAGCAGTTCATAAATATCAAATTTGTGCTATTATTAACATGCAGAATATGCCAGTTTTTATCAATATAGAAATCTGGTAATTATCACTAAAGCTATTCATTAAAATTAAGAAGTAACTAAATAAGGAATAGGAATGCCACTTATTTCTTAACATGGGAAGAGCAGAAATATCTACCTATTATCCTTTTCAGGCATCTGACACTGTGACAATGGAATAGAAGGTTGTCACGGTATAATAGTCCCCAGCTGCTGAGTGGATGTGAGCCGAAACTGAGGCATTCATCAAAAATAAACATGGGGGGAAGCTGGGAGATGTTGATCCTGGGACACCACTCGGTTAAATCAGTGGTATTTCTGTCCCAGCGAGTGACTATGGGAATGCAACCACTCAGTCTGACAGGTGTCAGTATGACACAAGAGTCCCCGCAGGGTGACGGGCCAGGGGTACCACGCACCCACTTGGGGTGCTCAGTCAGAGGGGAGCTTCTGCACAGGCTTCGTGAGGCGTTGCACCGTGTCACCTCTCTGTCACTCTCCACCTCACTCCCAGCCTCCAGGTGGTGGTCTCAAGACCCATCACTTATCTAACTGCTGGAGCTGGTGAGGAGGACCAAAAACAAATTACCCAGCAGTGGAAGAGCTAGGGAGGCTGCACGTCTGCCTCCCACCCCAGCCCTGGAGACACCCATGGCCGAAGGCTCAGCACAGCCCCCTGAGAGATGGTTCTGAATGGGGAGGTCAGCATCTCACCCATGGTGTGGGTCCACGCTCACCTCAAGGCACACAGGCCTTGGAAGATTGTGCGTAGCAGGGTCAACAGCCATGACTGTGAGAGGCCTGAGGGGCCTCGCCTGCCACAGGGAAGCCCTGGTTTCTCCATTGTTGCTTTGGGAGGGTGCAAGGTGGCTAGGAGGAGGTCTGGCACCGGAGGTCACAAGAGAAAGAGACAAGAGAGGAGCAGCGGAGGAAAACGGGGTCAGGCTTTCACTGCCACAGTGACCTCCTGGTGGAGCTGGGGCTGGGCAGGAGAAGCTGCTGAAGCTATGTGAGGAACCACACCCACACAGCGTGCCTTTACAGCCAGGAGGTCCTCCGCACCTCCACAAAAGCAGCCATCAAAACTCCGTGTAGTACTGACTGCAAGCCACATGAGGTCTGAGGTGTGGGGAGGGGTGTTGCTGGAAGAGACTGTCATCAAGCTTATCAAGACATTAGTACTAGCCAGTAAGCTTCGCCTGCTCTGGACAGCAATGATTTTGAAGCAGACCCGGTCTTCAAAGGCAGTGAAGGAGGAGGTGGAAAGGGTACATTTTGTTTTGAGGCAAATACTGGTTACCTCTGTTTCATAAAGGGCTTTCTGCTCCCCTGGCTTTGTGTTATACATCTTCAGCCTCACTCGCTGCCCCCTCCTGTGTAAAATTTACACAAGCATTGAAAGATTGTGGAATACCCAAGGAAATAATTTTTCAGTCGATTGAGTTCTTAATGGAAAAACCTCCCTGAATGCTATCTTACAAATTAGAAGATCCCCTGCTTTCTAAATAGTTCAATTGAAATCAGCTTTTGTATTTATCCTTCAGGTCATTCAGGCTCAAATGTTGTTAGCTCTGAGTCAAAAAGTCAGATTTTTAAAGGGAAAATGTCAAGTCCTTTTAGGCTTCAACTGACCTTTTAAACCAGATTAGGGATTTGAAGCATTACACATGGATTTCTACATTTTGTATCACAGTATTTAACAAATGATCAAATACAACTCCCAAGAATACTATTTTTACAAGCTTGACATTTCAGGCCTTAAAGGATGTTGCTGGTCTTTCTTTTACATAAAATTACCCTGGAGAAATTCAGCCTGTTTTCTGCTCTCCATTTCTCTTTCCAAAGAGGGGAAGTTCTGTGCATTTTATTTCATACTGTTGTTCTCTCTCTGGCATTGCAAGCAGCAAAATATCATGATGAAATCCTTGAGATATGCTCAAAGTGATTGCTACAATAAATTCACTCGGTGGGTGTCACATATGGTTAAGGCAGTTATGGATGCCAACAGGGCCCTAGGAATAGATCTGACCTTACTTTTGTGCCTGGACTGTCAGATAATGCCACTAAAAATGCATTAAATCTTTCTAGGAGGAGATAATAGAAACCCTCATTTGGATACAAGTGCTTCCCTCACACAGGTAGGACAAAGAAACTGGATGGCTGAGTGGGGTAGTTGGTCCAGTGCTCAGAGTTTGCAGATACAGCAGGAAGAGTCCCATTCTCTACAGCAGTCTGAAGTAGGTTTCTGACAGAGTCTTACCTCCTGTGAGCTGGACAGTCATGGTCATTTGGTACTTCTAGATGATGATACTTATGGAGAAGATAGAGACAAGGCAAATTTCTCTCCTGTGGGCTGCCAAGGGAGGGAGATCGTGATACAGAGGCATGACATCAGAGGGATCAGTTTTGCCTTGCTAGCTGTTCAGCTATTCCCCTGCTTCTGAGGTCAGCCCATTAGTGCTAATCATGGTGCTGGAATTTGTAGCTGGGTCATCTCTCTGATCACAGCTGGAGACAGACCACCAAATGATTTCATGTGGACCAAGTGGGCACCAGATAGCGATGGGGTTCAGGTTTAATAGGCTCTGCGTTAAACTGCCAGACAGAACCACCAGCTCATTCTAAGTCTGTAGTGGAAACCTGGGTTTTCATTTGAGCACATGGGTTTTTTTCACACCAGAGTAAGACCTGCAGGTTCCCTGACAAGTTTTCCTGGTAAATCTAAAATCACTTCTGAAATCAGTATCCTTATAAAGTGTAAAGACCATCTCATAGCTTGACATGTGGTCCAGTTTTTCTTCAGGATCTTTCCCTGGTGACTTGACTCCAACGTGGACAAACACGACACAACACAACACTACTACACACTGTACTCCAACAGAGCGGAAGCACAAGAATTTGTTACCAGTCAAACATTCTCCATTCTTTGAAAAAGAAAAGGGGAATTTTTTAGAAAAAGTCTAGAGACTGCCTTTTTGTTGAAGCCCTGGGTTGGTAGCTGATAATGGAAGTGTTCTTTTCTTTTATTTGCCTAACGGGCTATTACTGTGCATACCATAGTACCTGTATGTTGTTAAATAGAGGCTTGCAATATCTATACATTTTAAGTGAGCACAGACCTTGTCTTCTGAAACAGGATTTTAAAGTTTCAATTGCACAAGTTATTGTGTTGAAAAGGACTGAAGTGGCAGGTCTTGTTATAGCCAAAAATTGTGCTGACTTTTAATTACTTCTGGTAATTGCTAACAGTAAACACCATTCTCTGCATAGAACAAATGTATACTTCTGTATCCTTTGATACTTTCTGCATCGAGACATGAGTACTGTCGTTAAAGGATCAAAATAATTCACTTTTCCCAAGTCTCACATCTGAAGGGAAAGATATAAAAGAGGCAATCAGCAGCCCTGTGCCTGGGATACAAAGTCACTGCAGTCTGAAGCTAACATATCAGAATTGGTTAGAGTTATTATTTGCAGTCCTTAATGTTAGTTTTTGTGGTGATTTCACTATTTTTAGCTCTTCTAATGGATTGGTTTAGAAGTTCTAAGTTACTCAAAATAATATTTATAACAGAAAAAAAGCCATTTGCTGCTTATAGCCAGATGTAGAAAGTCATGACAACACCTAATGATAAAATCACCAAAGACATCTGACAGATGCTATCTTTGTGATGCTATTGTTTTTTCTAAAATAAAATAAGCAGCTATGCAGCTGTTTTAAAATCTTTGTCAGACTTTATCAAAATCATTTAACTATCACCATATATTTGTTTCTTGTAATGGAAAATACCTGTAGTATGACAAGAAAATGAGGTTAATCTGAAGCAAATCAACATGATAGTTTTCCATTATTGGAACTCAAACAGGCTTGTCAACAAGGGATGACACAGAATAACAATGTTGCTGCTGTTACACAAGCAAGCGTTCACAGAACAAAGAGTATTTTGAGATTTGCTTTTCTTCTTATTTGGCAACATTATATCATGAAAATTAGTTTATTCTGTTAAAGCCCAGAAAGGCAAGCCCTTTTGAAATGACATATTATTTTGAAGCTTCTACTTTGCTCAAGTTTATCTCCTTTCCTGCCACACAGAGGAGTCTTTCATTGCTTTAGTCATTATTAGAAAGAGAGAATTAAGAAGAGCTTGCCAGAAAAATCTGGATTCACCATGCACTCCCATGTTAGTGGCGAGCCCTTTTTTTTCCTGTTATATGGACTTAATTTGTAAATTTTATAGGACAGAACTTCTGGTCATCTGTTATTTCTTTGGAACTAATTATACATGAAGCCTTGTTGGACCCTCCATCTGACTATAGGCACTTTTCTTTATGCCAGTCAGCTCTGTGCATTTACAGGTAGATGTTTGTTTGAGTTGAGCTGAAGTGTTCGCAAGATAAAGCTCTGATTAAAAAAAAAAAAAGGGATATTGCCCCCGTAGCTCCCATTCAGAGTGTTCTGGACTTCCTTTCTTCATTAACCAGATGTGGCAAGGAAACAACACCACCAAACTGAAATGGCTGGTTACTAATGATAACTTAGTGGATATAGTGTCACTCTTTATTTCCAATTTGGGGAACATTTTGTCAGAGCAGAGCTATATACTAGGGTCATCATTTTTTTAGAGTTACCAAGCAGGAACACAGTCAATTGGAAACACTGTCTGGGATGGAGAAGAAAGTTGGATGCTGTTAAAACCCACACAGTTTTGGAAATTGTTCTTTGCTTTTAAAAAATGCAAAAACCCTCAGCTCTTGTTTCAGAGAATCTGTGTCCTCTCTTAAGTGTGCTGAAGGAATAGTTTTCAGCAAGTTACTTCAGGAACATCCAGACTAACTAGGCACTCAGCTGGGTTTCTAGAGCCTGCCTGCTGCCTGGGAACAGCCTATTGGAATAAAGAACTGGGGCTTGGGGAGCAGGTAAATGCTCAGGATTCTGAGCCAGCCAAGAGAGAAGGAGGTAAGGTACCTTAAAAATGTTCCTCAGGCCTTACATCATCTGAAATGTAGACATCATATTTTCAGAAGTGTATAGTTGACTTTTATCATCTACCATTTATCATCTACCTTTAGCAGAACAGGAAGATCTGACAAGCATTCTCTAGGGTTCGTGCTACTTTACCACCACATGGACTCAGTTTTCACATTATTCTTTGCATGCTCTCTCCCATTTAATTAATTCTATTTTTCTGGTCACCCACTTTTCCTCTCCCTCGTGTCAAAGCAGCCTTGGTCCTTCCTCCAAACTACTGCTCAGGACTCCCACTCTAGTTAGCAGCTCAGTGCTTTGCTTCTGTGTCTGAGGTCTGTGCTGAGCTTCCCCCACCATCCATGATTTTTGGCATAAAATCTTTTGTTTGTCTTAGAACGCTTTCCCTTGCCCTTGGCTCCCAGGCAAGAAGGCTTTTCTTTGCTATTACTTTACATTTAGATTGGGTCTATCTTCTCAGAGCACCCCAAAGCCCTTTACATTCTCTGTGCAGGAATCAGTGGAGGGTGACTGCATTGGGGCTCTCTTGTTATTTCTGAATTCTTAGTTTCAGCACTGTGTGTCATGGAAACTGACTTGGTGACTGACAAGGTTAATTCTGCTTTACCTAATTCATTCCAGTAGAAAAACCTTGAAAAAGTACAGTTTAAGTGCATAGCATTTTAGAAGGAATATCAAGCACACTTCCTACACTGTTTTAATCTTGCTCTAAGGGAATATATGAGAAGCCTAGTTGATAGGGAAGAGTATTTACATAATTTAGATTACTCCAGAGAACTTCATTATAACACTTAGAAAAAGTAGAAAGAGCAAGACTTTTGGAGCGGGCTGTCTGGGCATCAGAACCATCCTTAGCTAATGATGCAAATCCACCCTTTAAGCAGACAAGGAGACTAGAGTTTGGATGGTGTTCATCGCAAAAGTGTAAAATGTGTGAAAAAAGAAATACTATTTTACATTTCCAAGGACATACCTCTATTTATTATGCTTTAGCCATTCAATAAAAAAGCCACCAACAAGGTATGCAAAGTGAGATGCTGGTAGAATTGCTTAAAAGCACATTGGTGTAGCTGTCATCCTACAGGGACAAAATGTAGTCAAATGTTTGAAGGCTTTACAGCCTTGCAACAACAGTGGTTTCCATGCTTACATAAGAACAGAGGAGGAAATATGATCGTATCTAAACTTAAGAGGTCAATCAGCAGCCACAGAAGAGAAAAATAAGACATTCCATTTAACTAGCTGGTTCCTTAATGCAACATGGTATATTAACTCTTATTTGAAGATAACTTTTGGAAGGGCAGAACACAACTGATAGTAGTGAGATTACATGTGAAAGAGCATTTACAGGCTATGAACAGTGAATTTTTGCACTGTGTATTCACCATATGCTTCCAGCCGACCAACCCACTGACTTTGAAAGACTCTATAAAAGGACTTGGGCTTTGGCCAATCCACCAGACTTTATTTATTGGTCCCTATAACCCACTGCATATATCCCTCCTACCTTGGGGACTTACAAATGTACAGCAGACACTGATGGGTACCTGTTTTGCACAGTCTATGCCCCTGACCTCAGGCTCCCCTCTTCCTGGTTAGTGTGTGAGACACCTCCTTGTATCTACTTCCCCTTATTTACAGGCAATCACAGAACACCTCCAGATTGAAGAAGCCTACCACTGACAGCACTGATTACATCACTGCGAGTAACAGAATTTTTCTTTCATCTGTACAAAATGCAGTGAAGAAAACCCCCGAGATGTACTCTGGAGGGAGAAACTTTAGGAAAGTCGCATTCCTGGCATGAGGGTTTCAGTCCAAGTTCGTCTTCTTAGAATCATAGAATCATAGAATGGTTAGAGTTGGAAAGAACCTTGAAGATCATCGTGTTCCAACCCCTCTGCCATGAGCAGGGACACCTCCCACTAGACCAGGTTGCTCAAAGCCCTATCCAGCCTGGCCTTAAATACTTGCAGGGATGGGGCATCCACAACTTC
>VZRU01017899.1:167676-268554 GCA_013398155.1 Pedionomus torquatus | reverse complement strand
CTTGGTGTCATCAGCAAACTTGCTGAGGGTGCATTCAATCCCACTGTCCATGTCTCCGACAAAGATGTTAAATAGCACAGGTCCCAGTACTGACCCTTGTGGGACAGCACCCATCACTGCCTGCCACTTGGACATTGAGCCATTGACCACAACCCTTTGAGTGCAGCCATCTAGCCAGTTCCTTATCCACTGAGTGGTCCATCTATCAAACCCATGGCTTTCCAATTTGGAGACTAGGATGTCATGTGGGACAGTGCCGAATGCTTTGCATAAGTCCAGGAAGATGACATCCGTTGCCCTGCCTTTGTCCACCAAGTTTGTGGCAGTATCATAGAAGGCCATCAAATTTGTCAGGCAGGATTTGCCCTTGGTGAAGCCATGTTGGCTGTCTCCAATTACCTCCCTTTTTCCTATGTGCCTTAGCAGATATTCCAGGAGAATCTGCTCCATGATCTTGCCAGGCAAAGAATTTCTTCCAAAATGCATCTGGCTGGTGCCATGCAGAATCCATGAATACCTCCAAATTCCTCTTGGCTGGTGCTGCTGTAATATATAGCCTACTTTTACACTGAATGTCATGAGCTTATTGACCACAGCGGTCTCAGAAATTCAGAAGATACTTAGTTCAACCAAGATTGTGCCTAGTAGGTCTCTGCACTTGTGCAAACTATTGTCCTTGGCACCTGGTTCTATCACCTGTAAAGTGGAGCACTCACATGACAGAAATCAAGATGGGCAAGAAATCATGCAGTTCAATGTGCCATACTTTGTTCTTATAAAAGACCGTTTCATGAGGAATATTGCGTGGTGCTGACATTTTGTGGAAGAACATTCAGTCTGGCCTAACAGTTACACTCAGTTGAACCCATTGCTGCTGCTGCTGATTGCAAGTTTACTGAGCTTTCCACTTCAGATGCTCAAGAATATCAAGGGCTAATCAGTGACTGACAAGAAAAAATAATGACGTATTGTTCCTGGCTAAAAATCTCTTCACCATTGTGCACCTGAAATCCCTTTAATAAGCCTTATTCTCTATTCAAACCAGGAATTAAGTCTGTGGTTGGAATACCTGGAAGAGATCTCTGCCCATCTGTATTGATCTCCTGATGATGCCACAGTTGTACTTGTCTAGAAGCAAAACTAATTCTTATTATTCATAGATGGTTACTGTGCCCTAAAACAGATCACAAATAATAACAATAAAAAAAAAAGGTATTATTGTTTCTAGCTAGTAAGTCACTAGAAAGGAAATTAGTAAAAAGTATGTTTATGAAATCTCATTATCTGGTCTGTACTTGTAAGGTGATTGACAAGTGTTCCATGTTTATTATGAATTAGAATGTAGTTACTTCTTTCTAGTTTATCCAACAGTCCTGCATGATTCAGGCTGTCATCAATAACACTGTCAGAGATAGAGAAACTCATGGTCGTTAATTCTGATAACTTTTTCTCTGAATCTGAACTTCATTCTGACTAACATATCCCTATGTCAGTTAAGCATTTCAGGAAAAAAAAAAAAAAAACAAAAAACAAAAAACCCCCAAATATTTGATAAGAATACAGTGGAGGACCTTTTCTACATCATCCTCATCAGTGATTGCAGTACAGAGACAAAAAGCTATGTACCACCATGACATGGGCAGCTCTTTTAAGTATTCAGCAGTACATTGGTTTTGATTTCACTAAGGTTCCTCAAGGCAATTCAGCAAAAATTTTTCAAAGGCAGTGTTTCACTGTTCTTCATAAAACAACAAAATTGACTGGATAAATGAGTCGGTGTCTGCCTTTAACCAGTTTAAAGAGCTTTCATTATCTTTCTGTGTCCAGATTGAACAAAACCCTTCTTTGTAAAGATGACTACATAGAATTATAGAATTAGACCTGACCTTTTGCAACACAAGAATCCCAAAATGAACAATGTTTTTTCACATTCAATTCCCACAGTGAAAAGCAAAGTATTATAATAGCAAGGAACTTTTAGCACCAAGGAGGCCTTTAGGCAATAGCACTGTCATTTGGAAGGTGAACAATGTCTGATTCAGGTTTTTATAAGGCTTAAGAACCTCAAAAACCTCCAGAAAGCCTTGATCTATTACCAAATTCTCAGATCCTTTTTCTTTCCTAGATCTGTTTTCGTAGTAAATATTACCCTGTTCCAAGAACACTAGTCCTGATGCACTATCCTGTGAGTATGAATATCTTCACCCAGAAAGCACGTTTCAACAGCTTGTAATTATCTTATGATCCTTCCGTTTTGTCAGTGCCTCCATGATCTGTAATGCACTATCCAGTATTAAGGCCAGATCATTCCAAAATTTGTTTTCCATTGAAACAAAATGTGTCAAGGAAAAGTTTAACCTTCACTCAGTATTTCAGATCAAGAATGGACTTCTGTTCTTCACAAATTAATTTTACCCTTGGAACAAGTAAGCCCCCTAGGTTACTAAGACCCTGTCACAATCCTCTGGGAAGAAATCATTAGGGACATTTTGAACATAGGAGCACCTATCTCCTTTGATCATATTTCAAAACTTCACAGGCTGTGGACCAATGGTGTTGGTGATTAGAGATTTCACATGGCATCTCATTCCTGGCAGGCAGAGATGAAGATGAGTTAGTCCATGACTCCAGCCCTGCCTGGGACCCTGTTTCCTGTTAGGTGGAAAGTTTACAGCTGTTTAAATGTCACTGGAGAGGCCGGGGAATCCCATGGTATGCAGAGGTACGGGTTGCCCCTGCTGGAGCAGTTCCTCCAGTCAGCAACCTACTCTCTGTCCTGTGCTGAGGAATCCTTGTGAAAGTAGAAAATAAAAGCAAAAGCCTGTGTTCTCTGCAAGTGCGGGACATCTGGTCCTTCTCAGGGGACATGCCACCATGTACTGCCCTTCAGTGGCAACTGGAGGGAACTGTGTGGCCCACCCAGTGGGGAAAGTTGAGCACCCCTGTTCAGGAGCAGTTATTTAAAATAGCAATTAGGGAAACATTTGGCTTTAAAGTGCTCAGATCACTTGCCCTTGCAACACAGCTTCAGGCCCTTTCCCCTCACCTTCAGTTCCCTTCATGTAGCTTTGCCCCCAGTTGTGTCCGAAGAGCAGTTCCTCCGCCTTTACCTTATACCCATGGGGGCTGCCACTTGGAACCACAGCCCCATCCCAGCTTCGACCTGCTTCCTGAAGGCATAGGGCTGCCTGCCCTGCATCGGCGGGGGGAAGCTTTGTTGTACTGCTGGCTCTGGCTAATTGGCTCTCCCAGACCTGATATTCTCCAGGACTCTTAGCACAAACAGCCAGGGAAACAGGAGGACAGAAAAGGCCTCGGGGTGTAAAGCTTACGCTATTGAAGTAAGATGCAAAACTCCCTTTGACTTCAACAGGGTCAGAGTTTTACCCTGTAGCTTTAATTAGCTTGCATTGTTGTAATTGTCTTGTGCTGCTACATGTGGAATGTGAAGTGTGGTATGTTCAATAGTGATGTATACATAAATGATTTAAGAGGATATTAAAGTGGAAGAGTGCATTTAAATGGCATGAAGTTACAGGAACAGGCTTGTTTAAACACTGCATACTCCATGCTTCATAATGAAACTGAAATCTGTGATGCCCCTGTCATTTAACAAAACAAACTGGCTTCCCTAAAAAGAGTAGCTGTGAACCACTGGGAAAAAATATCACAGAAAAATGATCTGACAAAAACACCTATAAAGCAATTCCAATAATTCAGAGCATCCTTTTTAATAAAGGCCTGAAGTTTTCATACAGAAGTATGAGTTTTAAGCAGGATGAGATGACTGTTCTGACAGGGAGAGGAACGAAAATCTTAACCCTCCTGCAAAAAGGGAAGGGATGCTTGGTATAGGATGTTTAGCATGCTGGAGCGTAGAGGACATAGGAAACATGTGTCAAGGTGTCACAAGTGGTGCATGGTGGCCAGAGAGCCAACATTGCAGAGTGATGGATATTTTGACAGGAGACACTGTGTGAAGAGTGTTCCATGCAAATGCTGTGCCTAGGATAATGAATAGTATAATTTTTTCCTCTTCTGAGAGTTTCACTGGAAAGGACACCTGGATTTCACTGAAAAACCCCACAGAGGAATTTAAAAAATGTTTTATTCATTTATGGTACAGACTCTGTCTTGTGTGCAGATTTCATCATTTCATTGTCTTTGGTATCTTGAAGAAGAACAAACAGCTGGGTCCTCACTACATGCTTCCATAAAGGATTTATTTTATTTTATTTATTTTTTTTTTCCCCCGAGGAAAATACCAGTCTATTTGTGCAGAAAAGCACCAGGCAACACTTCCATATTTCCCATTTCTTGCCCATGCTGAGTGAAGTCAGTCCAGTTAGGGAGAGTAGAATAGGAAGATCCACATATTTTCTAGCATATCTGAGTCCTTCCTCCCTCACACGTGCTTGAGCAAAGAGCAGTGAGGCCAGGCACTACCACTGTCCTTAAATGTCCGCCCATGAATGTGCACAGGGCTTCAGTTCAATAGAAAGTTCACAATCCAGGATTCAACCCATGTTTATCATTAGTGTTCAGCCGTGGCTTCTGCATCACAACTACATGCAAGATAACTAAAATGAATCATCTCATGCACTTTTCTTGACTCATCCCCATATTTTCAGTCTCTGGAAGTTTGCTTTTTGACATTCCTTTGAGGTAGAATAAAAGAATCATTTAGATTGAAAAAAACCCTTAAGATCATTGAGTGCAACCATTAACCTTGTACTAGATCCACCACCAAACCACGTCCCTCAGCACGACATCTATATGTCTTTTAAATACCTCCCAAGATGGTGACTCCGCCACTTCCCTGGGCAGCCTGTTCCAATGCTTGACAAACCTTTTAGTGAAGAAATTTCTTCCTAGTATCCACTCTAATATCCACCTCCCCTGGTGCAACTTGAGGCCATTTCCTCCAGTCCTATCACTTGCTGCTTGGGTAGATAGGATGATATCAGGTTTTTGCTTCTTGAGGGAGAGAGGCTGATGGTCATTCTGCTTTGTGCTTCACTTGCACAGGTTTGCTTCAGTTCTCACACTAACGGATTCCAGGGTCCTGATGTGCTGTATATCATAAATGTAATGCTGGCAATTCTGTCTACTTTCACTGTATTTCTCATTGCTTACGTGATAGCTGTGAGAACACAAAACGTAACTCAGTGTGCTCTGCATTCTCTTAAGGGAAGAAAAAGTTTCTTTCCACCTCCTTTGTTATTGCTTGAACAATATTTTTTGCTAATGCTATTTACAACTGAAATGTAATGTTTTATTCTTTAATTTTCTCTAGATTCTATATAGCTTCTCTTCTTCCTTTTAGGAAAATCTGGGGAGACAGAATGTCTCTATCAAGAGAATCCCCTGCATAAGGGAATTAAAAAAACAACTTGTAATGAAATATGCTAGCAATTGTATAAAAATACATTGTGTGGGACTTTTGCCTGTGGCAGTATGTACGCACATGAATGACAGTATTGTGTGAGACAGAGCATTGTGTTGTTCAGTGCCAGTGTATAAAGCTACACTTATTTTGCATAAATATTTGACTGCTTTCTGGGATGTCTGGGATTTTTTTTTTTAAAGTAATGCTCCATTTTTCTTTCTCTGCAACAACTCCTTGGATTTGCATGTTTCAACCACGCTGTCACAATGGGGAAATGTTCATGTGTCACTTCAGTACATTTGATAAAATCAGGGAGGGGGAAAAGCAGGAATAAAATTTACAGCTTGAAAATCAACAAAATCTTATCTATTTTTCATCCATAAACTATTCAATAAAAGAAAAGGTCACAGTTTTAGACAAAAAAGTCCTTTAAATTTCTAATTATTGAAACTTCACAATGTTCCACATACCTATGGACCACCTCCACACCTCCATGCAAATTCAGAGAGGAGATGTCAGCTGGGGACATGGTCCCTGAACCAATATCTACAAATAATTGTGTTTCAGTGTTTCAATCCCATGTGGACTTAGGCAATGAAGATTCTTCTCTTCGTTGAGGCTCCGAAGTAAGAATTTTTTATTTAGATCATTTGATGGTGAGAGTAAGTCATTCAAATTGATCTGGACTGCTTACTTGTTGGGATCCACTGTCTTACAGTCTCTTTACATTTAAGAAGCAGGAAGGATGCATCTGCAGGATGAGAGATGACACCTTGGAAACTGGGGTCTCAGAAGAGGATTCAAAGGTAAGAAAGGACGAGAAATTCAACAAGAGCTTCCAATGCAGCATGGGGAAGCTAGTTTCAGCTTTGTAACTAGAGGGGCCAAAGAGGAGGTATCTCTCAGCTCATTGAAATGATTCATGATAGGACAATGTGTTCAGGTTCTGTGCACACAGGATGTAAATTTTTTATTTATGTTATTTTTAATTTAATTTTAAAGTTTGAAATTGGAAATTTAGTATGAAAAAGGTCTTAAACTTTATAAACTTTTTAAATGTTAGAGAAGAGGTTTTGCAAAGAAATGTGACTCATTCAGATTCAGACATAGACTGAAAAATGGCATCGTGAGTAGAGACATGATTGGATGGTGAGTTCTGAAGAACCTTAAAGTTCCCATCTTATCTAACAGAAAATAATGCCTGATGTTTTGCATATTGTTTACATAAATTAACTAACATTTAACACTGTGAATTATCAAACTAATGGGATAGAACCTCTGTCTCTTGGAAACTTGGTCAACACTGGATGCCTGGGAGGTGCCTGATTAGCCATCCTTACAAAAATGTTAGTTAGCCTTCAGAACAAGGGTAACTGAATAAGCATTAGTAGACTATGTTATATGGGAGATCCAGTAGATTATCTCAATCTAAGGCCTCTTTAGTCTGTACACCTGATGAGCTCAAAGAAAGCTCTTAGAAGGCTGGTTCAGGACAGAGTTCTCCCATTTTGCTGCTTTTTCTGCCTAGTTTGTTCACTCACCACTTCCAGATGTCATCTGTGACACTTCCCGTAGACATCAGAGTAACCAAAACTGAAGGGAAGGCAAGAATTGAGAGCAGCTTGAAGCTTCGCCCAGTAACAAGTTGGCAAACTGAGTTATCATGTTTATCCAACTATCACTCCAGGGAAACTGCACAAGTGCAAATGGCTTTTCAGCCTTGGGTATCTCAGGGACAACATTACCAGGAGGTAGACTGACTCACTAAACATCCAGTAAGTCTTGCTCTAAACCATTTCATTTCATTTGGCTCAGTCAATTTTTATATGTGCTAGCAGGCACATGGAAACACTGAAGAGGACTTGACTCTCTGTGCAGTAAATCTTCTGTCG
Source organism: Pedionomus torquatus (assembly GCA_013398155.1). Lineage (NCBI taxonomy): Eukaryota > Metazoa > Chordata > Aves > Charadriiformes > Pedionomidae > Pedionomus > Pedionomus torquatus. Next base: position 261,273 of record VZRU01017899.1, on the reverse strand, counting down.
CCTTATGCCTGTAGCCTGTGTTACAGGCCTGAAAGAATGATAGCCAAGGTTTCTGGGTGCACAACTCTGTTGCAGATGAAATCAGAGTATTTACATTTCACTGAAATGATTCCTGTTTTGATAAGCAACGTTTTAAAGTTCACAAATTTACGCTTGAGAAAGCCATAATTCAAACTAAATACAAATCTACTTCACAGTATGTCCAACTGAAAAAAAGAAAAAGTAGTTTGACAAAAGAAATATCCGTTTCATCATTATGTGATGTGCTGCTGAAAGGGATTCAGGAGACCCGTCTCAGATGGGAGAAAGGTTGAGATCGTGAACAAGTCACAGAGCATGAAGGTAGTTTATTCTCTGTGCTGTGTCAGGAAGCAGTATTGACAGGATGCTCAAGGAGTCAATCTTTAATTTGAGTCTGTGAGCTGAGACGGGCAAAATTTGAGCCATGCTCTGCAAGCCTATGGACACAACAGGACCAGTTTATGCCCTCTGCATATACTGCACTGCAATTCTCCAGTCCTTAGAAGTTTGGCACTGTACAAATTTTTAAACATGGGTCTCATCAGAGCAGGAACCACTCAAAATAACCATGCCCCAAACAAGCCCAATGTCTCTGTGCCTCTCTGCAATAAACTGCATAAGCATCCAGTCATCTATAACTCAATATCCCATCCAAACAAATCACAGCACACTGGTGATTCACATCTCCTCAGACTCTCCTTCCACAAAGGGTTGCAAACTTTGAACATCAGGGTGTGTAGCCTGGCCTTAGGGGATGGATTCTATGCATGGTAGGTGAATTAGGAGTCAAACTTAGATTCAGACTGGGGTAAAATCTATAACACAGGCTGTACCGACAAGCTATAGAGCCTGTAGTCTTCAGAGCAATTTCCACAGGGTTGCTTCTCCTCTGCATGATTTCCCACCCAAAAGGAATATTAACATTTTCATAATGGCACTTGCTATTTGTAAGTGTCAAGAGAGACTGCGTCTCTTCAGAGGAGGAACTTGGCATTTCTGTGGAACAGTTGTTAACCTCATTAAGTACAGATTGGTTTCACCAGGTCCGAGCATGAGAAGAACTTGACTGTGTAAAAGATGCTATGCCAATACATAAGACAAAACATGCATAATTTTAACAAGCTGGACAAACAAAGATTGGCAGAGGAAACAAAGATGGAGAGAGGCACTGTTCATCGGGTAAATGGCAAAAGCAGTGCATACAGTTGCCTTACATGGTGTCTCTGAGCAGATAAATTAGTATTGTGAAAGTGTCCATATTTGTTAACATCAGATATTTTTATTATATTTCCATTGAATTTTTCTTGGCAGGGGTTCTTCATGTTACTAAATTCTGGCCATATTCTTTGAAAGAGTGATTTAGTTGCTGTAGGTTAATAGATGTGAGTTTTGCTGTCACAGGGAAAAGCCACTATTTTCAGTCCTTTAAAATACTTGTGTTCTGGTGAAGGAGGTGAAACAGCTGAAAAAACTTACTGCACATGGCCAGTGGAAAAATCAACAGATGACAAAAATTAAAACATGTTGCAATAAAGTGAAATCAGCTACACTTTATCCTAGGGATTCATTCATACAGTGTTAACCCTATATGAAGGGAAACCTGATATGTTTTCCCTATTGCAAAATACTCAACAACAGAATTTGTCAGCTATGCTGTGGTAATTCCTCCTTCCCACATTACTCCACTGAGCAATACTGAACATTTTTTAACAATTAGTGGTCTCACAGACTGTTTGCTGTTTAAAAGCAGCTTTTGTACTTAAAGCTGAAAAAACCCTAATATTCTGGGGAAAAAATACAGAGGATTAGATTGTTTTCAAACATTTTTATGCAAAGATGTAAGTGTCCTTCAAAGTAAAATGTTCTGTTCTTGAAAAAGAATAAAAAGCTTTGCATCCATTTATATGAAATACTTGAACAGATACATATTCTCTTCCTTACTTTCATGTGAGCACCCAGAGCAGTTCAAGAGTTTTTTCAATAAAATGGTTTGTGACAGAAAAGCAGTTTCTGCAGAATCAAAATTTCCACAGGGAGAATTTATTGAGTTTCTTTTCTTTTTCTCTAAGGAAAAGAGAATTTAAATATTTAGTTCTGAAACATGCTTTGAAGTGTATGAATTACCTTCAAGCTGAAAATTCTGCTTTCATTGCATCTATAAATAACTTGTGTGTCTCTCGGTCATGCATATTGGTAATGTTAGCAACCAGTCTGGGTCCCAGGCACTTATTCCTGAAGGGCACAGAAAGGCATGCATTTTGACTTAACCTGTGTTTCAAAACTCACCAAATAAAATTATCAGTCTTCCGAGAGCTTTATACAGTCTATATTTTCAGGTGGAATTGGTAATAGCTGGGAGTCTGAAACAGTTTGGTCACATTTAATCCCATGGCACTCCCCTATCGATGAGGTTTCTTATTACACCGTTCCACTACTTTGTCTCAGAAAGTGACAACCAGTTCAATACCGCACAATGCTATCTGCGGTTCACAGCACAGGCACAAATGAGTTGCAGCCCAGTACAATTCCTGATTTTTAATTATGATCACTGGCAAATAAAGTTGCTGAACTATCAAAGAGAAGTTCAAAGCTTTTGAACTAGCAATGTGAGTTTGTTCCACATAAACTCTGGGCTAACTATTATATTCTTATTTTTATTAGTTGTTATCAACTATTATTTATTTCCTGCATACAATTATATGTTATATTCATTATTTTGTCTGCTATCAATGGCTGCTTTGTAATCTGAGTAGTCTGAATCATGGCGAGGAAGATGACTAAAACATCTGCAATAATAGAAACAAAAAGGTTTCTATTAGGTTTAAATGATAAATTATTATAAGTAAATAATCTAAACATTTTTAAATCTATACCAGAGCTGGAAAGTAGTTAAGTGGAAATAACACTACTATTAAAGGCTTATGGTTAGTTAAGGTAGTTTTCCTTAAGATGACGCAGCCCGGTTGCTGTTTATTTCTCCTGTCCTGAAAAGCCAGGTACTCTTGTTAACAAAGAGCCAAAGAAATCGTTACACATACATTTCTGGAAATGACATTTCAGTGAGTGTCAAGGAATACAGAATCAAGCATACGATCGTGTTGTTCAGTATCCCACACATGGCAAAGGAGGTGAAACAACCTCTGCAAAATGTGAATGCAAAACTCTATTCAGCAGAAGTCTATCCAACACCCTGAAATGAGAGTCTGACTTAAAACCAATGCCTGAGATTTTATATTGTTTCTGAAGTACACTGTAACAGAACAACGCAAAAGGTGTTAACACGGGAGATTGAGTTAGCTGTGGTATCTGTACTGTCTGTTTTCTGTATCCATGCTAAGCCTGTTGCACCCCGTATAAAAAGAGAAACCTCATGTAGGGAAGAAGAATTCTGAAGGAAATATTGATTTGTACTACAGTATATTATCCCTATAATTCTCCATCCTGTTCTGAACATCTTAATAACTTCTCATGAAATTTAAGTCTTCTTAGTGTTTTATCTGATTTTACCTATCACAAATCTTGTAACCAGAAGTAGTACAAAGCCAAGCATGTAGTAGCATGATTTTTTTCCTTCAAGAAAAGAACTGCATATATTTATGAATAATGAGAACTTCAGCATTGTATAAGCAAGGTTAAAACTGAATTGATTTCTGAAGGGTATCTTACAAAAATCAGCTGTAAGGCAAAACAATGGGAGGCAGGGTTGGTTGGACAGGACCCAGCTACAACATTGGCATAGAGCAGGGTCTGGTTGCTCCTGCTGAGCTGCAACAGGGGCCTGGGGCTGTGGTCAGGGGTGGGGAAGACCCCAGGGGAGGCTGGGCAGGGCCAAGAAGTGCCATGGGTGCCCCCAGGGTGCAGATACCTTGACTAGCGTAGTCACTTTTAGACTAGCATAGTCACCCATATCATTCTCTATGAATGATACTAGCAATGAAGAAAAGGCTCACAGACTGTGAGGGAACAGCAAGGCTTTCAGAAAACTTGGAATCCTCAGTTAGATGCAATTTTTGGAAAAGAGACTGTCTTTTCATGAGGTTCTTCATACTTGTAAAACCCACCTCCTGCCAAAGGTAGCAGGAACTTTAATGATAGTCCCTGTGTAAGGGAATATTTTAAAATAAGTAAATAAATTGCCTTACTGAAATTAAAAAAAAAAAAAAAAAGACAGCACCAGAGGTGTTAGTTTTACAGGAAATCCTGTCTCACTTGGATGGATATTGAGAGCCTGAAAAACAGCAGAACTGTTAGGTAGCGGCAGTGAGAGAAAGAGAGCTACAGAAATACTTTACAAAGGGACACTATTCACCCTGTGTGTGTATGAACGGCACATACAGAAGGTTACACTCTTTAACAGAAATGTATAAAATCTCAGTACAAAGTCCGCTTTTTACTGCTGTCCTTGAGACATGTCACAGTGCATCCCTGTTGCTAGACAGATGCTAATCCTGTGTTAGTGTAGCCAAAACTACTTCATCAACGCAAGAAAGCCCTTGTCCATCATAAGAACCTCCATTGAAATAAAAAGGAAAAATAAAACCTGAGGGAAAGAAAATTAATCTTAAAATTTGTCTTGAGAAGCAGCAGACCTGGACTCCGTTAAGCAAAGGGTAAGAAACCAGTTCCAGATAATGAAATTACTTTTTCTTGAAGTTGTCCTGTACCAAGACACAGGTGCAAATTTCCAGAGGACCCGGCAAGGAGGGTGCACTTTGACATCACCCTCACAGATCATACCAGATGGTTAGCTGGCAGTTGCACAGTTGCAAGCTCATCCCATGTGCATTCACCCCCAGCCAGATGTACACATCAAGTCTTGTCTTTTTACATTCTGTATCTGCCAAGTTGAAATGCAATGAGCTTATTAATATGTACAGGATTCAAAGCAGGGTGGGCCTTATAGGTCAAAATTAACCCAGAATTAATTATGTGCCAAAGAGCAGAACTTTGCAGAAGTATGCATCATGCCCTGTGCTAGAAGATCTGTAGACACTGCTTCACACCTGGAGAGTGCCAGGCTTAAGGACAAAGAACTTCCCTTGTTTAGTTTCAGTTCAACTGTAAAACAAATCCTGGAATTGAGTAGAGCCAGATCTGACTCAGGGTTTTGCTCTGTGAGGGATACCTATGGTTTAAAATGCAGGAAGATAAAGATAGCATAGCACTGACCCGGGGCACATCTTCAGTTTCATATTCCCCTTTGCTTGCTATTTTGGATTAAAATCTGTGTGATACAAAGCAACGTTTTGTCACAAAATGTTCACTGTCTTTTTTTTTTTGGGCAGCCAGATGAGCTTTTGGGGCCAGCTTTTATCTGTCATCAATCAGTAGGCAATGCTTAGTGGTGGTGCGAATGAAGCAGTTCATCAGAGTATGATTTGCAATAGGGTGAAAATATTTAGATACTCTATTTGAACGTGTGTGATATTTTTGCCTACTGTCCAAAATGAAAGCCAAACATGATACTGAACCATTCATTTCTGCCCCAAATATTCAGGAAAGTAGAGCTATGTCCTTGTTTATTCTCCACAATTACTCAATGTATCCTTCCAATAACTGCTTTGTACTATTTTTTACAAAACTGTTTTTTTCTTTTTGGTTTCATAACCAGAATCCTAAAAGAATTTTCCACAGCTGAAAGACTGTTTCTGCCTGGCTTCCTGATGCATGGATAAACTTTGTCTCCTGCATTGCAATAAGTTATTCTTACTGCAGAGATTGACGTTATTCTAGAAAAGCAAGGCACTGGACTATGTCCAAGCACTCAGAAACCTCGGTGATAACAAGGACTTTGTATGTAGGGAAGGAGAAGTACAGTCCTGTGCCATCTGTATATCACTGACTTTTAAATCCACTTCACTTAGTATCTGGATGCATGTAGACATTGAAAGGGACTAGAGAAAGAATGGGTCTTTGTCTAGTTGAAGACTTACTTTGGATTCATACCACCTGTCAGACTTGACATAAGGTCAACAGTGCCAAATACTGCAAAGATATTAAGGAGAATAAGAATGGATTTCTCCCTTGTATCCATTGACAGCAACAGACCTTCTGTGCCAGTCATCCATCAGTGCCAGTGAGACAGATTCAGCTCTCTGCTCCAGCCTGTGTCTGTACTGCCTGTGACCCTCGATTAACATGAATAAACTTGTAAGTGTGTTCTCTATGAGGTTTCTTTAGAATACCAGGGTTGATGGTAGGTGGCAGATGAACTGAAATTTTGTATTCAGGACATATTTCTGAGGAGAAACAACTGAGGATGGGTACTGCTAGAAATTCTGAGATTCCTTTCCTGAATTAAGCATTAGCTATTTCTGCCTAGATGATAAAGCAGAGATATAATCATAACATGAGTCCCCAAGTCTTTGGTCCTTGTCCTGTGGGTGTAATGTTAGTATAAATTAGCAAGCTGTCTAATTTGCTAGAGCCTGGAAATTCCTGCAGTTGTACTGGGACCACCAAGCTTGGGGATAGCTGAGGAAATCTCCATGGAGAGCTACTGCACAGACACATGAGCACAGAAGACCTTTGTAATATGTGTGAGTAAAATTTTTAAAAATCTACAGAAACTAGTTTTGTGTTGCAATTCTGAATGAGCCCAAAAGAGGTATGTAGCAGGGACTTAATAAGGTTGCTGCATGTTACCACTTGTAATGGTTGCTCTTTTGCGCCATAGTGTTCTCTCAAACCTCATTTGTGTTGTGCCACCATTAACAGAGAATAACAAAGAAACATTTCATGAAAGTCTATGAAGTACTGGGGGGGGGAAGGAGCCCACTATTCCCAAGGAAGGAGCGTTCCCTGACCAAAAATAACTCACCTTCATGTTAAGATAGCATAGATAGAAGGAACAGACAGACTCACAGAATTGCAGGATGATAGGGGTTGGAAGGGACCTCTGGAGATCGTATTGTCCAATCCCTCTACCAGAGCAGGTCCACCTAGAACAGGTTGCACAGGATGGCATCCAGGCAGGTTCTGAATGTCTCTGGAGACACAGACTCCACCACCTCTCTGGGCATCCTCTTCCAGGGCTCTGCCACCCTCAAAGTAAAGAAGTCCCTCCTCACATTTAGATGGAAGTTCTTATGTTCAAGTTTGTGCCCGTTAACTCTTGTCCTGTCACTGAGCACCACTGAAAAAAGACTGGCCCCATCTTCCTGACACCCGTCCTTTAAGTATTTATAATCATTGATCAGATATCCCCTCAGTCTTCTCCAGCTTAAAAAGACCCAGCTCCCTCAGCCTTTCCTCAGAAGAGACATATTCTAGTCCCCTAATCATCTTTGTAGCCCTTTGCTGTACCCTCTCCAGTAGTTCCCTGCCCTTCTTGAACCAAGGTGCCCAGAACTGGACACAGTAGTCCGTATTCCACCTCACCAGGGCTTGTCCTGGTGAAGTACAATATAAATAAGGCAATTGGTGTTTTGATGTTAGGCTTATTATAGATGGCCCATTCTTCACACAAACCGTTAAGAATTAGCTAACAAAACTATCTTATCATCCATGGTTCAGTGAGTGGACAACAAAACCAAACCAGAGGAGTGTCAGTGAAACTGTGGAGAGATATAAGATGTCAACTCTTTTGTTTTTCCCGTCTTCAGGCCTTTAGTTACAATTGATACAAGAACCTTAAATTCAATGTAGGAGACCTTATGCAGAATAGAAGGTTCCTCATGATTTCAAATGCAATTTTTCTTGTCATTTGACGTGTCACAGGTTCAAGCAATATTAATTTGGGGTCATGTAGTGAAGTAACTACGTCTCTTGCAATTACAGTGAGAGTTGCGGAAATAGGAATACATTAAAATGACCAGCTTTTAACATAATGTTTTGGAGACTGAGTAGACTTACAACAGATATGCCAGCTTTTTCTCTGAATTTGACTTAACTGAAGGAACCATTCATATCCTAAAATTAAATATTCACATCCATTATTATTCTCGGACTAGGGACAATAATTTAAATTAATATCAAGATGCGTTTTTAAAAATCATCAATCTGCCATCTTAACTACATTATTTTCTACCTTCAGGCACTTGTTGTAGTTTTTATGAACATGATTCAAATAAATTGGCTCTTTCTCCTCAGTGGCTTCTTTAATTACTTTGTTATTATCCAAGGAACTGGTTTAATTTAAATGAACACAGTGTTCCTGCTGCTACTACCCAGAGAAAACACAGACTCAGAACATGCTGTTTTGTAGTTACAGTGTATGACTCTGCATGTGGATGCCAAAACTGGTCTGGTCTTACCCGTTTACCTACCTTCTGGTGATCCGACAGACTCCTACCAGCCCAGCATAATCACTTGTCCTGAAAACCATCTTGCGAGTCTTTCCAGATAAAGAGTAAAGATAATTAGGCAATTAGATTAAAGGACACTTTTAACAGAACATTTATTTCATACCTAGACTACACAGTTACTTCATATGACCCAAGGCAATGTTCCCTTACCAAATATTTGTGTATTTTTAATCAAAGAAATGTGTGTAACACATAAACACAAGGAATTAAGAGTATTTGCCCCCTTATGTCCTTAATCTTTGTAGCCAGTAATACCAGTGGGTAATCCAGTTCTGTACATAGGTGCAAGATTCCTTCCCCCCCCTTTTTTTGGTGTCATTCCAACTAAAGTACATAATAAAATACACAAGAAGGTGGTTTTTTAAAAAAATACAAGCAAACATTGGTACTTCATAAAATATTTAAAGACCTTACAAAAACGCAAAACTGTATTTCATTTCCTGAAATAGTTATAGTTTCAAACTCCATCTATTTCTTTTAAACCAAACCCATATGTGTTTGAGGCAGTTTTAATCTGTAGCAATGCTTTCTTTTTGGCTGGCCTGCATGAGTGAACATTAAGTATGAAGCAACAAGTACAGCAAGTCAGGATAGCGAGAAGAAATTGTTGTATCTCAAAGAGCAAATTGTTCAAATCTAAGTAATTTCAGTTTGTTTGTCTTTTTCTGTGATTAAATATGAACTACATGACCATATTTTATAGCTGTGATCTAGGTAGCTAGCACATTTTGATTTTGCTATGTGTTTTAATGGTAAGAAGTCATCCCTGGGCCATAAAGCTGTCATTTTGTGTCATTTCCCTCTACAGATAACGTGCGCTGTCATATTTTAGAGCAGCGTTCACATATGTAGTCAAATGAGGGACAAAGTATCACACAGACTACTTACTTTTGTTCTTCCTTTATCACTTTCTTAATACCAAAAGGAGCTCTCAGTGTCAAACTGCTGGAAAGGCGAGTGCAGGGAGGAAACAGCTCCTGGTCACAGGTCTCACGTGGACACCTTGGGAAGTCATTTGCAGAATAGGTGAAATGCAGCCCCTTGATTTAATGGCATTTCTCACTGTTCTTATAGAGACAGAAACAACTACTTGAAACACAAGTCAGAGGAGAGCCGGGCCGGGTGGCTCACTGTACTTAAACTGAGTTTGCTATAGGCGACAACCCTCGTTGGCCCTGATGTAGCTCCAATTTCATCTAATTTCTGTTGCCATTAGTCAATTAATATTGTCATCACAAAATCAGAAAGAGAGGCAAACGCAAGGAAGAGTCTGTGATTATTTTCTTTTTTAATGTGATCTCTGCTGAGCATAAGGTTTATATTTGCTTAATTAGGGCTTCACTATAAACATTAATGACCCTAAGGCCAACCTGATTTGTTTGAGAAAGGTAATAAATTATCTGCCAGAACAGTTTGATCTCTGTATAGAAGTCTTACTCCAGCTGGAGCCTAACTACATCCCCAAGCTTCCCATCAGTTCATCTCACACATCTTTTACAGCACCACAATTCCTCTTGCAGCAGCCTCAGACATGTCAGTAAGAAAAAATATAAAAAGCCTCGTCTTTCCTTTTCAGACGGATGCTCTGCTGCCCACCGCAGTGCTATGTCCTGAACAATCATTGCTTCTTGCGACTACCAGGAACGTGTCAGGATCCTGAAAGAAATAATTAGATGCCAACTTTGGATAATAAGAGTATTTAAAAATCAATTAGCCTTAATGGGAATACTTTGCAAGTTTTCTCATGATTCTGCTGTTTGACACAATGTGTTGAAGTGTGTCTCACAGACAAGTAATAGCCCAGTATCTCACGGGAAAGTAAAGCCTCTGCTGTGATGTACTAAGAGTGCATTTTACTGCTTCTGGAGTCCATTCATTTCTTGCCATACCAGCATCAATGAACTTCCTAGCTGCTGTCAGTGTGTTTAGTGCACATGTCAAACCAGCACTGTGCTAGCCCTGACATCAAACAAACTGGCGGCAATCAAGATATTACCTCGAGCTGGCAAGAAAGAAAAATAACAGGACCCTATAAGGAGCAATAACTGAAACACTTTCTTTATCGACCACCCCAAGTTTCCTGTAATCTTGTGGCCACAGAATAATTAATTTGCTACAGATGATAGCATGAGGAGTGTTGAGAAGGAACAAATTATATATTTTGCTTCACACTCCATGGAAACGTCATTTTAAAGCATTTTAAAAAGGTTTTGGGGTGTATGTTCTATTTCTCATTTCCTGGGATTTGCCTGGGAACCAGTCTGGTCCAACTTTGTCCCCTTGCTGTAAGTGCATCCTTGAACACCTCTTACCCCTAAAAGGCAGATTACAGACACAGCACTGCTGCTCTGCTTGGCAATGTGAACACTTTTTGGATTGTTTTTTTTTCCTTACTGCTTTCTCTCTGATGCCCTGATGTTATATGATGGGGTAAGTGCCTGATCATTCAGTTTGTATGTCCTTCTGAATACAACTATCACCAAATCCCTTCAGATTGACTTGACTGTAAGATTTACTTCTTTTCTAGTCTTCCCTAAATCCATAAAAAATATGCATTTTATTTTCTTGCCTCTAAGGAAAGGAAAGAAGCCAAAGAACCACAGAAATGTGGCCTCTTCCCCTGTTCTCCCTTTGGTCTGTCCCCAAGATCTGAGTATGTGATAGTTTGCACTCAAGATCAGTCCCCTCCTTTCCTGGGGGGTACCTGAACCCATTTTTCCAGGGAACCACCAGTGTCAACAGGCTAATTCTAGGTAGAATTTTGCTTAACCCTTCTGGTTGATGATGTTCCAACTGGTATAGATAACAACCCCCTTCCCCACCCCAACTCTCAAAAAAAAAATAAAAGGACATTCAAGCCTGGGGTTTGAAAGCCAACAGGAAGATGAATTACCTGGGTTTCAGAGCCCAGTTTAGTGACTATTTTGTCCATTATCATCAATAACATAGTGCTAGAAAGGCAGATCATGCAATTCCCACAGCCTACAGCAGCCCATAGTCTAGTCCTCCTGGGAGAAGGGAAATCTGGGGCCCGGTGCTTCATGCAGCAATTGCCCTCCAATGTCTCAGGTATGTGCTATAAACGTTGGGCCATAGTCAGAAGGGGATAAAGAGGAGCCCCAGACCAGCCTTGTCCACACTATTTTGCTCATGAAACACCTCTTCCTACTTACACACACACACATACACACAAAAAGGCAAATCCAAAGCAAACAAACAGCTATTGTTGTATTTCTGGCCAAACCAACTCGATGTTTTGTTGATGTTGTTTCTTAAAATCCTCTTTGTGTTGAAACACTTTGATATATTATTAAACAGAATGGCTGTTCATATAGTAGACAAATATTCGTCTGTTATACATACTAATAGCACAAAGATACTGCATAGGGAAGGGAATATAACGATTTTTTTTAAAAAAATACTTCATAAGCTAAGTAAACAAAAACACATATATAAATCAAAAATAGCATAAATCAAATTTTGTCTGTGGGGTGCCCTTTCAAGCATCAGAGCGTGGGAAGAGACTGCTGTGAAACATTAAAAAAATAGCTCTATTTGCATCATTTCAGTGGCTCCAAACAAAACAGCCATCATTGCATGAGATGAATAAGGGATGCACTTTCCCCTGTCATTTTGCCTGGCACTTTCAGACATCAGCTCAAACTTTAATCAGCACTCAGCCAATCCTGCAGCATTATCATATCACTTTGACCATAAAATAAATAAATAAGCAAACTCACACAGATGCAGAAGCGTATCTGCTTGAATGGATTGTTTGGGGATCTCTCCTTGAAGTTAGTTTCTCAGGCTTTTTAAACGGGTAGCCTTGAGCTCATCTATCTCTTTAAGTACCAACACTATGAATCACCTCGAAGAACTTAAAAAAAAAAAAAGAAACAGAAAAAAAAAACAACCAAAACCCCACTTTATTCTTGTACTAAAAATGAAAAATGAAGTTCCTTCTGAATTCCACCTGAGAACTGTGTCATCGTTTTCTTTTTCTTCTTTGAGTTTATAGACTTAAGGAATCAGCATTTCCCAGGCTTTGGCTGACAAATATTTGTATACGAAAACACCTGCACGATTAAACAGAACAACATGCTTACAACTTATCCTTTACTCCTCTTAGCAATCAATTCTTTTGCAGATTTGCACAGTTATGATGACACAGTAGCATTGTTTCTAAGCACTTGTTTCATCTGCCTGTGTTCTCAAGTGCTTATCATTAGAGTATATTACAAAACAGTGCTTTGAGCTGTGTGAGCTGCCAGCTATGACCCTGAGAAAAGACATGGGGGCTACTGTTTCACACACTTCCTGGAATCAGATGGGAATGTGGACTGTGGTCGTACAGTATCCTCTTTACCCAAAGCAATGGGTAGAAGCAGGTAACTCACTTGGAGAAGATGGACAAGATTCCTTCCTAGCTGTTCCCATCATGTTGGCAGGTTTATATAGTGCTGTTGTTTCCAATAAAGGCAGTCTGCAGCAGAAAGGGGGCTCCCGTGTCCAAATCCCCCTTCCTTGAACATGGAGCTAACCTTTGTTCTCTTGTCTTTCCATTTCTCTTTTACTGCAGATACAGTAATGGCAAAGGTTTAATTTTGAGTCATTCCCATCTATTATATTAAAGAAGCAATGTTTAGAATTGGAGGTTGTTTATTTTTCTGAAGTGACTATCTTTAAACAAGGTTTTAAACAAACAAACAAACCAGCCTGATTTTTATAATTCTTTGCAAGAATTCACTGCAAGGGAAAAAAAAGAAAAAAAGAAGAAAAAAAAAGTGGATAGAATACAAAACACCCACCAGGGCTGTATTCAGCATGAGAACATGTTCAACTATGGAGGTATTTTCTGTACCTTAGTTAGCAAGGAGTTAATTTGGAGGTTTTGTTTCCTCTTTCCATTGCAAGTACAGTAAGACTCTTGGAACTGCTAAGGAGACAAAGGATGGGAATGCAGGGAGGGAAGGCATCCTGCTGATAGTTTTGTTTGTTACTGTCTGGCTTCCTGTTCTAATTTGTTTTCATAGAGGTTTTCCCTTCATCGGCCTATTGCCTGCTTTGCTTATGCTTTTGAGCCCTTCCAGGTCTGAGAGCAGCTGTGCTAGCTGTGAATCACTGTGCATCACCAGGCACAGCCAGCAACAACCCTGTGGGATACTGGGAGATTGCAACATTCCTCTGGGTGCTTTGATCGAAATTAGGCTCTGGAGGTGCTGAAGGAGACTGCTCTTTTCCCTCTGATCTTGCCATACCGAAGCTCTGAGGAGGAGGGGAACTGTCTCACCTTCAGTGTGGGTTCTGGCATCAAGTCAGCTTGTGGGGATGGCATGCAGAACAGGAACAGAATAAATTCATCTGAAAGGAGCTCCTGTGCCCAGATAACAGTCCTGTAGTCAGACAAGTGAAACTGTGCATTTATATGCAGTGTGGAGGGTTGGCGAGTCTGCTCTCCGGGCTCCAAGCACTCTCTTGGTTAGACTTCAACATGACAGCCAGCCATCAGGTGCAGACACAGATGGGAGATGTAGGAATTCTTCCTAGAGAGGACTGAAATAGCTCCTGACATTCAGAGAGCTGCACTGGAGATGGACACTTCACAGAGACAGGGGTAAAAACCACCATGGCTCAATGTGCCAGGGTGGGGAATACGGAAGAAACTGTTTCCATGAGAAAAGCTCATAGCATATCTGAAAAGAGGTGTCTTCTCCAGGTCGGGAGCCCCCAAAACTGCTTCACCAAACTCATTCACTTCCATGGACTAGCTGAGGCAGTTGAAAATTTGGTATCCTTTTTCCACATCCAGATTTGGGTCGTCCTTGTTGGTGATGTCACAGCACCCTGGGTACTGCTACCCACCAGACATGGAGGAGCTACTTCACTGCTCCTTGCAACACAGGAGCACATCACACATTTTTCCCTAAATTATGCCTGAATCAATTACCAAAGTGGATGTTCAGGGTTGGTTTTATTACAATATTGCAGGCTTGAGTACCAGCATGGTATTCTGTACAAGTGGATCAAGAATCCTCTTTCCATTAGATCATCCTAATCTATTTGCAGTATGGGTTTTTGTTTGCCCACATACAAAGCTTTGTAGTTCCATGTATTGGGCTGCCACTGCTTTTGTGCTCTTGAGTTGTTTTGCGTGCCTACAAGATCAAAGAGGAAGTAATCTTAGGTGGAGTAGAGATGCTTCTGACAGGGGCTTGTTAAAAAAAAATCACTACTGCATGGAGGATGGTCAGAAAAATGGCACCATCATGTAGTCTTTTTTTTTTTAAAAAAAAAAAAAAAAAGGAAAAATATAGGAAATTACCAGCCAGGAATGAAGGAAAGACACAGAAAATCCACCATTGTCTTACTTGGACAAGTCTGGTATTGCTTAATCAGTGCTTTGGCAGCTACACTGTGAAGGAAAGATACACACGTCAAACCTGTGGTGACTCACAAGCATCACAGCACACACCAGCAGGAGCAGCTATGGGATCTCACATTTAGGATGCTCTCTCATTCAGACAGGTTTCATCAAACCCTAACTCAGAGTCTCTCACAAACTGTCTACCAGATAAATTCTTTGTCCAGTTTCAGATATATCCAGTTCTGGGCTGCAATGAAGAAAATGTTTAACAGTGTTCATTCAGAAGCAGTACAAATAAGGAGTCTAATGAAAGTACAGTGGGATTTTCACAAAAATAGAATGAAAAAAATTAGAATGAACAACACCAGACCAAGGTGCAAACCTGAAAAATGCACCTGCATTTTTCACTATGCCCCTCCAAATAGCCAGTTTTATATTTATCCTTACTTGCACTTCTGAGGAAAATTATTGAAATGAATCTTGAATGTTATATTCTGAAATGGGTATAACACAATGTCCCAACCTGCCCATATACTGCAAGCTTTTTTTCCACCCCCAGCCCCAACCCCAGCGGACTTGTCAGCAGTTTCTATCATTAGCAACATAATCCCTCCTCTCTCCTGCTCTCCCTTTTTATGTTTTCCCAGGGTTGCACCAATAATGAATAATTTACCAGTGTGGAGAAAGAAAAGTGTCACTACTGGAGTCTCAAGGCTCATCACTCACAAACCTGTCACATGGTCAAGAGTCATCAGTGCCATTATTTGTGTGAAGAGAAATTAGCACTAATCTACTGCTGAGTCTCTTGCTCCAGCCACTGTAAATGGTGCCAGATTCTTAACAGAGCAGATTGTCTGTGCCAGCACAAATTGCTTATCCCAGTAAAGCCAACAAAAAAAAAAAAAAAAGTTTTCTTCTCACTCACTTTGCAGGGACATCCCACATGTGTTAAGAATTAGAGGAGAGGCACTGTAATGCAAAGGGCTGTTACCTTTCCCACACTGGAGAAGTGCTAAAGGTTTGCCTTTCTGCTATTAATAAAGATCCATTGAATCCATAGAGGGGATTACAAGCAGGACTTCCAAAGGCGTGGTGGTTTTTTTTTTTTCATTCAGAAAAAGGAAGTATGGCTTTCCATGTCACAGGATAAGCATGTGAATGCTAAGACTTGAATTTTAGGAAGGAAAGGAAACTGAATGATGAAACATAAACAAGGCACAAAATAGAACAAAATGGTGTCTTGAGTAAATAATCAGGACAACAATGAGAACTATTGTACTGTGAGGGCCTTTCTCCTATGAAAGAAAGGAAGAGATGGGTAATGTGCTTGGTTTGTTCCAACAGTCTTTTCCATCCACTGATCCTGGGATTTTAAAACTGCTGCCATCAGCAGGTTTTTGGAATACTCCCTACATGAAATCCACAGCAAAAGCAAAGCTGCCATCAGCCCGGCTCATCCTCGCAGCAGAAGAAGTGACAGCTGGAGCTCAGGAGCAGAAAATCCCGCAGTCCCTCCTCGAAGCCTCAGTGGATCCCATCAAAGGGTGAGGTTTGCTCTCCACCCGGGACCAGCCCCCACATCTGCTGGAGTCCAAGCAGAGTTCCTAGCAGGAAAAAAAAAGTAGTTTCCATCTCTAAAGGCTTGAAACGGGTTCATTTTCTCTCTCTCCTTCCCTTTGTTCAAAACAATTTTCCTTTTAATAGCTAGCAATATAGGCCTGTCTGACTAGGGGAGTTAGGAGTGAAAAATGCAATCCCTTGGATCACAAGAGATGCTGGCCTAAAATCAGAAACATGCCATTATAAAACAAAATTTGGAAGAAGGAAATATTTTATTTTAAGCAGAAAGGCACTTTTTTTTTTTTGCCTTTTGTCACTCTGAGAGGATCTACAGGGATTCAGGTCTCTGACCTGGCTCCCTGCCTGGAAGCCAGCCTTTAGGACTGTCCTCACACTTCTCCTTGGCAGCTCTGCTCTGCCAAAACACACTCTGGGGGCACCCCCCAGCTACAGCAGCCAGTGTAATCCCTAAAGTGGGAGGCTACATGAGAAACATAACACAGCCTTGGGCTGTATTATGGTTTGCACCTAAGATCCTCCAAGGACACTATACATCCTCCCCACCATAGATTCACCTCCTCTCCACTACAGATTCACCTCCTCTCAGCCTGTAAAGACCTCTCTGTCTCCACTTGAACCTGCAAGGAGACTGTGTTTGTTCTTGAAGAAACCAAGAAGAGATGGTGTGGGTTGGAGAAGATCTCCCTGTCACAGCAAGAGGAGGAACAGCATGTGGAAGGACTGCTGGGATTGGGAGGTCTCCCGAAGTACCCAGCTCTTACAGAAACATCTACGTCTAAACACCAATGCAAAACATCCAAGAGCTTCCCAGATAGCCAGGTATATCTGAGTTTTAAAGTCCAACGCTCTTTGGACTTCTAATTTTTTTTCAGGATTTATGTTTTTTAATAAAACAAATAATTTAAAAAAGGAAGAATTTTGCACAAGTCTCTTGTCATTTGTGCAAACTAATGATGTTGTTCTAAAGCTGGATGCCTAACTGAATTTCCTGAGTCAATTTCCGACATCTATCCTCTCCACTATTCCTCTTGTCTTGATTTTGATTGTGTTGCCACCGAGGAGTGGTAAGTGGCCATTATTTAAAAAAACCTTAGCAGGTGAGCAGCCAAAAAGACATCCAGATTCTCCTTCCTTCTCAAGTTCGTTTTGCTGCTCAAAGTTCTCTATTCCCCTACAATTTCAGTGTAGTTGCATGTCCCAAATCAACACACACCTCTACCAAAGAATCTCCACCTCACTGCACTCACTACATCTCCAGTGCCCAAGGCTGACTCTCTTCCCCAAGGCCAAGGAGTCTATTACTCATCACATCCTTGCCAAGAGAAATAAACTAGTTTCTAGAAAAAACAGGCATTGAAAATGCATTTTGGGACTGCAGGACCAGGAATCAGGGAAGGGGACTGACTGCCACTGAAGTCCAGTTACTGAAGGGAAGGATGGGAGCTATGAAAGAGCAGCTTGAGCAAAGAGGCATCTCCTGGTGTGCTGGGGATCAGCTCACTGTATCCTGCCTCTGGTCCTTTTCATCTCTGCACAGCAAATAGCTGCTGCTGTTCCAGCTCACTAGAGCAAAGAGATAGAAACCTTGAACAAAGTGTTTGAAGGGACTGTTCAGAAAGAGAGAAACTGTGGCTGAAGGCTTGAGACAGACTGATTTTACTGTTATGTTGCTCAGGACCCCTGATGCTTTCTAGCTCCCTGAGCACATCTGTTGCTGGAAACATAACAGTGTTTACCTTGTTAAAAGCAACTTGTGTCACAAAGCAGAAAGGAGAAGCAGAGTGGCTGTGGAGGCTCCTGGGAGAGGTCTCCACCATGTGCTATTTCCTGCAGTTTGTAAGGTGAAGGAGAGGGCACCCTTGGTTCCATACCTGGACTTGCTACAAAGGCAGTCTTGGCAAGTTATGAGCTTCTGACTAACCACTGGAGAATTGGTCTCCACCTTTCTTCCATAGGAAGGATGAGAAACTAAGTTGTGAAAGCACTTTACATCACTCCATTTGCAAACAAGGGCTTTCTTCATCTGGCAAGGCAGTGCAGCGTTGAACTCATGAAACCTGCTGATCGCAGAAGAGCTCCTAGGCAGATCTTGGCTTTCTCTGTGCTTTTCCAGTGTCTTCATCTCCACGATGGTACCACCTGGCTAGATGGTGATACCCATAATGTTACCTGGCTAGATGAGAACCTCGTAGATGAGAGAGTAACAGGCAGGCACACACAACAGGCATTTTGGTTTTCTGCAGCCACATCTATTCTGCCCAGCATTTCAACATTTTTATACACATTCATTTTGCTTTCAAGAAAAAAGTTTATTATGACCTTTGCTCAGATCAACTGGAACCAGCCTGAAACATGTAAAACATAACTTATCATATTTGATGATGTCAGCTCACACTTCTCTGCAAGCCTCCCCAGACTGAGTCATAGCAGGAGGGTTCACAGTGAATACTTAATAGCATAAACTTAAAGATATACTGCCAGTGGGTTAATTTATTGGTAATTTGGAATGGAGTGAATTTTTCTGACTTCTTGGTGTTGCTTTGTCTAATTCCCAAAGAAAATGAAGCAGGATGCCCCACCTGAATCTCAGATCAGTAACAAGCTGGAGATGATTTTCATTTACAAACATAGTTCTAGTATTTGTTTTAGTTATTTCTCAGCACACACTTTACACCCTTGCGCAGTGTCAGGTATCAGACCTTTAAATCTGGAATTTAAAAATATGCAGGAAGACTCTGGCCATGTTTAACAAGTTCGTGGCAAGCTGCCTCCTGTCAGACATGCAGCCCAAAGCCTCGTTCAGCAGCTGTAGATGCTCCAAAGTGACCCTAAAACAAATCAGAATATTAATCTGCCTCATAACAGTGAAATTCAGCTCATACACCACATGCATGACCACCTGAAAAAGCTCTTAGGGTGATAAAGTCCATTAGGATCTCCTGAACAGATGTCAGATGCACACTGAAACTTCTGAATGCATTGCTCTCTTGCACCAATACAAGTCACTAATGGCTGGAAATCATATATATTGATCTAGCAGTGTTTCAAAACACAGTCTGCTTCTTAGACTGGCTGCTCTCAAAAGCAGAAAGCACTTCCTAAGCAGGAGATGTTCATTTCTGTCTCTGCAGTGCTGTTGACTCAAAAACACCTTGCGATAAATTTCCTGTACTGCCTTGGTGCTGAGCAGAGTGGTGTCAGTAGACATCTGCAAAAACAGCTCCTGATGTAGGTCTCCTGTGAAACTTGTTGCAATACTCAAGAGTGGCCATAATTTCTCAGTCACTTAGGGAGCTTCTCTGAAAAAAATTTCTGCTTCACCCTGAAGAACTCTCTGATTGATGCAGTCTGCAGCATTTGGCTTTTGTCAACTCATGCTTGCCTCATGATGCTGAGATAAATCACAAATGCTCTGATGCACTTGTTGGCTTCTTTGCAGACTGAACTGCAATACTGACTGTATTGCAAATGCAGATTTAATCAGTTGCTTTGAAACTTAACCTTTTCTTCCAGCTTTCTTTACAGAGGCGTGTTTTACAACAACCAGCATCTGCTTTCTCTCACTTTATTATTATCAATTAGTAGGGTCAAAGAGCTCCCCTTAGGAAGGTTTAAAACAACACTTTTCACCTTTGGTTTTAATGCCCTACACCAGTTTCTGTGCCATCTACTGTATAGCAGTAAACTTCCCACTTGCCTTTGTAAACCTAAATATCTATCCCCTGATTCATGGCTGGGGCATGCAGTGGCAGCCAGATCACAGCACTTCCATACAGACCTTTTTATAAGAGCACAACAGTATCCGTTAAAAGAAATGAATTCTCTCACTTGAGGAAAAACAAAAACACACACACACATACACAAAAACCCCACAGCAACCTAATATTATAGTCTGCGGCTAAATCTGAAGTTGTATGGACCCCAAGCCAAAAAATAACCACAGTTTAGGATAAGTGGTATAATATGTGCTATAACTACAAGGTTCCACCACAATAACAGACATCAAGAGCCAGCTGGAAGGCGAGTTTATTTGTCTTTGTTGGCAGTGAGAATTTGCGTAGGTTTCTTTGGCTGAAATTTCTTATTTCCTTTAAAAAGGAGATGTGACATTCCCCTTTCCCCACCAATCTCAACCAAGACATCAATGGCTAGATCCCTGTGTGCTCAATCAGCTGAGCATCTGTAACGTGGATCTCTTTTCTCTGAGCTATCTGAGTAGCTGCAATGGGTTATTATCTGAGTGACACAAACTCTGGAATGGCAAAAGATGCCCCTTTTTCTCTACTGACACATTGAAGAGCTAAATTATAATTTAAGGAACCAGGTACCCAAATCTGTCAAAACATCTCATCTGATTGTTACTTATTCAAGAGAAAACCATGCATAATCAAGTAAAAGTGTTTGAGGGTTCCAGGTCTAAAAAGAGATATCAGAGACAATATTAAGTAAGTGACGTTAATGCGAGGACAACCTTCTGGCTATTGTGAGCTTGGGGTTTAACAGTTTAAGAAAAGCTCAGGAAGGAAAACAGATATTGCTAGCTTTGCTAAAATTGAAACATGAATATAATTCCAAATCAAAGTGAAATTGTTCATCTGAACTTCACAGAATAAATAAAAGAATACAAAAACTAATTCATTCCACAGGTGAGAGAAAATATCTGACAGTTTTAAATTCCTTCATTTTGAAGCCTTTACTGTTTTAAAGGTTATGAACTAACACGAGACAGTGTTATGCTGGAAATTTAGTGAGTGTTCTTCCACTTAAATGAACAGAAGATGAATTTAAAAACATTACATTATATTTCTTGAAGAATTATATGTAACATTTGTGGTGCAAGTTTAAATAGCAGCCAAGGTGCCCTGCTCTTGCTATCTCACAGTCTTTGATTTGTGAAGCAGATTTTAGATAATTTAACACTCAGAAATGTTTTAAAAGAAAGACAAGGAAACTGCTGGTGTATGTACCAATTTGTATTCTCTCTCAGACCTCATAACTTGTTCCTGTTCCTGTGTGACAAGCATTGATGGGAAAGCTTGTGACATGGTTTTGCACTACACTGAAATAAAAGCTTAGTATTTTTCTCCTAAATACAAAGGTTATTTATACAACACCATTCACTTTCCCTATTCAATATATTTTGACATTCTAGGAATAAGAATAATAAGTGATCATTCTAGTGCTCATCTACACACAGGCACTTCTAACCCAAAAATTTTACGTTGAAAACACTTGCCAATGGTGAGTGGCAAACTTTACAGAATCCAACTCACAGGAGTTTTAATAAAGCGCTCCTGCTTCAGTTCAAACAGAGGACACCTCTGGTTTATCTCTTGAACTCAGCTTTGCAATGGTTTCAGAGATGCACAAGGTGTAGGAGCACAATGTGAGCTTTATCCCTGCATTTTCTTTGACAGTCACAATCACCCATCAGAAGAAATGAGCCAAACAAATTAAAAGATGAAGTGAAGGAAATGTGACACAGTGTTTGCTGAATGCTGGTTATACTCCTCTTTGGATCATGTAGTGGCCCCATCCCCATGCCTCTGGGGCACCTTGCCCCAAAGGAAGAAGTAATGTTCTTTGAACTTGTCTCATCTTCTACAGACTGATCAAAGCTGGATGGTCACCCTGGCTCACCTCCCTTTGCGTTCCCTGCATCATGTCCAACTACTCCCACTCCAACTGTAATATTTTACCTGGGATTACAGCAGAGAATTGCTTTGTTCCATATTTTTTCCTGAACAATGATAATGACAATGACAGAAAATATATCAAGACATGGAAAATTCACAGTCTTCAATTTTTTCCAGTGATATTTTTTAGTTGTTTTTTTTTTTTTCTTCTTGCAGCTTAGAAATTCCAGATTCCTGCTTGAAGAGTCCATTAGCACCCGATATTTTCTCAGCCTGAAGGTGAATCTAGAGCACCAATGTAACCTTTCAGCCTCTTTCTCAACAGAAGTTAGATCTGTGGAAGCTGCAAATGCAAAGCATTTTCTCTCTAGCTTGGGAAATATGTGTGTGTATATGTATATACACACACACATAGAAATGTATTTTATCCCTGTTTGAATCTTTCAACATCTTTCTTGAATTATAGACATGTGTCCATCATAAAGCGAGCGCTGTAGCTACTTTCTGCTTTGTGATTTGATTTCATTAGCTCTTCTGCGACAGCTTGGGATTTGGAGCTCACTTTGAACT
The DNA here is from genome assembly GCA_013398155.1 of Pedionomus torquatus. Classification (NCBI taxonomy): domain Eukaryota; kingdom Metazoa; phylum Chordata; class Aves; order Charadriiformes; family Pedionomidae; genus Pedionomus; species Pedionomus torquatus. The sequence goes on along the minus strand of VZRU01017899.1, from coordinate 238,795 downwards.
GTTTATCCCTAAGACCGCTACTACTTTTGGAGCCATCGCTTGCCAGATCTGCTGCTGTGAAAGTCTGCCACTGTTCTTATTCCCTGTTCATTTCTCTGCATTTGTCTGTATTGAAATGCATTTTCTTTGGCTTGGCCAGTTTGCCAAGCTGCACGTGTCACTCTGTCCGACTTTCTTACCCTTGTTAGTGTTTATTTTTCTGTCTACTTTTCCATTATCTGGAAAGGTTGCCAACAGTCACTTTGTGAGTAGAAAATGAGCACTAAACTTCAACTAAATATACCTGCAGACTAGAATCAATTTTATATATGCTTGAATTCATTTTGTATCTACTCCAGATTATTTATGAATGATCTGAACAGCACAGGATGACTCAAAATGCCCCATAACAAGACAACCTCTCTGTATGTGACTTCTCAGTAGCTCTTAGACCTTTGCAATTGCTCTCTCACGGGGCTCATTTTTCAATTAAAACGCTACTCAACATTAAGACAAAATATCTTTAAAATTTCTGTGTATTGTCAATTAAACTCACAGCCTCGAAGAATGAGAGCTGTCGTGATGAACAGCAGCGCTTCTGAGCACAGATCTGCTGGTCATAAAAACACATTGGTGGTGCCTAGTAATCGCCTGTAATATTACTTATATAAATCTTGTATCTGTTTTTTATGTTCTGGTGCTCTGGGTTGTTGACAAGGATGTTAAAATGACACCAGCCACTTCAAAATTATCCCTCAGTGTTCTTATCCTTGCTAAACAGAAATTATCTCTGTCTTTGGCTCTCTTATTAAATTTGTAGACTTCAGACCTTCCCATCTATTGCATTTCCTCCTATTCTACTGATTAAATGTTGGAGTTTTTTTTTTTTTTTTAAAATCTCTATGTCTTGCTTTCCTTTCTTCAAAGCCAGATGGACTTTATGCAAAGTTGTCATCTTTCTTGACTTGAAAATGGCAAACTTTCTGTTCCTCTGACAAGCTCCTCTGAAAAAACTCTCCATTTTCATATCAATCTTTCTCTTCAGTCACTTTCACATGTTATCTTTAACTTTGGAAATCAGCCTTTTTGAAGTGTCATATATATTACTGGTTGAGGTGGTTTACCATTTTACTGTATTAAACCTACCAAGGAGGTGAAATCTGGTATGTCAGTGATTCTTTGGTTTAGTTCAGCAATTCATTTTATGAACTGAGTGCTCCTATTAGCTAAAAAAAAACAAAAACAAAAACAAAAACAAAAACAAACAAACAAACAAAAAAAAAACAACCCACAAAATCAACCTTTTTGTGTCAATCTGTACTTTGTGAGATCTCCAACATGTACATGCTAACTGAATGTGTCTTTCTGCAAGCTGAACACTAAGATGTCGAACATCCTGGTTGTGAATCTGGGGTGTGTGACGTATCCCAGACAACACCTTTGTGCTTTGCTAATTAAAGCCTCCTCAGCTTCGTGTGGTTCCCAGCCAAGGCAGCTGGACAGCTAGAGCCAGGGGAAGGAGGAGAAGCCAAGAGTGCAGTGTCCAACCTGAGCAACTCAGCCAGAAGCCAGTAGCAAAGGTGACAATAACATCCCTAGAAAGCAGCCAAGGACTTATGGCAACGCTGGCATTTTGAGTTTTTCAAAGCAAAATTCTTCAACGTTCCTCAGATATCTGACTTTCTACTATGCCATTTATAAATAAAGATTTTAACATCGCTTCCAAGCCACTCAGTCCAAAGACTTCAATAATGACAATTACATGTAATTTTGTCTCATCCATCAGCATTTGGTTATTTTCCTCCTTACCTGATTTCCTGTCTTTGGCCTGCAAACAACTGGGAAATAATTCTATGATTTTAGCACACTAGTTCAGTTTATTTACAACAGGCTGAGTTGGAGTCCACAGCACTCATCTCCCCTTGGGTTTGCTAGCGTCAGCTATTTCCATGCAGGAAAAGGGAGAGACCCCAAGACCCACAGACCAAGCCCGTACTAGTTTGGTCAAATTTTAAGGAGAGGCAGCCAGGCAATACTGCAAAAGGCAAAGGCCTCCAGGTCCCTGCTACCTGCTTATTCACCAGCTCATCCTTGGCTGTCACTCAGCCAAACTCTCCTGTGGTGCCTTTCTGCATGACTTTTGCATCTTTCCATTGAGGACTACCACCACCAGGACAAGCTTCCCAGAGGACCCATGATCCAGCTGGTCACTGCAGCCTCATTGTCCTCCCACCTCAGCAAAGCAGCTGAACCAGAGGTGGAGCATCACAAACCGTATGGAGGTCTGCACTGGTGGCTTGGTTTTGGCCACAGCAAGAAGGTAAGTAACTTCCCTCAGGCCATGCAGGTGCCACAACTGAAGAGGATCTTTAGAGCACTTAGGAAAATTTTAATGACCCCATTCACACCTCTGAGATACACAGATATTAACTAGACCCAGACTTTTAAAATATATGAACAATAACAATTCCTTTTTTGGTGGAGTTCTATTTATATAGGTATTTCTCATATTTCCAACAACTTATTCTCTAACTGAACACAGACTTTTCCAGGAACAGCAGAGTAGACCAAGACTGAATTCCTGAGGTAATAAACAAAAAATGCAAACATTTCAGGACTTTTTTTAAACATCATAAAAGAAGAAAGAAGGGCAACAAGCCCATTTCCTCACCTTCTGCAGATGTCATTTAAGAAAACATGGCTTAGTCAGGTGACTGAAGAAACACACTATGAATATTATTTCTCTGAGACCAGAACCACTAATGAAAACGAGAGGGAAGACTTCAGCTCATCCTATGTAGCTGGCAAAAATGAAATAAAAACACTCTCAGCAAAATGATCCCTTGGTATTCTCCCACCTTCCACCCTAACTGTAAGGCAGCACAGCTATCTTCTGTATGCATCCTTGGGGAAACACCGGGCACCTATTTACTGCTATTTACCGCTTACTGTTGGGCTATGAGAAGAATGTGTGACTTTTCCTTGAGAAAATAATTTATGTGCCATAGACAGAGTATAATGCATTCAAATGGGATAGAAATGAAGTCAAAAAATGACCACTGCTTCCAGAAAGCTGAGAGGGTTTTTTCACACACACACACAAAATAAAATAAAAACATAAAAAAAGTAATGACATCTTCTTTGTCCTCAGATATTTATCAAAAAAGGAATTTTTAACTTATTTTATTTCTCAAACTGGAGAAAGTTTCAAAGTCCTCCTGTTTAATTATCTCACCTGAGAGAAGTATGCAGCAGTTACAAAAATGCACCAATAATGCCCATGATATTGTCTCCCTTCTTTGATGAATACTATTTAATTTCCCACATCTCCAATCCGATGTTCTCACTCCCTTCCTCTGAAACACCTGTGCGTCTGGGCTAAGAAAAGGATCCTATTCAGTGCTGTCACAAAAGCAAAGGAGAACATCTGGGCTTATGTGACGCTACTACCTTCTGGCAAATGTTGTTCCACACATGCCCGTTTCACACTTTTGTCTTCCAAGCCTGCTGGGAGAGTTCTGGGAGCTTTTCACTGTCTTGCTCAGGGAAAATGGGGACAGCATATTTTTCCGTAAGCACTGGAGGGGCAATTTCTATGGCTGGTAACTAGACCAGCTTTTCTGAGAAAAGTGGTTTGGATTCATCCCTGGTATAACTCTGCTGACTCTGATGGCTTTTTACCAGGGATGAATTTGGCCCCATGTTGTTAGATGTGTGCATATTAGAAATGGAGTCGTTTGCTAGAAGGGAAACAGTCAACATCTTATTTGCATTCGTGCATATCAACAATGCAATTAGGGCAAACTTCTTTGAGAATTGGATTCAGATGGTAATTAAAGAATTGTGTTATGAATTTTAATTTGGCATTAGTGAAGTAAATTATTCTGTATTGCTCTGTTCTCACAGTTTGGGCAGAATACATTATGCTTTGCTTACTGAGACCTTTGAATTAAAAAAAAAAAAAGGGGGAAAAAAAAAAGCCTACTCCCTGTGTCCTTAGAATCTAATTGTGTGGAAGAAAATGAGTTACATGAAACATTTGCCAGTGATTCAAAGTCAAACAGCAACAAACATCATTACTTTGATTCCCTCCCACAATTTAAGGACTAAGTTGGAAGGACTGGGGAGGAAACTTTTCTAAGCAGCAATGATTTGTAAGATCTAATTAAAAAAAAAAATGGACATAAAAATAGCTACTTTGAAAAGAAAGGTGAGACAGATATTTTAAAAAACAATCAATGTCAACATCTGCATCAATGATAATGATATATGGCCAGCAGATATGACCTTAAAAATTCTGGCTAAACTTACAAAATCATGTTGAATGCCTGACGTGCATACATATATACACAAGTGCATGTACATAAGAAATCTATTATATGTGTATGTAAATATATGTATTTGTTTGTGTGTGTTTATTCGTTTCTGTAGTTTTGAAGGTCTGACCTCCTATATAGCACAAACCTGAAGATTTAGCTACTAACTTTTTGCACTGCTGTTGTGTTTAGTAAGTAGCTACTGTTGTTCGCATCCCAAACTCTCTGCTAGTATTTGGTAGAGGGTTTTAAAAGAAGACTAGTAAGGACAATTCTGTCATAACTATTTGTTGAATTGAAAAAAATCTAGGTACATGGATGTGGAAGGAAAAGAAACATTGGTTTTAATAGTTGCCAGAGTAGTATTTAGTGGAGGCACTGACAGTGAACTTCCTTGACCAAGTTGCTCTGCATCTCTGCAGTAAAAGACCATCATTGCTCTCAGAATTTGCCCTCCAGGTAGACAAGACACAGGGGACAGCATGGGAGGGGGATGGTGTTATTCCTACCATATTATATGCCACAGGAATCTCCTTTCTTCAACAGTGTTTCCCTTTGATCCAGGCCTCCGAGCTCCTGCATCAGCAGTACCCAGGCACTCCCAGGGGTTGGCCCAGCTAAAAGGTCTAGAAAAGGCAAGAGGGAGAAAAATTATGTTCAACCCTTCCCTCCAGAAAACAAGTGAACAATCAAACTCCCTTTGGGGACTGAGAGATCTGACTCCTGTTCCCAGCTGTGGCACTGCTCCTATCAGGATGCCCTGAGAAGGTTTGTACTATGGGGATGGATTACCACCCCTCAGCACTATCTCTGTCCTTCTTGAAAGACATTTGCCTAACCTGCTCTTGTGGACATTAGGTGACAGAGGTGCCACATGTTCTCTTGGCAGCACATCCCAGATTCACTGTCTTACTGTTAAAGTTGTTCTTTTCTCATATTTAAGTGATGTCTCTTTTGCAGCAACTTAAGTCAATCAGGCTTTGTTCTTTGACCAGTGAGAAAAATCTTCAGCTCCATTTCAAGTCAATGAAGCTATGCCAGTTTCTACCAGCTAAGGGGGTAAAAACAGAAAGTGTTTCAATTTTTTGTTACGCAGAAGTGCAAGTTATTTTGTGTTTTGGTTTTGTTTCTAAACAGAAAAAAAATAGCAGCTAAAATTCTGGAGCATCAAACTGTCATACAAGGGCCATACTTTCAGTATTTCTCATTTAGACAGCTGAAGAGTCAAACATTTCATAAGGAATCTCATCTCATGAGAAGGAATTTCTTCATTATTTTCCTTGTAGATTAAAATGTTTGAGACTTAAATAATCTTTGGATGAGGTCCTGACCTCATGTTTGTATAAATATGGACTTGTTCAGCTGAAGTCTATAGAGCTAAAAAAAACCCAACAAAACAAAACAAAACAAAACAAAAACAACAAAAAAACCACCAAAAAGGAGATCCAGCCCAGAATCTGTCAGCATATTCTCAGCCCCATGATATTGCCCAGCACCAGCACCATACTGGCTGGCCCCATATGCTTCCAAGTGTCCTGACAGAGGTATTTGCAACTGCTGTTGGAGTGCTCAGATATGTGCTACAGTATGAAACAGATGGTAGCTCCATGTAAAATAATATATCCAAAGGTACCCACCATAATAACCCTCCCGGTATTTGTGTCTTTGAGGTAAGTTTACTACAGATGTTAGCCAGAGGACATACTAAGCTTATTCAGCAGATGTCTTTAGGGAAGGTAATTGCTTCACTCCTCAGGAAATAAAAAATATATTGCATTTTCTTTTTTCTTCCTGAGATTAACGTTTAGCTTCAGATATTACATGTCGGTTGACTGTGTTCTGTGGATGCAGGATGGGTGTCCCTTAATTTTCCATCAAGGTGCCGCGAGCTGCAGCACTGGGAAGGCAGAGGCTGCAACACCCCTTCTGCTGCAGGTACCATGGCAGGAGGACAGAGCCCACAAGGGACAGCATTTTCTGTCAGCAGCACAGTGCAATAAAAATGACAGCAGTGGCAGTCAGTATCCAGCATGACCCACTGCCCAGTCCTAAATGCTCCATAACATTAAAAAGTAACAACAACAAGAACAACAACAACCCTATGCTGTCCCTATTCATTAACTTTTTAAAGCTTCTGCTCACTTTGTGGAATCACCATTCTATTGCATGGTCAATAATGTATGAAGTGAAAAACTCCTGTCCACCTTGAGAGGAAAAAAGTGGAGAGAGGTTTACAATAACCGCTTAGTGTTATTTTTGGTAGTCCTAAATGCAGATGCAATTTAAAAAAAATAAGAAGAGCAGAGGTAGGAAAATAAAATTTAAAAAAATGAAATAAAATATTTTAAAGACAGTTGCAGTGAGAGAGAGATTATATTATCTTTCTTAATTTCTTTTACTCTTTGTCACTTACTCACAAGACAGCCACAGGCTACAGAGAAAACAATGCCCTTTTTCTTCTTCATTTCTTTTTAAAAATTAATTTATTGGTCATGAAAGACACTTGTCTCTTCCAGCCCTCAAGACCCAGAATTAGGAACAAATGCACATTTTCAATCCTACTTCCCATCACTAGCAATTTCCTTGACCTATTAACCATCTCACTGTTAGGCTCAGCTGAAGCATCTGTCCAGAGGTAGAACATGGCAGGACTTTTCTGACTGTGTTTAGCGCTCTAGGGCTGGAGAGATGCTCTGCTTAACACAGTTAATAGGTTCATGTATAGAATGGAGCACCACGCGGAAGTATATCCCTAGCCCTTTCTTCCAAAGATAAGAAAGCCCTTAGGGTTTGGCAGAATGGGCTAACTGAAAAGAGCGTAAGTGGCATTTACAGAAGCAGATTTACAAAAATAATGTCTTTAGCCATCATGGCATGCTGTCCGTCTCCAGTGTGACTCTTTCTGCTGCCACTGCTACTGAATTGCATTGCGGAGGCAACAGCACTGACAGATCCACATGCACAGCATCTGCAAAATCTGATTTGGATACGATTGTCCCAGGGAAGCTTCCCCAAGTGGTGCTGAGCCATGCCTTATCCCTGATAATATGGCCTGCTTCATTGCTAGGGCTGGTGCCCCAGCTTTAGCACGCGAGTCAGAAAATTCAGTGTGGAATATCAGCAGTGAATGGCTTCTTCACTTTATAACAACTCACAGCAAATTGGTGTAATCTGCATTTCCAGCTACAGGAGTTTTTGCACAGAATTAATTGTAAATGACTTCTAGCCTAGTTATAATCTAAAATACCGTTTCGTTTTGGCAGCAGAAAGGAACTGCACTTTCTGCATAAAGCCAATGCCTATAAAACAGAAGAAAGCAAAGCATGATCAGTGTGGTGAGCAGGAGATAAAACAAGCTCCTTGGCACTGGGCAATGGCAGAGGAAGTCTGTTTCCTCCCTGATAGCTAGTCGAACATTGTTACCCTAAGCTGGGCTGGTTCTCCTCCCACCAGGCTGTTCATATACCATCTGTCCGTGCTGAAAATTATCAGGAGCATTATGTTGCGTCTTCACTTATTAAAAGGCTGAATGCAAACTTTCCAGAGCATACAGAGTGTTACAGCTTACTGCACCGGAAACTTTATACCATTATGTCTAGCAAGGCCCCTGAGTCTCTGTTTTAATGCCTTGGAAACGCGACAAAGTAGAGCTAAGAAAGGGCAAAGTAAAACATGAAACATTAAAATCAGGATATGCAATCTTTTCCCGTTTCCCACCTTCTTTCACATAAAACTAGAAACAAAACTAATGTATACTTATATTGCATTTTTAAGCCAAGGACAGGGTAAAATCTTTCTCACAAGCATTTTGTCTGTGCTGCCTTTGAGGGGTGGAAAAACCTTCAGAAGAAAACCTTAGTGCCAGCACTTTTTCTTTTCCCTCAGGTCCCCCATCTAAACTTGCTTTCCCTAAAATGTGAACAGAAAACCATTTTCAGATACCGCTTAGACAAGAGGTGAAATGCAGTTCTTGCTATTAATATTTAAGAATCACACATATCTCCATGCATTAAAACACTCTATTACCACCACCAGTGTTTACTTTCCTTCGAGGGGCAAGTTGGCATTTCCTGCAGTAATGAGACAGTGATATGCTGGCTTGACCCATATCTTAGATACTCCTACAACAAAATCAGAAAATTGCTCATATTAGAATAATGTGTACATGAGTTTAGGTTCGGATTTCCATGTGCATCTCTAGGGTGGAGTGGGAAATACAACAAAAATTGCTCACTTTTGTACACAGAACAGATAAACAGCAAATGCTGGGCATGGAACTGAGAGTCCTGATATTCAGATCACTGCTCCAACCATTGACTCTTACTAGTATTTTGAGACATTAAAATCTCCCACTGCTGACTAATTTCATGTAGTTGAAAATAGGATATAAATTCAATAAAATGCCTTCGGTAGTTCTTGAGCAACTTTAATAAGTACAAATGGATGAATATCAGTTTATTGAAATCTATCACTGTACTTTGAAACAAAATTAAAATAATGGAAAACAGACAACAAATCTCCCTCTTATTAAATGATGTTTTGAAATATTCTGCTCTGAGTGAAGTTGGTATTTGTTTTTACAGAGAACTATCTTTATCCTATCTTTATCCATATCATCCACACCCAAAATCAGAAAAAACAGACATATTTCAAAAGCCTTCTGTAGCATGGGAGAAAACTTGTTCTATAAGTATTTTATGGACTTTGCAGAGGACTGATTTTCTTTGGTAAACCTCCCAATGGCTCCAATTTAGGGTAAGAATTTAGAAGTCATTTAGTCAGTGTTAGGACAGTGGCTTTGAGGAACCTCACTTTGTTCTATGCAGGCATTGCATGTGCAATAGCCCTTCTGGCCAAGCACAGCCCGCGAGAGTCACATCTTCCCTAAAGCATTTGTCACTCAGATTACCCTTCTCTGTTTATTCAATTTTTGCTTCTTACCCAGATCTGCCACAAAGTACACAAGCATATGTCTTTCTAAGCCAGTCTCAATTATTTTATAAAATGCAGTGCAAAACATACAGGAATGGATTGTGGTAGCTGTCAAGCCTGCAAGTGATTCAAGCGTGTTTGCCCTTTCCTTCACTGTGTTTTCGGGTGTTATATAAATAGAAAAGGAAATGTAAAATGCAGGTTAAATCATTCAACACTTCTGTTTTTTTCTGATTTGTGCCCTGCTCTGGCACCTTTTTTGAAACCACCTTTTGTCCGTCAGCTAGCGTTGGAGTATTGAAAGCCAAAACAATAGGTTCTGCTGTGCATGTTATCATCTTTGTCAAAATCAAGTACTGAATCAGAACCAGGATCCATCCAGGTTCTTCAAAAACCATACTAGACACATTCCTCATTAGGCATCTGTTTATTCCAAAACACAAACACACAGGGGATAGAATTAGATAACACTTTTCTGGCTTACTAAATGGGTTAGACTTAGTAAATATGGTACTCGATTTTCAACTGATTCTACCATCTGTCAGCAAACTTATTGCTTTTAGCAGGGGTTTTTCTTGTGGTAATTTCTGGGATTTATTTTTTTCTCCTCTGTTCTCTTCATGAATATACATGTCTACAAAGTTTAAGGGAAAAGTGATATAGAAAAATGAATTAATCCAGAAAATCTGAATAGTGCAGGTTAGGTTATAATCAGAAGGTATGAAGGGACTTGCAAATTGTTGTTAATAAGCAGCACAGGAAAAAGAAATATCACGTGTGGAAGAAACCTGCTATTGTTTCACATGTATGCCTAAATCCTGCAGTCACCTCCCAGGGCAAGTGCTGTGTGTGCAATGCACAGTGCAGCAGCAACTGTGTGTGAGAGCAGAGGCTGGTGTGAGAAGGACAAAGAGCTGGGATGAGGTAAACTGCCCAGAAAATTTGCTAACTGGGATCCAGTTTCATGGAAATCGAAGCAGAACATTTCTGTTGTGTTCTCATGCCAAAGAGGAAAAAAAAAAAAAAAAAAAAAAAGGAGAGAGAAATTAATACACCTGAGGCCCATTCTGGTGCTAAATAGGGGGAAAAGTAAATCATGGGAACAGCAAATTTAGTAGCGTGTAGTTATGCTCCTAACTCTGTTTTGGTCCATTGCCTTCCAGACACCAGCATTAGAAAAACTAAAAGTCATCCATAGAGAGATTTTGGGCTGACTTACTGGGTCCTAATCTTGGAGATATGAACTTAACGCTGTTATCCCAACCAGAAACAGTCCCATACACCTTGTTAGTTTTCACACAGCACTGCATGGCAATGCCCATTCTCCTGGGGGCTAGCATGTGCTCTGTTGGTTTGAAGGTCCTACTGCATGGTCTAGATGTATTCTTTCCCACAGGCAGTGCTGTGTTGCTGTTGAAGAGCTTGATGCATTTTGATACTTGGAAAGAAATCTTGGCCTTCTCCTACAGAATGGAGGGTTTTTTTCATTATTTCCAGTGGGTTTCTAGTCTCAGTTCTTGACATACACACTGTATGTTTAGGGAAGGTATGAACTTTGGGATGGAAGGGGCAAAGGATGGTGATGAGTTTAGCAGCAACTATCTCCAAGGCATGCTTGGCACATGAGGACATTCCTCTCCTCCTCAGGAGTCTCCTCAGTTCTGAACTGCATCGCTGTCATCCCCCTATTTGCAAGAAGGGGGAGGGAGCAACAGGGAGATCTTGTGCTTCCCCTCTCAGTTTCGTCTGGTCCCAGTGTACATTTTGTCAGATACTGGTGCTCTTGTCTTTTTTTCATTCACAGTTCCAGGCCAAGTTTTTTTCCCCCTGACCAAAACAACCCTTTTATCCCAGGAATGAAAAAAAAGAAAAGGGCAAAGCATGCCTTAGCTGTAGACAGCTTATGCAGAGGAATCAGCCTGCTGAGATTTGAGAAATGATTAATGGCAGGGAAATGGATTTGTGGAGAAAAATGGCAGAGAGTCAGAGATTCCTTATAGTCAGGTGCATCAATATATCCACAGCATTAAGCACCGTCGGAGCAGGCAAGCCCAAAGCTTGTAACAATTCATACACTGTGTGATGAACAAAAGTACAAAAAGTAATCAGGAATGAGATAAAGGTTAGCACTGGGTATAAAGCATCAATACAGGGGAGGAGTAGGAAGATTATAGAAATGATCATGAGACTGTAGAAAAATGATAAGAAAAGGCAAGGTGAAGAATGGAAAGAGGTGTGAATGAGATGTAAGATAAATGGGAAGACATGTTTTGTATACATAAAGGAACAAGAGATGGCACAAGAGGTAGAATGAGAGATAGATGGGGTAATATATTGTTGAAAGGGCTGACACTGTAAAAAAATAAAATTATTTATTTATTCCTGTGTTCACAAAATATGATGGAGAAATAATCAGACATTTATTTTCCATGAGGAGAAAACATACCATAGTAAATCAAGGCTACATCCAAGACGAAGTCAATGCAAGGAGGACATCAGAGGCTTAAATTAATTGCCAGTATCAAAGACCCATGCCCTATTCAGAAAAAAAAAATGGAGAAAGATAAATGCAGATATATTGACCAATGCACTGCATTAAAAAGCTCTTTAAAATATGAAGACAAAAAAAAATCAATGAAATAGAAGGTATCAAATTTAATGCCTGTACTTTTAAGAAGGGATTTGATCTGACAGCAAGAAACCATTCCTTTTATTCAAAACAACACTGGGAAAAGTAATCAGGTGAAGATAACATTGGATGAAAGTGCTGTCGGAGAAAATATTGGGGAAAACTTGCAAGAGAAAGCTATAGTGACAGTTCTTGTTTCAGTTACAGCAAGCATCATAGACTCAATAAAGGCAGTAGACTGCAAACCTCCCAGCAGGATGTCATGGCCAAAAGACCTAATACGAACCACTCATGGGTGAACAGGGAAACAGAAAGTAGAATTATGGAAATTAACTTTTCCTATGTATTCAGGAGGAGCAAGAGCATTACTGGGATGTGCTGTTTCTGCTTACTCCACCTACACTTACAGGGGACAGTACAAGATTGGAGGGGGCTTAGGTTGCAGACACAATGATGCTTTAAGAAGTGGGGAACATTCACTGGAGTGAGGTAGGGAGTGAGCAACCTATTTGAAAGCTGAAATGAACTTTCCATGCCCTGCAGGGAAAAATTTCTGAGGGCATTAAATTGTTTAATCTTGCACACAGAAGCGTAACAGGATGCAGTGGCTGGAGGCTGACAGCAGTCGAATTCAAACTGGATTCAAACAGCAAATTCAAAGGTGTGTATTTTTCACAGCAATAGTAATTAACTCCCAAAAATAAAGGACCAGTGGCTGCAGACAGCTCTTATCACTTGAATCCAAGACTGAAAATCTTTCTGCAGCCAGCAAAGGGTAGTCTACACTGACCTAAGAATGGCTGGACAAACCTCCACAGTTCAGGGCACATTGAGCATCAAAGCGAGATGTCCCTTCTGGTGTGAAAATGTATAAATCTATGAAATACCAGTCAAAATTCTGAAAGAGTTAACAAGCTTACCACATGGCATCTGCTGACAGGAGATCATGGTGGAAAAGGAACAGTGCTTGTAACACCGTTCCCTGAAAAATGCTTGATGTAATAGATTATTCTGGCAGGGAATATAGAAAGAATATTGGACTCCAGAATGAATTAATGGGAAAGGGGATTATCGGACAGTCAGAAGCTTTATTATTAGAACTAAGGTTTGTTGTGTTTATTTATTAAAAGATTGTTTAGTCAGGCAGTGGTATTTGATGATGATACCAGGCTTGGAGAGAGGTAGTCAATAACAAGGCAGAGTGGATTATAGTTGAAGCTGGTGCTGATATACTACAGAGGGGAGTGAGAAAGACAGATCAGTGTCTTGTAATTGATTGCAAATAAATTTAAAGAGATGAAGGACTAAAAGGGAACAAGCATCCTCAGCAAGAATAGGAGGAGGGAAAAGTCTAAAAGAGAGCTACAAGTTAAACACTAAGCCCTTTGACAGCATTTGTAGCAGTTATTAACAAAAATGTGGAAAAGTATGAATAGTCTTGAGAGACAGATCCTTGAGAGGCATTCCAGGGACATCGTACCATAAGTCCTGAACACAGATATTAAACCTGTATCCTCATTATAGCATCACTCCATGTAAGCAGAAGCAGAAGAAATTTAGCCCAGCCTGCTTCAAGAGAGGAGAAAAGGAACGTTTATGTACTTGTGAGACCCACAGTTTCTATTAATCAAATGCTGATGTACAGACCTGGATTGAATTCACATACCTTCTACTGTGATAGAAAAGTTAATATGGAGTGTTTTGGGATGGATTCTCTCACTGAGGGGTTGCTATTACCTTCTCATGAACATTTGTTTCTTTGAATGGCCCAAATCAAGCTCAAAAAATGATGACCAACTGAAAATAAGTATTTAACATTTTTAGATTAGATTTTAATTCTAGAAGGCTCTGTGAAAATCATACTCTGACTGCTTGTCACAGGTCTCCTGGCAGCAGCATCTTTCATCCAATAGTTCCTTTGCAGCAACACTCTGAAGTGAAATTCTGGCTCAAAGCTGTGGGTAGCCTGATGGTGGATTTCAACTATGATCCTTCCTGAGATCTATAATAGGTGGTGTCATATGCAATGTTTCTAAAAACGAGTGTATTGCAAAATGTAAGGGTTGAGCATATCTGAGAAAATATTTTCCTTCTCATAAAAACACAAACGCCAGAGGCTGGAAGTTACATGAGAAAGTAATTTAGCTCCCCACTATTTGGCAAACCCCCTTCCATGAGAAAAACAGTGGCCTAACCAGACTGAAGTACCATTTCCAAACAGAAAGGATAAAGCTGGTGGCTGCATTGCAGGTGTGCCTGCAGGAGAGAAATGACCCTTCTTCAGGCATTAGTGTAGTCCCGAAGGAGCTATGGGCAAAGGCTACCTGTGCCCTGGTTTCCTGATGGGACAGAAGGAGCTCAGCCCTCCTTGCTGTTCTCTCTGCCTGGGGCTTTGTGCAGGAGATAATTTAATCCCTTGTCATAATCCATCTCACAGACCTTGCCTGTGTTTTTCCTTCCTACCAAACACAGGTTTTGTTCTTGTTCAAATTATTTATCCCACTGCACCTAAACTTTTGCTCAGTCCCCTGCTGAGTTCCTGAAAGATAATGAACTAACTGATTTCTGGGTAATTTATGCATAAATTTATATACTGAGCTGTAGTTTAATCAAACTCCTTTGCCTTGTGTAGTATAATAGCAATATCTAATGAAAACATATGAAGTATGTGTTTCATAATTACCTCAGACAGCTCATTTTGATTCGCTTCCTATTTAAATCCCCAAATTCCTATCTTCTTGCACTGTAAACACTTTCCTTCCTATCTCATCAATCTGAGTTATGTAAATGATGTGGGGGTGGGGGTAAAATGTAATTTTTCCCTCAGTGTTATCAAAAGCCCTATTCTCCCAGAAATATCTGACTTGGGTGCACACAAAATACGCTTTTTTTATTTGACTGAAAAACGAAGTTAACATTAAATTGCAAATAACAGTCAACACCAGTAGAGTGGTTTTACTGGAGCCAGGACACACAGACTTCTAGAGTAATTATTTTAAAGACACACTGCCTTTGTGATACGATACCAGAGACATTTAATATGAATTACACACAGCACTATGGCCTCAACTCTACTCTCACTGAACGCCAGTAAATCAGAAGTATCTGCTTTGAAGCCAGTGGAGCTACAGCAATACAATTTGGTGTAAGAGAATCCAGCACTGTTTTCTGAGGTCTGAGAGACAGCCAATTTTTCATAGCAGAGAAAGAAAAGAAAATTACAAGCTAAAGTAAAACTAGGTATCAACTGAACTGTTTAGTAAAATTATTCTTCATCAGCCTAATGCAATATTTCAACATCCACCTGCAGGGATGCAAATACATTTTGGCTGCATCCAGCAATAATGAACTCATGGTTATGTGTGGTGGCATTAATGCATTTAGGGAAAGGGCAAAGGAAAAGATATCAGTGCTGATGCCAAGGCAGTATAAAAAAGAAATCGTTGAGTAGCTGACAATCTGCCATCTATGTAGTGTTCCTGCTTTGAAAAATTATTCTTTCCTGGAATTAATTCTGGGCATTTACACTATAAATGTCAGTTTGCTGCTTTATTATTTTTCCCAAAGACTACAAGTTGCACATACACCGTCAATGAAATGTAGTTGCCTCTCTGACAAAACTGCAAGAAAATGGTACAAAGCAATATGATACAAAAGCAGAAGATGAAGAGAGCCTAACCAAGAGTGCTGTGATAAGCACTGAGCAGTTGACATGTTTCGGCAGTTCTGTTTCATACACACAGAACAAAGAATGTTGGAGCAGCTTCTCAAGGAGATTGAAGTGAGACCCATTTACACCAGCTGAAGTCTGCCCCCTGCTATCCAGTCTGAGACAAATTATTTTATATTTAGAAAAACCCCTGCTGAACCAGAGAGCAAAAGCAACATTTCCACACGAGAACAAGAGAGAAAAAGATAAAAGAAATTTAAAGTGTATGAGATAACAACTCTCAACTGCGGGATTTTAAAATCCAGAGCTACCTCCTATTTCCCTAACTTCTTTAATTGTGCCTTTTGTGCCCTTGCTTTTTTACCGAACACTGCATTACCGGTGGGTTATTTCCTTGTCTGGATCCACTTGTCTTGCATTTCTTGTGGTCAGTGTTTGTTCCTGGCAGGTCATGACATCACCATCCTTCATGTCACAAAATTGATCAACAACTGCACTGCTTCTGCTTAAAAAAAAAAGAAGAAAAATAGACCTCTCTATTCAGTTCTTACCAGTAATACGTTTACAGTAAGCCACAGTTTTGCAATTCTGGGAACAAGCAATTTGTGAAGGGAAACTTAACAGCAGGGCATGGCAAAGCACCTGTACGGAAACTTTTTATCAACTATCATCTAATTCCAAATTGGATAATTTCCTTTGAAAATTGTGTTACAATGAAAAGCCTGGGTTTTTTTCCTCCTAGTAAATAGTTTCTACACAGTAAGCCATTTCATTAGCTCAATTTTCAAGCTCTCTTGAAAGAAGCGTGGGTGATATGAGGAGAGCCCAATCCCCTAACCAGCCTCCGAGGACCAGCCACAGCAGGACCTAAGAGTGAAAGACATCAGTTTTGATACATCTGTGTGAACAAATTATTCATCTTTTGAATCATGAGGTAAGTGGGAATAAATCAGACTGTAAAGCAATGAGTGAAAATGTGTATAGATATCCCTTGTGTGCTTTGCAGGAGGATGAGATCTGAGAAGGAACTAGCTAACTGCAGGTGACAGACACTGAACTCTACAGCAAAGGTGAGCCTCATCAGCTGAGGCGGAGGAGTTATTATCAAGCTGGTGGGACACTGCCTCACATGCTATTTCTATCTTAAAATTTGTGTGCTGCATGTTCAACTGGTCCCTCTCACCCACCCTCAAACTGCTCTGCTCCAGCTTTGTGGAGGCAACATCCTCCTTCAGGCTGACAACATTGCTGTCTTTGGAAAACAGCAGAAACATCGGTGCCTAGAGAAGTCTTTCCACTCAGGAACATGGAAGTCATTTGAAACTCTTGCTAGCTAGCCTAGGGAAGATAACCTACCAACAGCCTCTCCTTTCGTCCTCCCACAAAAGCATTTGGGGGGAAAAATTCTAAAGAACAATACTGAAGGAGGAGGTACGTTATGAAGCAGGTATCACAAAGGGAAGAAGCCATGCAGTAGTGTTTTTTGTTTTGTGTAGTGAATATGTTATTGAAACATTGCTTCTGAGTGCTGCCTGCTGTTCCCAAGAGAGAAGTTATTATATGGCAGGTGAGGGTATGGCAGGTTCAGAGGAAGAGATACAAGCAGATCTGTAACCAGTAGGCCATAATTCCTTATATCCTGGAAGCAAATCTAGTGTTTCTGAGCAGCATGCAGTAGTTGTTTGGGAGACAGATTTGAAACCTTCTGGCAGAGCAGGGTTCACCTGTTAGGGCTTGCCAATGCCCAGCAGCCCAACAGAGGGGAGGCTGCTGAGGCTCTGTATCCCCTGGACCAGCTGGTAGGGAGGCTAAGCACGTATTCCCAATGGGCTCATCACATGTGGCTAGCCACATGGATCAACACAGACAGAAAATATAAACAGCACCATGGCCTCATCCTGTTCCCCTCTCTAGCTGATCAGGATGACAGCCCGCTGATGGAAAATATATATACTTATATATAATCCATACGGACACTTCCACTAGCTGGCTCTAGACACTGTCCAAGCCTGTCCCTGGATCCCCTATCTCCTGAGCAGCTGGCACACAGACACATGGGTCCCCAAGGGCCCACAGGCTCCTCTGGTAGCTGTTGCAGAGCTGGCAGACCTTCTGATCTTTTTTTGGCTTCCTAACCTCTTATCAAACTTGCTGGCAAGTCTAGCTTGATGGTTGCAAGCAATCACACACCAGCATATGTACCCAGGGAGTATGTATGTATGGGCGCTAGTCTCTCTGCTTGCTGGCACCCAAGGCAACTGTGACCGATGGTGCAACTCGAGTCGCTGGCGCCATGCCCACTCATGCATGCAAAATACACTTCCCTCAGGAAAATAGTTCAATAGTTTATTATTAAAATTATTAATTATTAAAATAGTTTAATAAGAAGACAGCACAGGGTCTTGTGTCTCTGGCCAGGATAATGGGATCCTCCATGTCCTGAGCCTTTTATCACATAATCCAGCATCATCCTCTGTGAGAGCATCCTGTGAGAGCAGATCCATAGGACAGGTAACAATCTGTTCTCCTGATCAAAGGGTTGCTCAAGCCTGAGAAAATATGTGACACTCATATAAAGATCTCAGTTTTACTGTTTCTTCATGCAGTCAGTCTCTAAGACTATTTAACATTTCTGTTCCCTCTCTAAAATAGACTTGCCTGTAAAACAGTTTATGATGCTTTAAAACACTATGATGCTTTAAGACACTAAGAATCCTGAGAAACACCTGAGAAACACAGTTCAGTTGTCACTCTGAATACAAATGCTTATGTATCTGTGTACCACCAGATATAATTTTTAACCTATCTTCCCCTGACAGCAGGCTTTGGTGGCCATGATGTTTTGAAAGCACCATCCGGTTTCAACAAAAATTGTCCAAAGGCAACTGAGATTTCACATTTTGTAGCAGGGCTTTTTGTTTGTTTGTTTGTTTGTTTGTTTGTTTTTTAAATAGGGCAGCTTGATACCTTTTTACTGCCTCCTTTAGAATAGCTTTATTGTAAACTCATTCACTATTACCTGTCAGAGAACCAAGACAGGAGAGAGCTAATAGCATCAGTGTCTCATCTACAGATAAATACTCCAAGTGAGCCTTCACGCTGGCTTTGACACAGAGGATATAATGCTGCAGCAGACTTGGGCTTCCCTGGGTCTGGTGCTGAGGGACACCACTGGGGACACTGAGGGACACACCAGGGTACGCAGATAGGACAATGCTCACTGTACATTGGAACACTTTAGATTCTACTGCTGCCATCCGGCATTTGGTCCCAGGCCCTTTCCAATGCACCCCATGCAGTCCCAGCCCTGAATATGGAGCCAGCATTTTACTTTAAATCTTCTTCATAGCACTCATCACTGTAGCACCTAAGTGGTTCAAAATCTTTAATGACTTTTACTTACACAACAACCTGATGATGGAGAGAGGTATAATTATCTCATTTGACTAGTGAGGAACTAATGCTTAAAGAGATTAAGATGAAAATAGTGAAAAAAAAATGCCCATTAATTTTAGGTGCTCACTTTAGGATGTGTAGGAGTTAATTTTTTAGAGCACTTAGCATAATATAGCTGTAACTCAGTAACTTCACTGCAGTTATGAGTGCTTGGCACTTTTTATATGAAAACCTTAATCTAAGTTAAGCACTTTCAAATGGAGGATTATATAGTTATTGGTCACCTGTGTGAAAAAACAATCAGAGGGACTGCCCATCATCTCACCAGAATTTGGTGGTGGAAGGAGGGAGAGAATGCAATTTTCCAGAGTTTGTGAGCTGCCTTCCCATGAAACTATCATCCTTCTCTTCCTATGACAACCTGCCTCAAGCACTGGGTGTATCCTAATAGCAGCCACAAAGAAAGCCGAGACCCTGCAGGTAATAAGCTTTTTTTCCCACATGGATGTTAACACATTCTTTCTGCATCCTCCCTTTCATGAACTGAATGAGCCAAGTCCTTTGGAAAGCAGCAGGTGATGGTGTGAGTACAGGCTATGCTGTTTCACAAGGACTCTGGTTAACATTTCATAGATGGCCACCAATCCTTCTAATCACTGATCTCCTAATCTTGTTTCTCCCAATTTTTGAATGATTGATTTTACAAGTAGAAAGTCTTCTAAACACAGTGTTTTCCCCTAATATAACACAATAGCATATATAGCATGAAAAAAAACCCACAGAAAGAGAAATTTAGTAATTTATAAAGGACATACACTTTTACAATACCATTGGTATTTACCTTGAATTCTTAATGAATTGGTGGTATTGGTTTCCTGTCAATTTGATAAACCAGCTCATCTCAGTGGGTTCTGGGTGGGCCCTCTGCTGCATTACAGATATTCAAAGGTACATAAAAAAATTCATTTTACCAGTTAAAAATGTGAATTTAAACCTTTGAGGTTTGGTTCCAAGATATTCCATTTGGTCACAAATGTCCCGCTTTTTTCAAGGCTGTTTTCTGGTGTTGGCTGAGCCTAACATTTTTAAAGATTTATGTGCTTTCCAGGTAGAATAAAGGGCAACATGTATGCCTGTTCTTTTTTGGAAAGCAGCTCATCTACACGGAGATGATACTTGTCAAGCAGCACCAAGTATCAGTGACTACTAAGAGCTTACTGCCATGCAAGTCAGTTTCTAATTTCACTATAAAATAGCTAAAGAAATACAGTAATCTCACTTTTATACATACAGATAAGAACACAAATAGCTTGTTGACTCAGACAGTAGCCACCATTTTGTATGTTCTCTTTTCATTTGATGTACATTTGCATGTGTCTCACTTTCACTGCAAAATACAATGAAATACTGTTGTGAATATTCACCAAAAAATACAGTTGTGATAGTTAACATGCATGTTGGGTAAAACAAAAGTATTTAAGTCTGACGTTAATGTAGAAAAATGAAAGTCATCTTGATGGTGGAGCTGAAATTCCAATATTTTGAATTAGAAATAAAAGATGAAAGAGCACGTGTATGTGAATAAACAAAAAAAAAAGGTAAAATTCCCTAGCAGGTAGCACAAAAGATCACCTGACAATTCTAAGATGGTCTTGACATGCTGGGCTATTGCCTCTGTGATGACAAGAAAGCAAAAAGGACACAGGACACTCAGCAGATCCAGTGGTGTTATACAAAGCAAACAGCAATGGGGACCTTCACTAAGACACTGCATCACCCCCAGAGGTGCATCCTCATCACAGAGATTTGTTCAGGTGGCACGAATTAACTGTGAGTTTACCTATCTTGGAAGATTTTACTTGAACACAACACACACATAGGCCTTTTCTGAAACATGAATGATCTATAGTAAACAACATTAAACACGGGATAACTGCCTCCCACAACAATAACACTGTCTACAGCATTTGTCATGTTTTCCCAATATGGGAAATGCCACTGAAAAGATAAACATGACAGCTTGGTAAATAGCCAAAGCAACTCTTACAAGTTATGCCTATGTCAAGTAATATTTTTGACCTGATTTGCACAGTATGACTGAGAAAAATAAATATTTTATTTTGAAAGTTTGCTGGTATAATAATGAAGTGATCCGAAACAGATCTGCAAGTGACAGTCTGTTAATTTAGAAGTATACTATATGATAGGAAACATCTTTCCCAATTAGCCAGTCGTGACTGCACTGTATTTTGAAAAGACTGGGAAAATGCGCTAGCCTTGCTTTGTCGAGCTGATAATTCTCTGAAATGAATAGCCAGCAATTATCTCATACAGCTTCACAGATACAGGCTTTGGCCATTGGTGAGTGCTTGCCAGCAGGGTGTCCATTGTCCGGCGTATGGCATGGTATAGGCTGGGGTTTTCAGCTAATCTATACAAGAGTCCAAGACTTTCCTCCCTACTGGAATGACTGTCTTTGGAATTAAAATTTGTGGTCTAGTCTAAAACCAAAATATTTCTAAGCATATCTTACTAACTCCATGGAAGTGAAAGACTCTGAATGCTGTCAGAGAAGAAAGAAATGTGCTTGTGGCCTGGAGCAATTTTTAGTTGTGCTCTGTGTGTGTGTGTGTTTCTACCTACCTGTGTACAGACAGACATACCATTTCTCTTACAAACCTACATCTATGCATCATATATTGCTATGTCCAGGAATCATTTTAGGAAAAAAAAAAAAAACCTCCTTTCTTTTACTAGAGATTTGATGCTTCTTAAGAAAGCTAAAAAAAACAACCCAACAACACCACAGAATAAGAGTTAAAACAAAAAAAAGTGAGGGACTAGTCAGAACAATAAAAAGGAGTGATTCTTTTCAAGATGTCTGTATGTATCATGACAATAATATCTAATTAGGTTAAGTGTTCTATTTAATAATTCACTGTGTAATGAGATAGAGTAACAGAGAGTAATGGGATTTGTCAAAGCCCAAACCAGTGTAGTATAAAACATGTTAGATATTTAAAACACATTTAGAATAACAAGATCGATTGATTTAAAAGCCAGTTATGATGTTGTGCTGTTGTGAACTGCCACATCCTATGAGTTATCTGAAGGGAAAGCTGTTTACTTGACCTTTTAAAACTTTTTTTTGCCAGTGACTTTCAGGAAGAGATTATCTGTGTGCACAAGGCAAAATGCATAAAACCAGGAAACTATGAAAGTACGTATTCTTAAGCCTTTCTGAGACAGAAAAGAAAAAAGGAAAGAGAAAATATACCTCCTTCTAAAATAGCCAGTACATAATCTCAGAAGTTCATTATAGCCTTGAGCACAC
Organism: Pedionomus torquatus; assembly: GCA_013398155.1. NCBI lineage: Eukaryota > Metazoa > Chordata > Aves > Charadriiformes > Pedionomidae > Pedionomus > Pedionomus torquatus. Next base: position 216,539 of record VZRU01017899.1, on the reverse strand, counting down.
TGGTTTGCATCCCAGATTAAAGGATTTTCAAAAGGAACTGTGATTGTCTTGTCACGGTTGAGCTAGATATTAGTTGGCTGAGCTGAGTATCAAATATGGGAAATTAGTTGCCATTAAAAGCTAGCTTCAGGCAGTTCATTTCTCATCAGCCAAGCTGTGTGAGCCTCCTGCTGTGGACAGTGAACATTAGCTTACTAAATACTTTTGCTAATCAGACACCGCATTACTAACAGAGGTGCCTGAATTTAGAGGGGAGGAGTTGGATGGCAGCTACTGACAATCTGTCTGAGGTGAGATTAACATGCTTTTCTTTATCAGAAGGGTTAACTTGCCTTTTCTCCAGGCCTTATTAAAAAAGATAAGACCAAATGCTTCCCTGGTTTTGTTTCTGCTTTTTGAACCATTCTTTTCCTATTATTTTCAATCCTGAGAAAGCCATAGAGGAGAGAAATTGAATCAAAGTAACTTTAAAGTTAAATAGCAGGAATTTGCTGTATTACATGGCACTTGTAAGAACTTTCTGGCTAGGAAAATAACAAATATTTGTGACACTGTGGCAAATACCACCATCTTTGAAATAAAATGTGTGTGTGATGTGCAGTGCAAATTGCTCCAGCAGGACATGATGAGTGAAATTTGCACTTCTGCTGCGTTCCTTCTGAGGAACAAATGAACTGCTTTTGACAAAATCAGAACTGACCCAGGTGTCTGACCTAGCCAACAATTTATTTTTTTATTTCACAAAATACAAATTGCTTTTGAAAAGTTAACAGCATCCTTCTTCTCTTAGAATGCTACTTTGCATTTAGTTCATTGCTACAGCTGCACTCTAAAGTAGTAGTGTCTGATTTTACTACATTTCCAGGATGTTTTCTCAATCCTGAGATGATGCACATTACCTGCGAGTAAAGGTTTCTGACCTAAAATGAACACGCACATTTCCACATGTCACCAGCTATATTTTGTTGTTATGAACACCTTCAATGCTAGAAATTAGTCCAATACATTAGGCAGGGAAATAGAAAGAGAGTGGGAGGATTAGGTCAAGAGGTGTGACATTCAGAAGCAATGGGAAGACCAGACTAAGGGTAGTGGTGACCCAAACTCATCCTGTCCCTTGGAATAGAATGTCTTACATGAAGAAAAATGGCACTGCAGAGAAAATATCTGACTCCTAGGACAGCACATAAATGCAGCTTCTACTTTTGCTTTGTTAATGCTGAAGTAAAAGGAACTTTTAAATGGTAAGAGGAAGGGAATTTTGAGGAACAGTTTTGGAGTTCTATTGCCACCTCTGCCTGACATCTTTAGAGTTTTCTGTGTGAACTTGATGGGTGCAGTGATCTCCAACCTGAAAAACCTGCAGTGGGAGTCATCCTTGTGGTCACGTTCTCAGTAATTTCAGTTTGGCACCTACAGTAAACAAAACTGTTAGGCAGTCTTGAAATCTTAAACTCTGAATTTTAATCTTTATAGGAAATATGGTTCATTGTTATTTCACTGGTGGGATTTTTGTTACAACTCATAGTGTCGGTGATATCACAGGTTAGAAAGTTGCATTCTGGCAGGCTGGCTTTCAATCAGTCAGCCTCAGAGGTCTCTGTGTCTGTCTGGGGAGTGTTTGACATGTCATGCAAGAACCACACAGCAAATACAGTCAGAAGCCAGATCCTCACACACACTCAGGATTTGTGCTCCTATTTTCTTTTTTCTTTAACTTGAGATAGCTTTTCTGTCTTTTTTTTTTTTCCCCTCCCCTCTGTGGTGCAACAGCCTATACTAAAAAAACGCTAAAGAAAGAAAATGCTGAGGATGGCTAGAAGTGTGTCTTAAGTCTCTTTTCTGTGATTTGGCCTTGATGTGGTGACTGAAATGAAAGCAACACCATCCTCTTGAGTCTATCAACTCTTAACTTGCCCTGTGGGTAAGGGCCAGTACTCTTCCTTTTGTGTCTTTCTTCCTTCAAGATACAGACAAGTAGAGAAGAAAACCAAGCTCTAGAGATGAAACAGGAAGAAAAAAACCTGCTTCCTGGGTGCTAAGGATGAAGGTGGTACTGACCTTTGGCGTGGATCTTTAAACACTGGATGATCTTTGACATCAAAACCAGAGGCAGATAAAGACTTTCAATGAGAACTGAGATCCAGGATTAAAATTCCATATGCAAATACCAATATTTATGTCCAGCACTGACAACACCCAGAATCAACTACATCTAAAGTTTCATGAGAAACAGGAAACAAGAAATGGCCAACTGAAGCCAAGCAATGGTCTATTTGGCCAAATGTTCTGCCCCATCAGCAGTCCTGGCCTCTAATGCAGTCTCTGCAGTCACTGGATTAGAGACATCCATTTATTCCCTTTATCATTATAGCTGTTTGTCCACCTTTTTGTCCAGTTTTTTCTCTGAACCATCTGAAGCTATCTGTCTTTACAGGTTTGTCCAGAACTTCTTTTTGTCTTTTTTCAACTGATCTTCTACTAGTGCTACTGGATGCCTGCACAGCTGGTAGATGAACTGGATGATTTCCCCATCCCTGGAAGTGTTTAAAGCCAGGCTGGATGGGGCTTTGAGCAATCTGGTCTAGTGGGAGGTGTCCCTGCCCATGGCAGGAGGGTTGGAACTTGATGATCTTCAAGGTCCCTTCCAACTCTAACCATTCTATGATTCTATGAATGAGCTGCTCTAATCTCATCTTCCATCTTCATGATTTTATACTGCTGAAGCACTTTCCCTCCTCACCACCCTACTCCTCTGTAAAAGTTCCATCTCCAGTCTCTTCTCAAAAGCGCAACCCTTCCTCTTCCTAATGATTGTAGCTGTGTTTCCTGCACATCCTTCTCTGTTTTCTAATGACTCCTAGAAATCATTGGAGCTCAAGTTTGGAACTGTGGGACATAAAGCAAATCTGTCATCACATTTTCATGTTCTGTTTTTTTTTTTTCCTGTTATCCATGTTTCACAGCTATCATTTGTTAACCAGGTACAAATACATACAGCACCCTCTAGAGTTAGTCAGGTCCTCTCTGGCTCTCCAAAGTGTGTTAAACATAAGACGTTGATGGCTTTGGCATCTTCATGAAGTGCTCCCTACATCAAAATCCCCAAAGCTAAAATATTTCAGAGCATTTGGATGGTATGAGTTTGTCTTAGACACAGTTTGACTCTCCTTGTTTTTGCTCAGGAGCTGGTGCTCTCACCAGTGACATGGTGGGTTTAAAATGTGTCCCGTTTGTCTGAGGCAAGAAAGGGATTTGTCCACCCTACGCAAAACTGTTCTGTAGACACTCGTTCATTAAAAGTAACTGAGTAAATCTTCAATGTTACTTGGAAAACTAAATATCTAATCAGCAACTGTACTTTAGTGTTTGAGCTGTTCTTTCGTGGTTCGTCAGTACAAAACAAAATGTAGCTAAGTTACTCTGACTCACTACTTAACTGCTCTGCATACATTAATGATTACACTTACTAAAAGCTTTAAATTGGTACCAGTTTGATGGAAACTGTCAAGCCTATAGTCATTGTTTCTGACAGTATTATGTGCTTCAAGTTATTGTACCACTTAGTGCCTTGTTTCCTCACGTAATAGTTTTATGTTGGAAAGGCTGTTTTGTTAAAGACATTTTTACTGTATGGGCTCAAAAGAGGATTACAGTTTCTCTGGGTGAACTGATCACATGAGGAAGGGGAAGCAGCTCAATTCAGCTTCCCAGTTCAAGGAAGGTGTTTTATCCTCTACATATGGTGAATGTAAATTTTATTGAAAGTCCTGAATTAACTGCAGGCTCCTGTTGAAGCTATACAAATAGTGTCATATGTGCCCTGGAAAGAGAGGCTTCATTGTTTGTCTTCTGGTAGCACTCTGTTTTCTGGAGCCTAGAAGACAATTACTTCCTTGCAAACACAGGCAGATTAAATAAGCCACATTTTGTCCTTTTTGCCATCTGCCCCTTGCTTACTTTATTTTAAGCTGCATGACTAAGCTTTACTATCTGACATGTGAAGGTGGGACATGCTGTTTTTCTGCTCAGCTCCTTGAGGCTTGTAATGAATCTGAAGAAGCAGAACTGATCTGCAAAGGGGTGAGTCAGAAAATCAGCAACTGTACAATAATTACTTGCTGTGCCAAATAGCAGGACTTGGATCATAACATAACAAAATCTCCTCAAGGAAGTTTCATGATGGGGGAGAAATATAAATTTCTTTCTTCTGAAAAGAGCTGGTGGGCCCGATTCTGACCTAATGCAGCTCCATCAGCTAAAGGGAGGCCAGAGCTTTACCCAGTATCTGCAGAAATCTATTTTGTGGGTAACTCTCAGAGCAGAGGAGAAGAAAGGGAGGGAGGTGGAACTCAATCCCAGAGCCACTCAAAAAGCAATGTCCCTTTTCTGCAAAGCTTTCCTGCAGGACAGAGGCCCGCACAAGGGGCAACGGAGAAAGGTAAGTTTCAGGTACAAGTAATATGCCGGGAGACGACAGAGGCAAAGCAAATTCTCTTGTGACATGAGGGACACGCTGCCTGGCAGGAGCTCCTGCAGCCCCAAGTACTGGGAGACACGATGAGGGGTGATGGATGGTGATTGGCAAGCCCCTCCTCACAGCTGGAGGGGCTGCCATCTCCCCAATGGAGAAATGCATTAAAGCCTCTCTTCAGCCTTGTGCTAGCAGGGAGCCCTTGTTATCCCTCTAAAAATGGTCTGACTATAATGTACTACCTGGAGCAACTGGTGCTATTTCAGCAGACTGGTTGGGGACTGAAACAAATGAACTGAAATCACTTAGGAAAGGGAAAGATGAGACAAGCTCCTTTGTATGCAAGACTCCTGTGTGTCCATGCCTATACAGGGATGTATGAGCTCATGTATATGCCACATGTCAGGAAACCTATTGGTAATAAGGATCCAAGGTCATAAGGACTCTCCCAGACACACAATGTACTTGTTTTGTGGGTTTTCCTCCTTGATCCAAACTATTGGGGCAAAAAATATACTTGAGTGTATTGTTTTTTGTTTTTTTTTTTAGTCTAAAACTATAGGCACCATATACTTGATGGGGATCCTGAAGGCTTTCTGTAAAGTGATACTGCAGCAATGGAAAGATATACCTGGTGATAGACCCCTCTGAGACCTCACTGACTGATGTAATTGGGCAGCATCTTGCACATTGGGGAGGGTAAGTCAGGGCCACCCAAGTGCAGCCTCCAGCCCATTGACTAGCATTTGCCTGCTTGACTGGGCCAAATTACTGAACTGAATAGTTCAGAGCAACTCAGGACTAAAGCTTTGTCCTGCAGGGAATGCTGGCTTCTGTTAAAGGTCAGTACAACCTTTGTGTGTCTTTTTTTAAAGAGCAAAACAGCCATGGGCAGTTCTGGTTTTGCACCTTTCCATTCCAGTGGCTAGGACAGCAGTGTCAGGACAGGAAAGACAACTTGTGTCTAAGAGAGTGAGTATCACAGCATGATAGGGAACATCCACCCTCTGCAGGGGAGAGCATCCTGGACACTTTGCATTTTTTCCACTCTATCATGTACACAGCATTCTGCATATTGTGCATATCATGCTTTTCTAGCATGATGTTCGCATGGGTTTTCACTGCACATCTCTCAGGTTACATTTTGTGGCAATTGCACAAAAAGAAGGCTGAAGGATGGAGAGGAGGGTTAAAAGAGGCTTGCATCTGATGGAGATGCAGTCTCTTGATGCGTAGAAGGAAAAACTGCACTCACTCAACAGACTGGGTATATGTGTATAGTCTTCCTAGGTTTCGTCTCTGGTCTTAAGAGGGCCAGGCAGCTCATGAGGGTGATTCAATGTTTAGGTGTACTGAAATAACTTCGGAGCTGCTTCCTTTGACTATGGAGGAACCACAGAGAAGTATGGTCTATGTTTTAAGTGCTAAACAACAGACTGAATCAAAGTCTCTACCTGAACAGTGATGACAGCTAACTAGGTGAGCAGTAAAATTGAAGCAGAGAAGATAGGGCTTTACATGATTTGAACCTTGAGCTCATCTGTGTAACAGGGGCTCTGGGTTCTCAGTAAAGACAGAAAGGAACCAGTTCCGGGATACATTTTTTCAATTTATTCTAGTCACCAGCTTAAAACCTTCTTTGCGTACTCATTGATGCTGTAAAACAGTGCTATGCTTAGTATATTGGGACACATTTCCAGGTATGTCTATAGTTTAATATACAAATTGCTCTAGAAATGATGTGCACTGTTAAAATGATATTATTAAAAACAAATTTAGGGACTGTTGTATTATACTACTTTCTCAGTTTTGTGCCTATCTAGGCACTAGTCTAGTGTCCTAGACTACCTAGGACACTTCAGAAAGAAGCTATTCTCTACAAAACTATCAAAGGATCTTAAAGTTTTCTGTATTTTATTACCTTTTGATACTGGAAGACTTGTTTATATCTTGGGAGGCCAACATGCACTATGATAGCTGCTCTGATGGTGCGTGGGGTCTTAGGGCTCTGAGGTTTAACATCTCCACAAGCCAACACAGATAAGAGCAATCTGAGAAGACTCTGCTGTCACACAAGGAGCCTAGAATAACAAAACCCAGGCAGAGCAAATACAGAGTTTCTGCCTTTGTTTGAAGTGCTGAAGAAGTGCAGGTCAGAGCTATAAACAGGGAAAGGAGGAAGGAAAAAAACATTTCTGTCATTCCTTTAGGAGTTGCTGCTACTCAGATAAACTGGAGCAACTTGAAAGATCTGTGCAATGTTTCTTTTGTCTAGGCATATGAGCTCTCACTATGTAGGTCAAAGACCTTTAATATCCAGCAGCAAAACAGGAATCCTGTGGGATTAGCAATTGTATTGAAATAATACTTATACCTTTCCCCTCTCTTCTCTAATTTAGAGTAGTCTGCTTTACAATGCATCATCACAAACACACTGGACATGGCACCGAGTCTGACAGCCCCTACTCATAGAGAGCAAACTACCTTAACCAGGTTTCCAGCCCTCAGATAAATCCTTCCTATGCTGCCTGTTGCCATGTTTCTCTACTTTTCAAGCTCACATAGAGCCTGTGCGAAGGATGCTAAAGCCACTTTTAGTCCAATATATAGTTTTCTTTTTTTCTTTGTTTCCCTGCATTTATGCATCCTCTCCCCACTGAGGCACCCAGATGACAATGTTTTTCAACAACCAGAATACCTGGGGAAGACCAACATATCTCAGCAGGTGAATTTACTGTCACTACCCATTGCCCCAGGCATACTAAACCAACCACAAAGTCTGGGAAGTAGGTCCTGTGGTAGGAACTAAACTGAGGCTTTGAGATTGGCTACCATTATGTTTCAAGCTTTAGGACTGCAGGATAGTGCTTATATAGCTGGTGTTTTAGTGTTACAACTAATATTATGCTCTCCTGAATGAATTTTTGAGTCAGTGGGCTAATGATCTGAACTCAAATGGTAGTCAAATGGAATTCCTTGTCGGGAACAGGCAAAAGCCATGAAGAAATATGTTTTCACAATGTGTTATTCCATACTGATGAATCATCCAGCCCTTGCTAGTCTCCTTTCACTCTTCAAAAAGTGATATACTTGGAAGAATTTGCTGAAAAAACATTCTAGCTTTTGCACAATCAAAGCCTTATCCCAAAACACTTTCACTTGAACCATTCCCAATTATGGCTGTGGAGAGAAGTCACTAATAAACTGGGCCAGACCATTTAGGATTATAAAGGTCAATGCCATCACCTTGAATCCTACCCAGGAGTCCACAGGGAATTGCTGCGGTTCGTGGTACAGTGGTGTTAAATGTTCCCTGTCTTTGATAAGTGGGATAGCTCACGCTTTTAAATTCCCTCCAGGAATAGCTGCAAGTAGAACGTATTGCAGTTGTCTGATCTCAAAGTAACATGGATAATCAGAAGAGGATTCATACTCGAAACAAAAGGTTATGTTCACATGAAAAAGCACAGAGATAGAAATGCAATTTTCAGCACAAATTCCTTCTCGGGCATCCAGTTGCTCAGGTACTACAAGTCTAACCTAGATGACTTCAGACCCCTGAGGTCCTGAAAACCTGACAGTAAATAATACTTTTATATCACTAATTAACAGTGCAGATAAAATTTGGGGTGACTTCTGTTTTGACCATGGCATTCTCACCGAAGCCTGGTTGTTCATGAATTAGGTCATTTGTTCACATGGAATTAGCCATAATGGGGACATTAAGAGGTGCACCTTCTCCACACTGCAGACACTGTAATCCTATCTCCCAACTAATCTCTGCAGTCACCCCGTGTTTGTCTGAATGAGGAGCAAAACAGAGTGAAGCTTTGAGCTGACCTCTCCACAGAGACCTTCGAATGGATAAATCTACTGACCTTTGAGCTTTTGCAATATAAAAAAGCAGAAAAGCCACTTCAAAGCAAGTTCCAGCTAGTACTACAAAGAGCCACTGGCTTGTCAAAAATACTTCAAGATCAGCAAAGTCTGACATTTCCAGTAAAATCATGTTATACTTGTTTTACTCATGTTTTTATTTGATGTTAGGCAGAGCTCCCTGACCAACAAAACCGATGCAGTTTTTAACCCCTATCCAGACAGATATCTCCCCAAGAATCTCTACCCTCCACCCCAGAAAAGAGATTTGATGATGAGAGCTATTCAGATTGAAGCTAACGACATTCAATAACAGGAGTGGAGGCCTCACCAGACTCACTGTGAGTCCACATCTCCCTGACTCCAGGCACAATGGCATCCCCCTGGGCCATCACAAAACCACACAAAAGCTGTGACGTGAAGCCATCCAGAGAGAGTCAACCTAGATGTCCTCTCCCCGAAGAGGTACGCATAGTGTCCAAATACAAATGATGCAGCCATTCAAATGGTGAAGCAGAGTATTCACAGCAAGAAAACCTCAGTTGCACTTGTGTTAGTGTCAGATCTTATTATCTAAATTGTTTGATTTGAAAAACATTTACATTATAAAAAACATTTATGTTGAACTTTGCCAATATGCTAAAAGGTCCCCCTCTAATTTTTCCCACAAGTCCTTAAACTAAGACTTTATAACTTGGCTGTTCCTTAGATGGTCACACTTCACCCTGAGAATAAGATGTTCATGACTGGAATTTTAGCTTCCTTCCTCCGGTGGCATCATTCATGACTCATCTGTAAACAAGCATGACAGCTGAGCAGAATTAGGGGAAAAGGCCTTCAAGATCTCTTGTGTCCAGTAAGGCAGAAAAGAGCTCCATAATCACCTACCAGGTTCTCCATAGAGAATGATGATCATGCACCTTCCTTCAGATTTCTCAAGCTATCAAGCTTTTTAGAGAACATTTGCTGAATTCTATCCACAGAGCAAAATGCCAGGTATGATGGAAGCAAAGGAATTATGTTTCTCCCAGCATAACAAGTATATCACAAAACTACTAGAATGATTAATAAGGCAATATTCTTACCACGCTACCGTACCATGTGAAAATCTCTAAGACTGCAGGAATTTCAGGAATTTTCAATATGAAATCAGCATGGTCAAGCAGCTGTTTCTCATGACACTTTGACTAAGCCTGGTATCATCTGGGCATTTAGTCACTTCAGAGTTGCTAGGGACTGAATATAAAATTTTCCACTTAATTCTTCCTTGCATGCTTTTCTTTAATAAATTTTTTTCATGGTCTTATACAAACTAAACAAGTGACACTGATCTGAACATGAAAGTCAAGTACTAAATAAGATGAATGAAACTCTTTTTTCTTTCTCACTGTTATCTGACAAAAGTCCAGCTGTTCCCTAATCTTTCCTTACTTTTCCTATCTGGTAAGTACTATGTGACTGTGGAGAAAGTCTTCATAAACACATGCAAACTTTATTCACATAACAAAATGCCTGTGATTTAATAGGTATTTTACAAAACCCAAAAAATCTTTATATATTGAATATTCTTACCTTTAGATACTTTTCCCTGCCTATCCCTCTGAGGTGATGTGAGATAGAGATGTCCATTAAAAATATGCTAGACCTTCACAGAGTGGAACTGACTACCTGTTGCAAGTAGGACATTAACTCAGACAAGTGATGCTGAGAATCCCCAAGATGAGTTTAACACTCTGGGTGTAGAATAGAAGATTACTCCCTGAGCAGGCAGGTCCTGAAAATGAACTGTATTCAATACAGTTATTAAGGAAAAAACCTCCAGGGAATCAGGGAAAGCAAGGGTTAATGCTGCTGGGAATAGCCTATTAAATGAAAAAAAAAATAATTAAAGGACAAAGCAGTTCTTAATTAAAAGAGTAGAACAGAGAAAGACAAGCTGGAGATGCTGAAGACACTATATAGATGAGTGAGGAATCCTTCAAGACTTATGAGGACGTTGTACTGGAGAGGCCAATATTGCCTTGCAAATTCCTTATAAAGTTAATAGAGGTCAAAAGTAAGCATTAACAGTTCTCAGTAATTTTTTAAAGAGATCAACCTGAAGCTTGGTGTTCATTTTCTACAGCTTTCTTGTACAGTAAATATTAGTCAGGTATTTTCACAAGGTCCTTTAATGGACAAGGAATCATGTCTTTATTCTCAAGCCTGTGCATTCCTGCACAAATGATGCCTTTTGAGGTCAGCACCATTTTGACTTCTGTACTTGGAGTCAAACCATGCTCCTGCAGTTGTCACATACACCTCAGCAAATCAGTGCTCTTGTAGGTAAAATGTTGTGTTTTATTATCCACTCCCTAAGTCACCTAATCAAAGCGAGTATGATGCAACTTGATAGGTGTCTCAAGACAGGCTTTTGCACATCTCTAAGATGTTGTATATAAAGGAGATTGAAAGAGGCTGTGTCAAAAGTCTGTTAGCCACCAAAAAATAAAAAATAAAAAAATTAGTTTCATATGACTTACTGCTTAGCACTAGTTGAGCAAAACCAGTCTCTCATAGCCGATCTTTGACTATAAAACTTGCAGCAAACTTGTGGACCACAGGCATGGATATATACATGTATGTACATACCATTTAGGTTAATGAGAAAGAAACATGTAAAAGTCAAAGTGAAAATTTACAGTCAATCTAAGCCATAGTTGATAAAAAAAAAATGCTGAGGAAACACTGACTAACCTAATCTTATGACAAACTAAATTCAGGGCTAATGCAACTACTCCTTAAAGTACTGTGTAACCTAAAGTAAGATACAGGACTCATACAGAAAGGGGGAGACAAAGCAAGGTCAAATATTCAAGTAATACTTCTGGAAGGTGGCGGTTTTGGGGAGTGGTATGAAGCCAGCTGAGAATGTAGAAAGTACCGGAAACATGAAAATCTCAGTACATCAGCAAGAGAAACAGGAAGGTACCATGTCACCAAAGCAGAGAGTAGAAAATTGGGATGATGAGGGGGTGTTTTGTTTTTAACCCAAAGTGAGAGACCTACAAATAATGATGGGCTGCGTCTCAGGTGGCTCCTTGCACTGAAGGAGGCAGAAGTGGACATGGATCACAGTAAATGTCACTCCTGAGCTCTCAAACTGGAATTTGACTTGTTTCTCACAAATATTTTTCTTTCTGCTATTCCACAGCCTTGCTTTCTGCCACCTTGTCATCCCTAATACTAAAGACCTGAAGCAAAGCTTTTGAGTAAAATGAGGTAAAACATAAAGGCATTGCCTGCATTGTCTGTTCAGCAAATTGACTACCAGGTCTACTATCCCACCCTGTTGTTTTCTTTGCTAGGAGCTGTGAGCCCTCACTGGAATTAACCCCTTGTAATATCATAAGCAATGCAATAGCACTCCAAAAAGCAGATGGAACATATAATATTCATAAAAGATATTACAGGCATTCCCACTTCTCTTACAGAGGGAATCAAAGAAAGAGTTGAAGGAGAAGGAGACTAAACAGCATGGGTAAACAACACATCCTTAGATCACGGAAACGGCAGGGAGGATATAAAAAGGTAGCAGATGGATGTTTATTCTACCCTCTAACAGCAGCATGCGGGCAGACTAAGGCTGCACTATTTCTTTGCATTCTGGCCAAGGATTCGCACCTCTCCATGCAGCAGAGGATGGCAGCAGCATGAGTGTAGGCAGAAGAACTTGCCATTTCTCAAAAACCAGGGTTAGCCTTTGCATTAATTAAGGCATCAGGCTCCACTATCATCCTCCGTCCGTATTACTATCCTTGGATTTTATACTGTATTTAAAATCATGCCATTTCAGAATCCTGTATGAATAAATATGAATGTCAAGACCTGTGTGCATCTCTTATGCACACAAGACAGTACAGTACATCACGTACTCACAGAATCTTATTAAATTTCTCTGACACATAATCCTGTGAACGTCGTTCTGTAAACACAGCAGCAGTTGTTCTTCATTTCTCTCCTCTATCCTTCACAATCTCCCCTCAACTATCTCCTCCTTCTAAGTCAGTAGCTGAGAACTGAGCAGAGACTAAGCACCCACATAAGTATGTGGAGAGGGGACCTGAAGACATCTGTTAGGAAAAGGAGAAAAGCCTGATCAGAGAGGATAAACAGTGCATCGAACTTTTGCCAGTTACTTAAAGGTACCTGAGAATGAAAAGCTAATGCAGAATACCGAAAGCAGCATAAGAGGCTCTATTTGGGATGTGTTTTGCATTTGGGGAGAATTTTTTAATAATTATTTTATTTATAATCATTTTGTCAGTGAGATTAAAATTAAATGACAAGGAATTCCCTTTGATTAATTACCCTTCACTGTCGATCTGTCAGGAACCATAGTTCCAACTGGGGACGATTCTGCCATTGGGTGATTCCCAGTAGCAGGCACAGCATCATACAAGGGCAACCTCTGCAACCCCACAGGCGAACCAGGGCTACTCAGGCAGAGGAGCACGTGAAGTTTGAAAGGAAAGCTTTGTCCCTGGTGAGTTTTGCGATTGCCGGTCATGCCTTGATCATTTACATTGCACAGGGAAGACCGATACCATAAATAAAGTTCATGGAATAGGCAGCCCGGCTCAGAACCCCCAGCAGAGATGCCTGTTCCTGTGGGAGAAGGTCTTGAGTCTTTGGTGGTGACTGAGAAAACCTTCAAAGTCAGAGCATCCTTCCCTGGTTGACATACTGAGTAAACAGAGGGAAAAAAAAATCAGCAGGCTGAGCTTGTTTTATTATCAGCTCAAACCTGATACATGACAGGGATTTAGGGCGAGTTGGGGTAGGCATTCAGGCACATGTGTAAAGCTAAAGACAGGCATTGTCCTGTTGTAACAAGTGACACTATCAGTCTTGAAGTAAGGTATATGCTTCAGTATTCCAGAGAATAAAGAATGTAACCTCAGCCTACCTCTCTGTGGGAGCCAAGCTTGAGTTCACCACATGAATGAGAGCATCCACTTGCATTTATTTGCAGAACACAAACTTTTCTCTTTTGAGCGAGATGATGATAATTGGGATTTTAACAGCTCGGAACCAGATCCTGAAATTTTGCAGCTCGGGCTGTTCATTCTAATTGTTACTGATTAATAATGAAGATGGTGCATTTGTACTCAAGAGGGATGAGAGAAAAAAGGCCCATGAGCTTTTTTCTGCAGGGATGTGTGATCTGCCGGCCCACAATATACACCTCCTCCAGCACATGGTTACAGGATAAGGAAAATCAAAAGACATTCTTTTTATTAGTTAGCAGTAATGACCTTTTATTTTTGATTATTTGTGCATTAACAGCGTGGAATGGAGATGTGCTATGTAAGGAAGTTATTATTTGCTAATTTGCAGCTTTTAAAATACACAGCACACTATCTATTATGTATCATGCATTACAATTACAACAACAGTTTAATTAATCACCAGCACCCTGTTTTGTATCAGTCTGCTGCTGAATTCTGGGTAATGGCGTTGTTTACCATTTAGCAAGTAGCAACATTTCACTCTGTTTCACTACATTAAACTGCTCAAATAAAGCAAACGGATATTGGAAAGAGTTGGCCATCTGCCTTTATTTTCTTTTACTTTTGTTAAGGAAAGGGAAAAAAAAATAAACCCCACCACAGCCTCTGAAAGGAAAAAGAGCACAGCCATGAAACTGATAGTGACAAAAAACACCCTTTTTTATCAGGTCAAAATCTCATCTAAATGCAGTTCTGATGAATGGTAAAAAGCTTGCTTTGTGGATTTGGAGTGGGTCTCAAGACCAGCAATGAAGTCTAATGATTATTTAATGGTGCCGCACTTGAAGCAGGATTATGTGAGACTCTCTCCCCCGTTAAGAGTTTGATGAATAGGTTTTGTGACAGCCATTTAGGAATAAACAAGAATTCATCAGTCTGCATAAGAAGAAGCCAGTTTATAGATTAAGTTTCTTGAGGTAATTCATGAGGTCAGTCCCATTTAGATGTAGACTATTAGGGCTCAGCTTTTGAGAGTGGCCATACAAGGGAGTTACTCCAAATGGACCCCGCTAATACAAAGCCCCCTTTCAGAGGGAAGCCTGAAATTTTTATGACCCTGCTGCTAGGAAGCACATCAACTTGTCACTGTGAAGATCTGCTGGGGCAAGACCTCATCACTCTATTAAAGAGCTCTGTGACCCTATTGATTTGAAGTATTTAAAGCAGGGGTGAAGTTCAAAGCAATTTCTTTTCTATACTATTACTCAGCCTCTCTGTGTCTTGGCTCTAAAACATCTGCTGTCAGTTCCTCTCTGGTGTCTGACTCTGGAATCTGTCACTGGAGAACAGAGTAGTTTTATTTAGAATAAATTGGATTCCTTTTCAGTTTTCAGCATTTCGTATTGTGATCAATGGTTTACACTCCTTCATGTGCCAGGAGACTTAACTGCCACTGTATCCTTTCATGTCTCTTTAGAGCGGGACTCAGCCGGAGCTTGCTCCTGAGGCTCTGTAATCGAATCTTTCCATTCTAACAGGTAAGCAGCCACCAGTTTTTCTAATTGGCCAATCAATAAAAATAATAAACTTTCACTTTCGGAAATGGGAAAAAAAAGAAAAAGGAGAGGGGGGAAAAGTACCTCGGTATGTCACTCTGGAAACAAAACCCTAACAGGGTCTTTTATGCTTATTTGCTCAGAGAGAAAAAATAAGACGCTGAGTAAACAACTCCATTACTTTTAAATGTCAGCAAGTAAACCTCATAGCTGGCTCTCGGAGGTGCTTGTTCAGAACAATGCAGGCTCCTCAACTCCTCTGCAGAAGCTGCAGGCACCAGGGCGCCTTCTTAACACTTAATAATACATCAGATCAGGTGGATTTATCACAGATGTGGTTTCTGACACCAGGGTAGTTATTAAAGGCTGTATGAAGAATGAGATTAATATTCAGTTTGATGATGTCAGACAAAGCAACCGAAATAAAAGAATGAGCAATTGGATGTAAACGGTAATGAAATGGTTAAAAAAATTTTAAGATAATGATGCATAGCAACAGAAAGAAACTAGGTAGGGTTTTCGTCTGGAAGATAATTATATACAGGATTACACAGAGCAAACCTATCTGTTATCTTCATCAAGGGAACTAACTTCTGATGTTGTGAAAAATGTACCTTCTCTCAGGCACTGCTTTGTCAAGTCACTATCATGTTCCTATCCTACCTGTACTCTTTAGACACATTTTATCACATATTCTAACAAATTGCCTAATATAACTGAGATAAAAGGGGTATATTTGAGCAGACAGAAATGTGTCCATTGTTTTCAGCTGATTTGTACTGATTTACATTGCCTACAAGTCTGCCCCATAATATATGTTGTCATCATTTTATTAATATTGTCGTTTTACACAAAGCTCCTTTTAAAAATGAATGTGTTTCTGGGGGGAGTGAATTATGTTCATTGCAAGATGGCAACTGCACAGTTTATTCTGCTGTATCTTTAAGAATCTAGAAGTCTGAAGACAGATGTACCTATTGCTTGTCAATCAAAATACATGTCCTTTGCAGCTTTGTATTTTCTGTAGTCAGCAAGGAAATCATGTTACTGCTGTCCGAGGTCAACAGTAAATGCACCAGCAGAATCCCTGTCTAAGAATTTTCAATAAAGAAGGCACCAAAGATGAGGAAGGAAGATAATAGTTTGTATTCTGCTCCTCTGAGGGAACGGGTGATAAACAAAATTCGAAGCCATTTCTTCTATCTTTCTTTTTTTTTTTTAAAAAAAAGGAGCTGGTAGAAGTCACTGGCAACAGAATACCATTACAAGCTGATATCATCTTGAGTTCATGCTGCTGAATATGTTGGCATTTATGGCACATTCTCCCAGGGCACTTTTCAAAATGAAACTGAAACTTGATGGACCAACTGTACTCCATTAAAAAAAATTATAAAAAGGCTTTTTTTTCCCCCCAGCCTAAACAAATTGAGAGTTTCAAAAGACTATTTTCTGCCATATAAACCTACATGTTGAAGGTCAGTCCAAAGGCAACAAATCAAAGCATTTTTTTCTCATCTTTTATTTTAGATTATGAATGATGCAAGAATTTATAGAGCGTGCAAATTTATTACCGTGTTAATAGGCCCCCCTGTTTATATCCGGCAACATATGTTATATCCAGAATCACTAGGAAGCAGTAGCATTTTTAGGAATGGAGGGGGAGGCAATTAAAGAATTAGGCCTAATTACCGTGAAAAATCTCTGGAAGAAACATACAGAAATCTTTTGCAGAAGAAATACAAAGAGAACGCAGGGAAATATTCTTTAACTTTATCACTGTTGTGAACTGTATTTCTAATCCATGCATTCATAACTAAAAGGCAAACACAGTCTCAACTCAATATCTCTCCTTGTGTAATTAAATGGAAAAAAACCAAACCAAACACAAAAAAAAAAACCCACACAAAAAAAACAGAGAAAGAATTTGTGCCTGTGTAGAAATTTTCTCTCTTAAGGTGTTTGTGGGCACCTTGTTTGTAACAGCTGAGCATGTACTGAACCAAATCCTCAGTAGACAGGAGTTGGCATCTTAAGATGGCCAGCATGGTGGCAGAACCACCTTGCAGTTGCTGGTAAAGGGATGAGGAAAGAGGAAATGGCTGCAGGACTTGCAAAATGTTTACCTTTTAGCAAATAAACAAGAAAGTGAGTAAAAAAGCTGGCAATCTTACAAGTGAAAATAAACGTGTTATGGGGAAAATTAGATACATGTCCCACCCCTTTATGCTTCTGTTCTTCTGTACTGGCCAGGCTAACAGCTGACCTTGCCTCTACAGTGTACTCTCCTGAAAAGGGGAGAAATGTTAGGAGCTATGCAAAGTGCAGATCAAGAGTAAAAGCACGAGGTACCCAAGGGGATGGATGTGTAAGGCATCACAGTGGAATTTCATAATCAAAACCTTAGGAATTTCATTTTCTTCGGGAAAAAAACCCAACAATTTTTTTGTGAGGAAATGTGACCAGCTCTAGAATTTTCTCTATACAGGAAGCAGAGTAGCTTCAGACTGTAGGACCAAGCACAATTACTGGGTTCTTAGCATTAGCTTCTATGACCAAAAAGCAGGCCACTGGAAGATGCTTGCTATAATGGGAAAATTGTATGAGGACAACAGACCTAAGCTTTGCTGAAGGTATTCAGTAATTCAGTAACTCTTTAAATATAGAAATCACTGCCTGAATTTAGTTTTGGTAAAACAGTGGGGGCCAACTGGGGAAGAATTTGTCCATGGGCTGTTTGGTCCATGGTTCTCTACAGATCCTGCAGATTCTGAACCCACCTCAATGGGCAGGTAGATAACCTGTACGTCAGCCTCACTCAGCTCTTAAGCTGTTTTCTGTCCTAAATATTGATCTCCTTTATCTGTATGTTGCCACATCCATCGCTGTCTTTAATCATTCTTCCTCTACAGGTGGGTTATAATTTTTCCAATGTCTGTGTATTATGAGCTTTGCCACCAACTGAGATAATATCTCCCTATTCTAAGTTGTTTAGCGTGAATCCTTCCCATCCTGAAGTATTATTAATCATGTTGTCATCACTTAAATAAATAATAATCAGTAATAATTATTTCTATTTTCACAAAACCACTAAAATAATAAAAAGCAAAGCTGATATTAATTATTAATAAATATGAAGGGGACGTGTTTTGTTGAGATTGAATTACTGTTTTTCATCTGTATTACAGTGTCATCTAGAGGTGCTAGATAAGATGAGGGTATCCCTGTTTTAGTTGCTGCAGAAACTCCAGCCTAAATGACCCAGCAAGACAAAGAAGCAGTAAGTAGGAGAAATTAAGGGGGCAGGCAGAGCCGGGACTAGACACCAGACCTTCTGTCTCTGTTTGGCTCCCCAAGGTCATGCAGAAGAGTGACTTGTCAAAAAGACAACCTGGTCTAGTGGGAGGTGTCCCTGCCCATGGCAGGGGGGTTGGAACTCGATGATCTTTAAGGTCCATTCCAACTCTAGACATTCTATGATTCTATGAAAAAGAGAGCTCATACAGACTCACCCCAACATTTCTTTCCTCCTGCCCTCCTGTTTCAGCCCGGCTGGGGGATGGAGGATACAAACCTCAGTCCAGCCCCGCCGAGGCAGTGAGCAACCACACTGCTGACAGCCCTTCAGCACCTCTCCCTCCTCCCACATTTCCAGTGTGGTCTTGCCTTGTCCTCATTTTGAAGATGTGTTGTGTCCTTTCCCTCCTGTGTTCCTCCACACCCCAGGAGCTGAGCTATATGGTAGAGGAGCTACACCTTCACCTAGCATAAACTAACTATTTTCCATTTCTTACAGATATGAAGTTTTTATAGTTCCAGCCCATGTCTGTATCTACCTGTCTGTGCATGTATTTTTGTCCTTTTCTTTGCTAGTAATTTCTAAGCCTATTTGCCATGTTCAACTGCATTTGGCAGAGAGGCTAAGGGTTGAGGAAACATCATCCTAACTTTACTCAGGAGGCAGCTGAGACGTGCCTTCAGCTCAGGGTCTGCCAATGCCCCATCCCTAGAAGTGTTTAAAGCCAGGCTTGATGGGGCTTTGAGCAACCTGATCTAGTGGGAGTTGTCCCTGCCCATGGCAGGGGGGTTGGGACTTGATGTTTAAGGTCCCTTCCAACTCTAACCATTCTATGATTCTATAAGGCACCTATGCCTTGCACAGCCTAACATAGAAGAGAGGAATAAATGAGGTGGAGGAGAGGAATGCAGCACACTGAAGTGGTGGAGGATTTAGGGGGTGCAAATGTGTAGACGACCACCTCCTTCAGTCCTGCTGCTGAGAGAGTGATTTTTTTTATGGGTGACCTGAATGAATTGGATGTGTTATGTCCAAATGCAGCTGGATGCCTTACAAGTCACTCTTTCTAAAAAGACACAAAAGAAAATAGAGAGGTAATGCAGTCTCCTGACTCCTGAAAGGCATCTCCTGCACTGGTCCACCCAATGCAGAAGAAGCAGAAGATGGTGCAAAAGCAATGTCTTCAGACTGCTTTTCAGCAGCAGGGAGCAGAGCCTGTGAACAGTGAGTGACTTCACCCTTTGGTGGTACTCAGCCTGAGTGTGATGAAGAGGACATAGCCCAGGATCTGCTCTCTTAATCTGAGAGGTAAGAACTCTGGTGTACAGCCAGTTGCCCTGACATAGAGCAAGAGATCTCCAAGGTGTCCCTATGTAGCCTAAGCCTCTGGGGCTGATCTGGCAATCTGTGCTGATAGATCCAAAAATATTTATTTCTCTTTACTGCTGGAGAAACCTGAATGATAAGGAAAATCCACAAACTACCTTTTTAGAAACCTGGCCTCTTTCTTCCACAGCAGTGGAGAACTGTCACCATTTCAGATTTGCCCCATCTGTGGTTCCTGTGGTTTGAAATCACTGGTGCATCTGTAGAAGGAGCAGAGCAGGCTGCCATAGCATTCAGTCTTGTGCATTGATCTCCCAGCAGAAAAGTGTCATGCTACCAGCATATACTGAGTTGGACTCTGTACTCTGTTTAGCAATAATCCAAAAATGTTGGGGTTGTCTGGGCTCGATTTGTGCCACAAAAGTCACAGGTCAGACTCTATGCCAGGATTTGCAGGTGATTTGCACTTCAGAACTGCTGTTTCCAAATACAAGAGGAAGGTGGCACAATCCTTTCCCACTTTTGGAGAGATGCAGGGATGTTTACACTTTACCATATTATCCTACTGAAAAGGGGGCAGAAAATCCCCTGACATGGTAGTACAGATTAAAATGTTACCACATTTACTGCTCATCCTTTCCAGATGCAGTCACAGGGCATTTCTGTGGACAACCAAAGGGGGAGTCAGAACTAGTCTGAAGAGGAAAGCAACAGAGGGAGACACTTAAGATAATTTGCAATAGCATTTGCAGACAAGGCAAATGAACGTCCTACAGCTGGACAAGCTGTTAAAAGTCCTAGCAATGTACATCACATTTTTTCTCTCCACAGTATTTTTATAAGATGGGAAAATTGAAGGAAAAAAAAAAGACTCCTCTATTCCATACAATAATAGTAATGTATTGAACAGTGATGATATAATGTGATAAATTCTGTTCTCAAGAAATGAAATTGCATACTGTGGGTTATTCAGCAAAATCTCCACAAATGCAATCCTAAGGTCAACCTTGAAATTATGCACTTAATGGCTTGACAGCATATACTGCTTCACCTTTCCTGAAGTATTATGCTTAGTACTATTTGTTTGCAGCGACCATTATCACTACACATGGCTCCACTTCACATACCTAGTAGATAATAAACACAGAATAAAACATAGATAATGATCACAGATTTGCATGGGCAAACTTGTTATTGTAGGAAAACTAGAAAGTGACTAAAATACCTTTCATTTGAAGGAGTTTTGTTGTGCAAGAAGAGCGAAACTACATCCTGAACTGTTATACCCATAACCAGGCACTTCTCTAGCCTGAGAAAGCTGTTTAACACTCAGTTATGTGGCTTGAAATTTTCTTTTGGGTGAGGATAAATATCTTAATTTTCAGTTATAACACTGTGATTATTAATTAGTTGGTATCAGCCCCATATCTATCTATTTTTACCGATATTTACAAATTAATTGCTTTTCTTTAGCTCTTGCACCTCCTCAACTCCTTCTCTTCTCATGACTCCTCTGCCTATAGCTACAGCAGTTCTTCCCTCCAGCTGCCATCACTGTTCCATCCACACTCTATTGCATCAATTTCTTCTTGGGGGAACTCTTACAAGTAAGATGCTGTGACTTTCCTTCTCCTTTCTTTCACATCTTTTCCTCTCACAGTATACACAGGCTTCTCTCTTACCTGCAGTTCTTCTCCAGACCTTCTGCTTGCTAGAATAACAGCACCCCCTCACCAGTTCTCTATTGCATCTGTTACTCATCCCATCTTTCATTTTCTTGTGAAAGCATAAACTTTCCATCTGCTGCCTCTTTGGTCTCTTCCATCTGGCTTGTTTATAGGATAATATTTTACCCTCTTTTACAAAAAAAGAGAAAACAACAACAAACCACCACAATAGACTCCTTCACCACCACTCTGTCTATCCATCTCTAAACTCATCTGATGCACAGTGTGCTACTGCTGTCCAGAGAGCCCCTCCTTCATTTCCAAAGTCATCTCTCTTCACTGGCTTATACCATTTGCTCTTGCTGAACTCTTCCCAGTGAAAACCTTGAATGCTTTCCAGACCATTCTCATCCTTTTTGTCAGCCACCTTTGGCAATGAAGCCTTTTCCAGATAATGTGACCACACAGAAATTTTAAAAGCCCATGTGTCTTTTGTTAGTGCAGCAGGGTCTGAGCTAGTAAGACCTGCCAGCAGAGATGGTGAGGATTTTCCCACAGCTGGCCTTAAAGGTCTTGAAATCTTTACTTTCTGTAACTTCCTGAGCTCTGTTCATGCAGCATATTCTTTAGAAGCTCAATGTTACTTTCCTTCCAGGTTTCAGAGGAGCAGAAGCAGGTTATGAGTCACACTTAGGCCACCTTTCATTCTCTTTTTCCTCTAAACTTACTTGTGTTTCTCTGCCTTTCTAATCAGACCTCCTACCATCTGTGCAAATTATAGTCCTGAGCTGTTCCTATGATGCATCCTTGTGAGGAGTCACGATCAAGAAAGTTAAACCAGGTTTTTATTTCCCTTGTCCCAAATCCTCCTCACAGCCTTCTTTCTCTATCCTGACAGTCATTCATATGCATAATCCAGTTATGATGTTTGGCTCAGCTTTCCTCTAGACACCAGCATCTGGACTATGTTTAAGGCCAACAGAGTCTTCCTGCAGAACATTCTTCAGACATAGCTGTGGCAATCTCAAAAAAGTTCTGAAGCTGTTGCCCAAATTGTGATAAAGCTTTAGGTATTTTCACTGATCTTGTTGAAATGCAATAAGATACCAACCCAAAAGGCTGCTTCAAGAATATATCACTTCTCTTTCTACCTCTCCTCTTCTGGTCAGCAGGTAATGCCAGTCTGAACTATACACATATTAGACTATCAAACAGGACCCTCCAAATCTTTTATGATTCCAAGGTTGGGGCTTTTGTGGGGTAGGGCAAAGGCAGAGGGATATCTCTCTAGTAAACACTGGATACATACACTGTTCTCTTTTAAAATATTGTCTTGTAATTCTTCTACCAAGGAATCCTCACCATAGGAAGGTGCTGGGGTTAAACTCACAAGTTAACAGACTTCATTACCACTTCAAAGACTTTAAATGTAAAATGTGGATTCTTAAAATTCTTTCCTTACCCTCAAAAGATCTAGAATTTCCCTGCATTTTGAGTTACCTCCATAAAGCTATGCCTGGGGAAATTGCCTGCACTGGGCAGACCCAGACTATGTTTTATCACAGCAGAGCAGAGCAGGGTGTGCCTCATGCTGGCATCCAATGGGATGTTCCCACCTGGACCTGCAAAGCCATCACAAACATAAACCGAAAAGGACTGGTGCTACTTTGTTTTCTTTGAACTAAAAATCACAGTCAATAATCTTGGGATACAGGAGACTCCAGGTCAAAGCTGCACTTCATCTAAGATAATCTAAGTAAGATATTTCTTTTTCTGTAAGAATGTAGACTTTGTCCATCTAGAATCTAATGGGTATTTAGTTGGGTCATGCAGGTAAAACAGTTTTGACAGAAAATGCTAAGGAAGTGCCACTATGAGATATGATATGGATTCAAGAGGTGTGTGATGCTCTAAGCCTGAGAAAGGAATATGAATATAGATGCCTAACAATTCAAGTGGAGATGGCTGTAGCTGGTGATTTCCTAACTGAGTTTTCCACCACGTCTGCAAATAAGTTCATCTTTGAAACCATATGTCACCTTTATAGTGGTTTTAATAAAAAAATAAATTAAATTGGAGATTAGAACAGAAAGGTCAGTGGAAGTATATGCAGAGTTGTAGAAAGGAGAAATGTTTAATCTTACGTTGTTGTTGTTGTAAGGCTAATAATTGCATAAAGGACTGGGGTAACATCCTGCCTAACTAGTAAGGAACTCATCCTAGAGATACTGTTACTGTTTTTGGCCTCACTGCTCCTGTCTCTGAGCGTCTCATTCCCAAAGCACCTTCTGCTCTCATAGGTGCTGCTGGCAGCCAAAAAGGCTTTCTGGTGGACCCACAGCTGATAATGTAATTTCATTTTTGGAGTAGATTCAGTTCATTGTGTCTCATTCCTGTTTACATGCTCTCTGTAAACAACCAGTGAGACTAAGGAAGGTTCTTGCTAGCTGTATGGATTTGTGGGATAATAATTTCAAATTAATGGTTGGCTTCGAGCTGATTTTCATATACTCAAGAGCAAGATTTTCATTCTTTGTATCTGGTCTGTTCTAGTTGAACAGGGAGGTGCAGGGAGGCTCTTTGTTGCCTGACTGGATGAGTTTAATCTCTTGGGTAACCTTTCAGGACAAAGTCTTGCCACAGATGAGTTGGAAGTTCTTGTGCATGCTGTAATCTTCATGAAAGTGTGCAGGTGTTTTAGACAAGAGTTTCTTCCAGTAAAATCATAGTAAAGAATATCTGCAGAAAAATAGACACAAAAGGATTGCAGTGAGGTTATTTTTACAAAGGTTTCAAAAAATTACTGTATTTTTCACTCTCCACTCTTGAAAGATGATTTAATCAGGTTTCTGATATTCCCATTTGTGTTAACGTTGCTACAGATACAGCAGAAGCATCAAAAGCAGTGGTGAAGATGCACACAGAGGCAGTACTGGTGACAGCTTTAATATTTAACATGGACCTTAATTTTAAAGTGGCTTTTACGTAGTGAGATAGTGCATCTTATAGAGGCAGTGTTCTTATGTAAATATTTGCAATGTTTATCCAACATCTATTTCTGTAAGGGACCTAATGATAGCAGAGGGTTAAATATTGAAATTATATATATTTGTGTACCTTACCTAATGCTAATACTATATTTAATCAGTGATAAAATGTATTTTAAAACTTACTTTACTATAATTGTTTTAACTTCTCTCTCTGCATGCTGGTTCTTTTCCGAGCATCTTTGTTTCTACTGTTGCACTTCAGTCTGGACCAGGTGTGTGCAAGTTGCCCTTATTTACCATACTTGCTTTCTGTTGCAGCACGGTCTTGGATCATGTACCTGAAGGAGACCTACAGGAAAGACAGGGAGGGACTCTTTATCAGGGAGTGTAGTGATAGGATGAAGGGTAATGTTTTTAAATTGAAAGAGAAGAGATTTAGATTAGGGATTAGGAAGAAATTCTTTACTCTAAGGATGATAAGACACTGGAACAGGTTGCCCAGAGAAGTTGTGGATGTGCCATCCCTGGAAATATTCAAGACCAGGCTGGATGGGGCTTTGAGCAACCTGCTCTAGTGGGAGGTGTCCCCGCACATGACAGGAGTGCTGGAACTCAATCTTTAAGGTCCCTTCCAACACAAACCATTCTATGATTCTATGTGAACTGGATTGTTTATACATTAAACTGAGATGTAAAATGGCCTCTAGGAGAGGATTTAATGCCACCTTCACGCTTCCAGTCCACACAACCAGACTAGAGCTATTCTAGGACAGAACACCCTAGAAGGGTGTACGCTGTGGACAGAGGATGAGCATCACCAGTTTCCCTCTGCAATCCTTCTCCCTTTGGACCACACTTGTCAGTGAGTGGGGAGAGCCTTAGAAAGATACCTCCTGGGGTGCAGGACCCCAAATCATTGCAGAAAAACCCAACTGAAAAGATGAAATGAGATGGAACGCACAGGTTATGTCACATTCAAACTTATTTGCCCCACAAACACTGTGTACTGTTTAAATCCATGGATATCTAATGGCTTTGAATATTGTTGTAGTAGTGCAGAATAGCGACGGGAGGGCACAGATGTGCTGAGGACGTGCAGGTTAACTCCCCTTAGGCAAGCTGCAGAAAACAGGCTTAGCCATATACAGGTTTTGGCCAATCCTTCCAAAACATTTTACAGGTAGGTGTTGATGTTTCTCGCTGCTTGTTTTATATGCTCAGCACTCTGTCCTGGGAAGTCTGAGTTTATTAGACATCCATTATAATTGACACATTGTTGCAGTAGGGGTGAATAGATGCATTAGACAGATGATCTTAATTGGCTTTCATCCAAAAGAATTAAAATAAAAAGACAGCTGAATTTCATTCACATTTTCAATTAGTAAAACTTCCTTTCATTATTATAATGCCTGCTGAAACAGCAGCCACATCAGGGTGACAAATCCCGTTATCATGCTTTCTGCAATTGTCTTCCAAAAAGGCGTCTATTGAAAGCATTGTCTGTGCGTGTGTATAATGCTGACAATCAAGCTCTGCTCAGAAAGCTGGGGGAGGGTGTCTGACTGTGATCTATATAGAAATGCATTTCTTTCCCGTGCTGCTGGTTCTTCAGTGCTGTGTGCTCACATTGGGGCAACGTACTCTGACAGGCTATGCGTACTAACAAGATCAATCACTGAGCATTAGTGGAATTCTCATGCTTTCCACCTATTTTTCTTCCCTTTCTTTACTGAGCATGATCCTCTGCAGGTGTTATTTGTTTGTCAGACTGTTACATAGCAAATGTGGAAATAATTTTTTTTTAGGGAGTAGATAACAGCTGAGCTCACATTGCAGACAATGGTTTCGCACTGAAGTACTAATTGAAAAGAATGTGAAAATAATTCTTTAGGCATTAGAGGAAGAAATAAATGGCTTCTTGGGGGTGGGGAGCAAACAAAGGGGCATTAGGGTGTTGTTTTTCTAAATCCTTTTTGAGAGGCTAACCAGCCTAATGCACTTGTAATGGCATCCCAGATTCTTAGCTTAGCCAACTCACCTACCTTAACCAGACAAAATGATGTTATTTATTTGTTCCATATGTGACACTGAAGAGAAACATGTGGATAACCAAGAAAATCAGTTCATCTGGGACTTGTGTTATCCAGTTTCCTTTCATTGAGTTATATGCCAAGAGCCAAATGTATTGCCTGAGGGTTGTTTTCCTTTTATTTATTTAACTATTTACTTATTGAATTGTTCCAACTTACATAATTTCCTACATCATCTAACTTTTGACAGTCATGTTCTCCTATATCATCCCACCTGAAAGTGCACATATGGATCACAAACATCACGTTAGGGGATGATGTTCAGTTTTCCACATGCAGAAGCTGGGATCCATTAATTTCAAACATCCTAACAAGTTATAGTTGGTTGATGCCAAAAATCCAGTTAACAGACTGAGAACTTGGCACTCTGGTGCCACAGCATTTCTGTAAGTGACAGCCCTTGCACAGATGAGGGCCATTAACACCTCTGGTAAAGTCTACTATGTTTTTACATGAGGATCTTGAAGCTGTAATCTTCTGAAACTGTGGCTCATGGATTCCTCAGGATTTTGGATACCACTGCCTCTGCAATACTGTCTGCATAAAGTCAGGCAGTGAGAATTTCATGGGTCATACCTGCGCTTTCACTGTGCCATACCTGTACCCATTTCAGTGACAACATGAGCAGGATGGATATCAGTGATGCTTTATGGACAAGCAGAGAAAATTACATGCATCAGTTTAAAGGACTTGTCCTAAATTTTATTCTTCTGTACTAGGAGAATATGCTTTAACCCATGCTTCAGAAGCCCCTAGGGACAGGTGAGCTGGCAATTCCTCTCCTGGGAGCTGGCTTGTCTCCTCAGTGTAAAAAGTACTGCTATAGAGAGTTCAGGCAGAGACATCACTGGAGGCAGGATGCTGCAAGGCAGCAGAGAAAACTGGCAAGTCAAGAGACCTTTTGTTCCACCACCTGCCTTCTCTGAAGTCTTGCAGTCCCCAGTGTCAACATCCACGCTCCCCTAGCTATTATTATTACATACATTTTCACAAAATAATTCCCAGAGCATCTGTGAGACTTTTCAGCACACTCCCCATTCTCCTTTGCAGCACTTTCTTTGAAGATATGATCTCCAAGCAAAAGGTGAGGAATCCTTATTACCATCCATGGTGGAAAGCCAGAACAGAAAAAGCACTGGTAGGAAGAGTGGCACCTTGCAGAGGTGGCAAGAACAAGACCTGCTGGAGACCTCCTGCAGAAAAACAGCTCCATTTCTGTCGGTCCTCCATCATACGTGCTGTCCCAGCACATCAGATTGACACCCCACCACACTGACTTCTGCATCCATCAGAGATAAGGCTCCTACTATCTCAAGTTATGCAGAGGAGTATTTCCCTGGGAAGACTCCTTCCAATGACATTTCTGATCAGCAAGTTTGCTGTCACCTAATATATACAACTCTACCGGGACATGTCATTCATTTTCATAAAGCATTGTAAGTTCTTCAGTTGGAAGATGCTAAGTAAATTCATTTATTGCCTGGAGAAATTGTTTTCAAATTGATGCAGTAGGTACTTTTTGTTTCCACAGATTTTTTGATTTTTTTTCTCGTACGCCTATAAAAATCCAATACAACTGGACGCTGCTAAGCTGGGAGAGTTCCTCACTCCTGGCCCTACCAGTTTTGTTTTCAGCTTTTTCACCTGGGTGGCCATCTCCAAAGGATTAATTAAGCATTAATTTAGTATCTGTCAGCATTTCCGTTAAGTAAAACCAAGACAATTTTTTACTCTTGGTCAGGTTTCTAGCGAGGAAAAAAAATGTGTTTATTTTTTAATGACACACTGGAGCTCCCTAAGTTGCTGTAAAGCATTCTTTATAAAGTGTGAAATGTAAAAACAAAAGAATAAAACAAAGCCTAAAACTAAAACCGCTAAGGAATAATGATGAAAAGGGAAGAAAACAAACCATTTCTCATCCTTCCTACTAGAGATGCATTTTATAGCTAATGCATTTAATGAGTCAACATTGACTTATATTGCCTGAAAGCTCACTGAATTATTGAGTATCTGTGGTATGGATTATATGGAAAAAATAGTTTGAAATGGCTTTTTCCTCTGTGCAAATTTAATTTTATTTATATTCAGCTACAGTTATTTTCTGAGATAGTTATTAGACGAGTTCATCTTTCCTGTATATTTTAAAGAGCTAAAGTCATTTAGTAAAAATAGACTTTTTACAGAAGCTTTAGAAGCTCTGGGGTTTGAAAAACACCTGAGGAAAGCTTAACTGAAAGAAGGACAAAAGAATAAATCAACAACAACAGCATTTCTCTAAGACATATGTCTCCTAATTTACCCTGAATAAAGCGTCTGCCATACACTGGGCTTTTTTTCAGATGGATAAATATTGACTTGGTTTGATTTTTTTTATGTCCTCTAAATAAATAATAACAATCTGAATATTTAATTTTTTCCCTTGGGTAATAGGAGGGCAAACTGCTGCTGAACAGAGATGAAGAGCTGCTGCAGGCGCAGGTACAGAGCATCCTTCACTGCAGACCTGTTTATTAGATTTCCAACTTCCAGTCTTAGGCAGTAGATTGATTTGGCAGAGATTAGATAGGAAGTGGAAAGGAAAGCTGTCTTGTTAACCATTGCCCATATGATGATTTAACATTGACTTGGCACTGTTCTTTAGTGCCCTGCAAACAGACAGTTTTCCAAAAAGGATGGTGTCTGCAGCTCATATGCAGAGCTTTCTGATAGCTCTGCTTTGCAGACATTTCTCTGAAAACCTGGCCATGGATGACACACCAGTGGGAGCCATATTAGCAATACATGCTTGTCAAACACAGCTTTGAGAAATATTATTTATAGGGCTGGCTAGTAAACAAATCCATTTTGTGAAAAATGTTCAAGATTCAGAATGTGATTTTGGTCCACATCAAAATGAAAATAAGAGCTGTCAAAATTTTGGGTTTGGTTGGGCTTTTTGTTTTTTGGAGTGTTTTTTTTTTTGTGTGTGTGGTTTGTTTTTTTTTTTGTGTGTGTGGTTTGTTTTTTTTTTTTTTTTTTTTTTTTNATGAAGCAAAGATGCTAGGAACTAGCTGATACATGGATTGTCAAGATGTGGAAACACCAGAACTCAGTCCATGTTTCTTCTGAGTCTGCAAAGCACTCTTGATTCAGCTAAAAAAAAATTGTTTTCTCATGAAAAAGACATATCAACATTTTTGCTACCAACTTCATGTATTAGCCACCTAGTAAATGGTTGTCCACCTCATCTGAACATCTAACCTCTATGCTGTGGTTCTCCACGGTTCCTGCCTGGCTAGTTAAACCTTTCATCTTTGTCCCTGCTAATCCATCTGGAGCTTCTTAAGTGAAGCAGAGTTACTAAATGATGAGATTTGCCACCACAGCCAAACACATACATCACTTTTAACCATGTTGTCTTCCAGGGCTGTATGCCCCAAGCTGCATGTGCCTTGTGGAAGTGGAAGAGATCTAGTTCTTGGGTACAGCATCCAAAATCATAACACGTAAGTTAGTGTGGCTCTCCTTCTCCATGGAGACTAGGTTTCATTGCACCACAACCTAAATAAATGCAATTTGGAGCAGAAAATCTGTATGTATCTGATTACTCTGTCTCCATCTTTCAAATTATGTTCTCATCCTCTGTGGTCAATGCCTGAAAAGAAATACTCATTTACTTAGATTTCATACTCTTAAATCAGTGAAGCTGCTGTCATCCATCAAGTTAGTCTGGTGCACTTTGCAGAATAAAGGTCTTATATTGTAAATTCCTTTCTAAAACATCTTTCCATTTCGGGATTGATTACACATTGTAGAGATATTTCCCATTCTGAGAGTATGACATAGTGGAGCCTTAATTCTTCTGGTCATTACCACAGTGCAAATAACAGGGTGGCAGCAGCAAAGACCCAGGGCTACAGCTGGCATAGTAGTGAATTCATCTGCATAAAAAGTGCTGAAAAGAAAGGGTGCAGTTACAGCACAAGTGAAATATTGAAAAACCCAAACTTTAATTAGCAGGAATTAATTTGCATGGTCTTGCCAGGCCTACTGCACACGCTTATGAGTTGCGTAAATAAGTATCACTGCCCCTCTGCTGTAGCTGGGGAGCTTGGTAGAATTTAGAAATGAGCCTGTGGCTATGAGAAGCCCTGGGAAGAAGGTCTCGTATGCTCTGGTCCCTGAGCTGTGCTCTGAGCCTCACAGTATGCTGCCACCCTATAAAGCATGAAATGAAGCTGTGAGACAGCCTGGCATTGCCATGTAAGAAGCGGGATATCCTAGCTTAAGGAACAGTGACCAACTGGCAGATATGATAAAACAAATCTCAAGAAATGGAAGCTAATATATGCCAAGTAGGTAGCTGTATCTTATGTGCCATAGTTAAAGACACCTTCTCTCAAGAGATTTAATCTTTCAACAAAATGATCCCTTCAAAGAACCTAGGAAGAGCTTGTACATAAGCTTCTGAGGGGAATGGCTTGCAGGGCTGCTGTGGAGGGCAAGAATTGAAGAATCATAGAATGGTTTGGGTTGGAAGGGACCTTAAAGACCATCTAGTTCCAACTCCCTTGCCATGGGCAGGGACACCTCCCACTAGACCAGGTTGCTCAAAGCCCCATCCAACCTGACCTTAAACACTTCCAGGGATGGAGCATCCACAACTTCTCTGGGTGACCTGTTCCAGTCTCTCACCACCCTCACAGTAAAGAATTTTCTGAATTTCTTCCTAATATCCAATCTAAATCTAAGGAGACACAGGGAGCTATACTTACCGCCTCACTCTGCTTCACAGCAGAGGAAGGAGCCACATAGCTTTAAAACACGCTCATAAAGAACCACATTCTCTCCTGCAGCTTTTTCACCTGTCAGGACATTAAAACCCATTATCTCAGTGACCAAAGGTCTCTCTCTTCAGTAGAAACACAAGGCCAAAAGGCAGAGGTGAAGTCCAGAAGCTGTCATTTCCCTGCAGGGGTCCATTGCTCCTGTAGCTGCTGCCCAGGCACCTGAACTCCAGGAGGGCATTGGCTGTTTTACCCACAAATTTCCAACTGGACAGCCAGACCAACATGGCCTTTGCAGATGGCTGCCTTCTCCAAGGCTGTCCTCAGGGGTTGGCAGCACTTGGTGTTTAGCTTGGTGTTGTTGGCATGGTGCAGCTGACAGGAACTCAGCAATGTAATTTAAAGCTTCTTTTAAACCATAATGCAGCCATTAACCTTCCACATGGGCACCAACAAATGCAGTGCTGGAGGGCTCATGTCAGGTCTCCGTTTTACTTCTGCAAGACCACTATGAAGGCACAGGCTTATGTAGAGTTCCAGGCTCACTGAGTCTTTTGGAGAGTTGGCCAGACTAAAGTATCAAGTGAGGTCACTGTGAACTGCTGACTGATCAAGCCATTTGTGTAGGCATCCCTCGAGGTCTAATGGGACCTTTAATCTTCAGATCTCATTGTGGAAAAGGTCTGGTCTAGAAGTGGAGAGCCTCTCTTCAAAGGACTGCTGTACTTCTGGGCACTATTCATCTCTATTTCTATCTGTTTTAGCTGGTTTTGTTTGCTTTTAATTGTCGGGGCTTTTAATAATGTCTTACCTCACTTTCTCCATGGCTGATCTGTAGATGAAGAGTAGCAATATATACATGAAACAATAAGCATGCTCCTACACCAAAACCACGTGCTGAAGGAAGCTCCAAGTGATTCAAAAGCTTCCCAAAATTGCACAGGGAACAAAATTTGACATACCATTTTAGACTATATTTGTATAATACTGCTGTTACAGGAGAAATAAAGTTAAAAATACTTTCATATGTATAATTCTCAATTAAGAATTTATCTACTTTTTGTAACTGAGACATCGCTGCTTCACATGTGGCTAGAGGAGTCCTATGGAATATGGCATTACCTCCCCAGTACTCATTTTTTTGCTACCAGTGCTGTTTTGCCTGCCTTCCTTCTTTCCATCAACCAGTGGACACATCTTGGGGCAAGAATAAAGTTTCTTGCCCTGACCCAGCCCTTGTCATTTCCAAACATCATCAGCTGGGGGACAGCCT
Organism: Pedionomus torquatus; assembly: GCA_013398155.1. Lineage (NCBI taxonomy): Eukaryota > Metazoa > Chordata > Aves > Charadriiformes > Pedionomidae > Pedionomus > Pedionomus torquatus. Next base: position 184,235 of record VZRU01017899.1, on the reverse strand, counting down.
GACACTAATCCACCTCGATAAGGCACTGAGGGGAGAGAGAGAGNGGCCGTTCCAGTGCCTGACCACGCTCTCAGTGAAGTAATTCTTCCTAATATCTAATCTAAACCTTCCCTACCACAACTTGAGACCATTTCCTCTGGTCCTGTCATTATTCACTTGGGAGAAGAGGCCAACACCCATCTCTCTACAACCTCCTTTGAGGTAGTTGTAGAGGGCAATAAGGACTCTTCTCCAAACTAAACATGCCTGGTGCCCTTAGCCTCTCCTCATATGACTTGTTCTCTATTCCACTCACCAGCTTGGTGGCTCTCCTTGTAGTGAGGGGCCCAGAACAGTACTCAAGATGAGGACTCGCCAGTGCTGAGCACATCAGGCACCATTACTTCCCTACTGAATACAAAGGAGTTAGCAATACAAACCTGTCTGGATCACTGAAAGTATCTGAATCATTTCTAAAATGCTTTGTAAACACCACATAGTTGATTTTCTAAAGTATTTAACATTACGTTTTTGGCTTATCTTTTTAATGATTGTTTCTCAAGTCATCTCAATGTATGTTTTGCTATACATTATTTTTCAAAAGTAGGCTTCAAAATAATTGCAGTGCTTTAAAACCAAATGGAGGAAATACCTTTGCTACAGAAGAAAATACAGACACCATGATGCCTAAAACCTCATTGTGTCTGGGACAGATAAAGATCCATATTTCAAGCATAAGTGAAAACAGGCAGTCTTTTTTGCATCCATACAATAATTGGCTCATAGTATTAGCAAAAAAATAGTAACAGGCAAGATTATTTAGACCCTGCTACCCTAAGGTGGTTGCAAAGGTGCCCCTTCCTGAAGACAGGAGGCCTGACAAGCTGTTAGTCAGAAGTGTATCCAGTCGATTCTTTATATAAATTGATGTATTAAATGCTGGAGTAATACTGAGTGAGGATAGATTGCATTGCTGCTTTTGCCTTGTTTTTGTTGCTATCAAGATTAATCTAGACTAATGTTAAACACCCTACATTTTCCCTGGTCTCCTTATTGTCAGTTGATAACAATCTACTGAAGCATATTTGGTTGCAATGCCCTTTTATTCTAAAGAGCATGATGATGCTCTTTTATTAGCATAAGCACTCAAACTGTGTCCAATGTCTTAAAGCAATTTATACAAATCATAATCACTTGAGAATTTTATTCTGAAATTAATGCTTTGAGAGTTTTGATTAATTCACTAATTTCAAGATTTCTACTTTAAATACTTCAACAGTATGCATTAGCAATCTTTTTCATCCATGGTATATAGTGCATGTGACACTCATGACATCCCAATGCTGAAATGCGTCCACAGTTCAATGCAGCAGAGATGGCTGAAATGACCCGAGGTCCCATAGCATTTAAAGATGATTCTTTGTCTAGGATCCTCTGAAGATGCAGTGAAACATATCAGTCACCAGCTTCAGTCCTACACATAAAGTAACTAAATCTACGAGAAATTTGCTCAGCTCAGACAGACATTCACTTTACTGTGAATACAAATCAAATGTGAATCCAATACAAATCCCATCCCATACAAATCCAAAAAATGTCACACCTTTGTGTCTCCCTTTGACCAGGAGCAGTCAGCTAAAAGCTAGTGGATGCTCTTTGGTTTCAGGACAGGGCATGTGAAGACAGACACCAGTATTTAACAGTACTTCCCAGGTGCCTCTGTGGCTCCTGGTTCATCCTCGGCAGCAGCACACCTCCTTTCAGCTTCCATTTCCCAGGCTCAGTGAAAGTCATGTGAAATGCTGAGTAGTATCACAACCTGACTGAGGTTTTCTAGCTTGCTATTTGCAATTATCCCAACAGCTGTTGGCATTCTTCACATGGATGCCCCTCAGCAGCTCAGTGAGTGTCATGGAAGGGTCTAAAAGGATATTTTACTATTGCTCTATAGCTGTAGGATGGGGAAATAGGAAATGTATGGGAGAAACCATAGAACACTAGAGACAATCATGTTTTTCAGCTACCAAGACACCGTGGATGCCAAGTGAGTACAAGCTGTACAACATTCATGGCTGACATGCTGTTGAAGGTGTTTTGTGGACAGCAGATCATGTAGAATAGACTTAGGACAACTACAACGCCTCCTCCCACTTTTCAGCTATGGGATTTCCAGGTATGTGTCTCGGGGTTTGTGTTTTGCCCTTCGGAGCACATACCCATTTGGTGTGTGGACGGCAAAGGGCTGAGGGACAGAGTTAAAACTCTGCTCTACAATCTGTGTTCTCAAGAGATACATTTGAAACAACTCAAAGACCTCCAAAAGCACCCAAGAACATAGGAAATAAAAACTGTACAGCAGTAGTCATAAAAGACAGCATATGTGGTTTAACTGAATTTGTCTGGAGTCCAATTAAGCAATAAGACACGATAGGGCGTGCAGTATTACTGGGCCATTAATGCAAGTCTCTGGAGCACTGTGAGGCACAAGGCCAAAGAGAAGTGCATTAATGGGCTGGTAATACATGCTTCGTCATGTCCCATTGTTTTTAGGATATGACAATATTTGTGTTTTGAAAACAAAGAACAAGAAAGCATACTTTAAAAATTTTGAGACCAAAATCAAATTTTTGGGTGAGGGCTAAGCAGAAAGGAAGAGCTGCACCCTACATGCCATAAATCGGGAGATGTACAATGCAAGACGGCATTGGCTGACTCATTACATGTCTGGTATCTCACTGACAATCATGTAGGGATCATTTCCTAACCCTTGGGGTTTGGGTGAAAAAATATCCAGCCCCCATTTTAGGTGGAAAATCAAGGCAATTTATGGTGCTGAAGTATTTTTCAAAAAATAAGTGGAAATATGTTAAATTTTTTTTTTTAAATTAGATGTTTTTAGATCATCATATCCAGATAACATACTAGTAATTGTTTTCAAGTTGCTAGCAAAGAAAGTCAGAGCATTGAATATCTTTCTCTTTTTTTTTTAATTTTTTTTGTTATGGGATACTGGAAAGATTGAAGAGAACTACTGGAAACCCCATGTTAGAGCAATAGCCAAATAATCTGGTTAGTGTGACATCAAACCAAGGCAAATTAATGGACCAGCAAATGAGGGGTTCAATCAATACAGATTTAAATGATGATAATAAATAATTATGTCAATCAATATAGTTTCATGGAAAATACATCTTGTCAAATTTATTTAATCATGTTTTTGATGAAATTACTATATACGTTGATAAAAGTGGCTGCATTGACTTAATATATTTAGACTGAATGCACTTCAGCTTAGTGTCACAAAAATATTCTGATTAAATATTAGCATGATACACCATCAATATCTCAAATAGTACACGAATTAAAAACAGAATATATCAGAGAATTCAGAAAAACACTGTTAATGGACATCCCTATCTGATTTAGAGGGCCTAGAGTGGGATCTCAAAGGTGGTGAATACAATGATGTGATTCAATATTTTTATAGAGAAGTTGGGGCAAATAATGGAGAAATTTTAGACAGGTAAAGAAATGCTGCTGAGGATAGTTATTAAACAAACTAGAGAATAAACCAAACTGGAACAAAGTGGTTAAATGGAAATAAACTGAACATTGTGTAATTTATTGAAGTCAGAAATACCTAAAACTTCCAGAGAATGCCCTGAATGCCTTCATGCAGTCTTCCAGGTATGCTCAGAGACACCTAAGATGAGTGCCAAATGAAAAAACAAAACAGAGGAATATCTAAGGCCCCAAAGGCAGTCTGATTGAGTTTGCTTTTACATACAGTCTACGATAAACTTGAAAATCCTTCCTATCTATCCAGTAAAAGTAGTTTCCTAAATTGTTCAGCCACTTGCAAACAGGAGTGGGTGCTTACAGTTCTTGGTACTCAGCATACACCTTTCTACAGAAAAAAAAAAAAAAGCTTTTTTTCCACATGCTGACTTTATATAAAACTTATATTTTCCCAACTGATGTGGTCTAGTTTTGACCCATACTATTAAGCTCAGTTCTTCCTTATTTTCCAGTAGTGGCCTCCCCTTACCTTCTTCAGTACAAAGACAGGGATCAAAACAAACAAAGTATGGTTAGCAGGTACTACTGTGCTGAGAGTAAAAGGGTAAAACATGACCAAAGCAAGGCCACTGCTTCCACTGCAAAAAAAAAAAAACACTTTAATTGCCACTCCATTTTTTCCTGTGAAAACCACAAATGGGTGCCTTCTGTGATATATCATCATGTGACAGAGTTCAAGCTAGTGAAGGTACCTAGAGGTAATGAGCACATATCTAAGTCTGGGGAGGTGGCAGCATTCGGAGTAATGTGTTGGACAATCTTAAAATAATTAAATGCTAAGTTCTCAATATTTCCAGCCTTATGGAAAAAAGTCTGCTTTGAAGTCAGTCACCAGTCAGTTTTCCTCCCCCAATCTAATCAACAGAATACATTTTTGACTAAAGCTTGTCTCTATATATTACCTGAAGGCACAGGGAGATCAGTCGAGCTGAGACCCAGAGCCAAGCATTCCTTCATACCAGGACCAGATGAGACCTGTATAGTGACTGTCATGCGTTTTGGAGATTGAAGCCAGCTGAGTTTTGTCAGCTGACTCTACCTCATGCAGGACATAACGTGATTTTTCAAAAGCCCATTGATTCAGTATTGCTCTTGGTTTAAAAGGAGTGCAACAGGTAGGTTCTGATCTCTAGAGTAAGTAGTTTTTTCTTAGATTATTGGCATCTAGCTGGAAGGAAACCAATGAAAACCATTTCTTACAGTCATGTTCAGAGCAATATTCTCACAAGTGGTATCTTTCTTTAATTTTGTTAAAAATATTTAATCATCAGCTCCCCTTTCCATTGCCAGCAAACCTTCCTTACTCTGTATTGCCACCTTCTGAGATCCAATTAGTCTCTCATTTTCCCTGCAAAATTTCTCTCTTCATAGACTATGACTGAAAAGGAAACACCACTAAGGAAAGAAATAATAAATCATCTTGTACAGATTAGAAATGCTGACATAAAAATACTGAAGCAAGTTTTGGCATGGAAAATGAAAGATAATATATGTACATGGGAAAAGCAAATAACTTTCCCCTGTATAAGAGAGGGTCAGTGAAAAAAGAAGGAGAGTAGAGAGTAACAGAGTGGTCTTTCCCCACAATGAAGTAATTCTCTACCAACACATATGTACACAGTACTCAGCACATCAGCACCAGCTTTCCACCATCACTGGTGGTGTTTTCTGCTTCTGGCTTTGGTATCTGTACCTGGAAAAATCCAAGCACTGTCTTCAAAGACCTCGACATTATTTTGGGAATTTGTTACTGAAATGAGGTTTTGCCTTTTCTCCTCTCTCGAGGAACAAAACAGATGGAAGAACAGAAGAGAAATATCAATTCTTCATCACGTACTTATGGTATTAAATAGATATATATGTATGTATATATACAGAGACACCTGTGTGCATAGGCACATAGGCAACCTTACTATGAGAATAACCGCTTAAACCTGTTAGCATACACCCACAGCCACAAGTGCGTGTGAACATGCACACATTATATAACTTTGGTTATGTAGTTGGAATCACTACATGAAAATATTCCATTTGGAACTGTTTCCATGGGAATATCGGGGCTTGCACATCATTGTGAAGAAACATCTGTCCTGATTTGGGATTTCACCAATGTACCTTAGCTTTATTTGCTTAATGTTGGTTGAGATTTTACAGTCAAAAGCCCTCAGGCAAATTAAACTAGCCATGTACACCCTCAGGGAAATGAGACTTGAGTTACATGCCTGATACCAATTGATGCCAACTAGAAGAATTTTAGGGTATTAATGAATGTCTGTAATTAAAGAACCCTTGGTTGAATTGAGCCAAAAAGTCTATTGGAAATCTCATACTATTTTTTGACCCTGGCTTTCTAATGCATCTGTATTTCAAGATGCCTGAGTATCATTTAGTAAGCACTTAGTGCATTTTGCAAGGATCGAGGAGAGTTCTAGCCATCCTGTTCATTGATTTCGATTCTAGAATCTCAAATTCCAAGAAGAGTTGAGAAATGTCTCTGAAAACTCAGGTAAGCTTTTCACTTAAGTCCATATCCTAAAATCTGTACATGATTTTGTACTTGGAGGATAAGGAGCACTTGTATAGCACACATTTTCTTCCATTTTCAGTTTTGAGGGGCTTTCTAAATACAGATACAGTTTTAAATATCTCCATAGGAAATAAGTAATCCTTTATCTTATAACACAATCCCATTAAGGGCAAGTAAGCGCTATGAAGGCGTGAGCTGCTTGCATAAATTGCCACCATGCACTACCAGCTATATCCCACTCTCACGGCATCAAAGGCCATCGCTAAGGGCCGTTAGCAGCACTGCCAGCTCTTACTGGGAGCTGAGCGCTTTTATGCTGTACCAAGCGCTCCCACTTGCTGGAATCAGGTGATTTTTTTTTTCTAATGTTAAAAGCTCTAACTAAAAGAATATTTCTAGCTCATACAGTGGTAAAAAGGCTGAAAATAGCTCCCAAGAGCAACTTCAAAGCCATCAGAAACTTGAAATAAAATAAGGGAAATCCCATTCAAAGTCGGTTCCTGATGTACAAAGTATAGGTCTGGCTAGTACAGTTCGCTTACCTAAAGCCAAAAGCTAATAAAATTAGACTCTACTGAAGTTTAGGAAACTCGGCAGTCTGAATACAAAACCAAGTAAATTCATAGCAGTTTACCGCTCAAAACTGAAAATATTTGATGTTGATTTATGATTTTATTTTATTTTGGGGGATAGGGAAAAGTTGCCTGGTATTTTCTGCCTTTTAAATACCTTACTGAAGTGTAGGACTACATATGGCACCATGTTAATACAGACATAATAGGTAGGTGACAGCCCACCCTATCACACTGCAGCTAAACGCAGACTTTCTTGGGATTTTCTGTTCTGTCTGGATCACTGAACCCACCTGAGCTACTCTGACACCAGCAGACAAAATGAACCACCAGGCAAATACCTGCTCAGGTAAACTCTGAGAAACTTACTTGAAGCCAGAGAAAGGTGTGCAGTCTTTCAGGCTGAGGTCAGCCCCAGCGTGGGGCTTAGCAAGGGAGCAGCAAGATGCGTGTAAGACTGAAAGCATAATTTCGAGTGGCACTTTAAGCTTTCAGAATAAAGTGTGAAGAAAAATCTCCCCTGCCCATCTCTAATGATAATCAAGATAATGAATTCCGCAATAGCTGCAATTTTAACACTTAGTTAAGGCAATTCTCAAGTAACCTACATGAATTTAACACACAAAAATAATTAAACATGCTATGGAACAGATGCTGCACAAACAACGGCAATCAAATGATTCACACTTCGCAGACCTTACCTAGCAGTTAGTTTACAGTAGTTCTGAGTGACTGAAAGAAAAAAGCAGTCATAATGTATGTAATTTCAAAAACAGCACACCTTACTCACACCATTTAGGAAAATTCAATAATTTTAATCCATTTTCATTTTCTTAGACCCTTTCATTTATAGTAGTTTTTACTTTTATATATGTATATATGCAGAAATACACACACACCCCCCATACCCTTAGCAGTTTCATCTAAATCTGTTCCAGAAATTATTCTTTTGTACTGAATCTCAGCAACACACCAGTGAAAAAAGGAAAATAATCCAAATGCAGAGAACTCAGAGTCAGGATTTAACATGGCTTAGGTGCTCTTGCATGTAGAAAAGGCACAACCATGTGCCCATCAAAAGCTCTCATGATTATTCATTTAGACTCATCAACTGTAAGCCAAAAGAGCAATCTGGTGGGTTTTATATACAATCGTGCAGGCTGTTCATGGATCATGGCAAATATCTATCTATCTATCTATCTATCTATCTATCTATCTATCTATCTATCTATCTATCTATCTATCTACATAAATGGTTCACATGCTTGTACATTCTGGACACTGGCTTACTACCAAGGTATGTTATCAAGGTATGTTCATTTGATGTACTGGCTACCTTCCAGGTACCACAATGATAGGCAGAAAATAAGTATTTAAAATAATAATTACCCAAAGATTGAGGTGTTGAACTCAGTTTCTACCTTGCCTAGGTAAGGACTCAGTTAGCTGGAAAGAAGCCCATGAACTACCCTACTAATGAGGGAGAACTGTAAGTAAAAGAAGCAGAAAGCAAAAAAAAAAAGGACAACAAAAGAGATTTACATGAAACTGATATATATGGAACTTTTGGGTTGACTTAATGTGCACAGCTCCCAAGGAAGTTTCAGGGCCAAATTCAGCAGTGACACAAGTGATGGTGTAAGTTAGATATGTGTCAATCACAAAAAAAGTGTCAACCAGGAGAACTGGCAACATACTTTAGTAGCACTTTCATGGGGTGATTTGATGATGGATGGTTGTGTGATCTAAACTGTAATTTATGCACTGTGGCAACTGAAGTGGAGGTTGGCAGAGCACAGAGTAGATGACAAGGGTGAAAAAATAAAACAGGCTTTCACCTTTAGTGACAATATCCCCATCCTTCCAAAAAACACACTGGGGGTATTCCAGCCTGCATTTACCAGGGCAGAATACAGCCAGCACAGAACCATTGACAGGTGCCAATAATAAATATTGTGCTGATTTACTAAACAACCTTTGATGCTTACTTCCTTTTCCTGACTGATTTCACCTGAATTGGCCCAATTGCATTTCAAGGGCAGGAAAATTTAAATTTGGGAGTTAGAAATTTAACTAAAATGTTATTATTCTCTCCTTTCCCATTTCTTTCCGGATTAACATTGTGTGGGACTACCTGCCCACCACCTGAGGCCATCTCTTGAGGACATATTAAAGATCACAACAACACAGATGGCAGCAGCTCTTTTGTTCTGCGTGGCTCGTGCTGTAAGAAGAATGACTCTGACACTGCCTTACGCCAACCTGTTTTAGTTGACACAGGAAGAGATGAAAAAGCCAGATCTGTCAGAGCTGAAAAGACAGAGAGCCACCAGTAATTCTCACCATTAGTGATCCTTTGTAGAGTTGCCAAAATTCTCCAGTAAAGCTGCTTTTTGGGCAGAAAATCGAATTTTGCACATAAATGGATGTTTTTGTTAAAGGAATATCTATTTTTTCCCCCAGTTATTTGAAGTTTTCATTGAAACACTGCACACTTCAATTTCTGAGGGGTCTTGTTGCTCTTCTTTTTAAATCTCAGGCACAGTATAAATCAGAATCAAAGCAGTTTTGATGCAGAAATGCTGCTGTGGTACCCGATTCCTGGTCAGACACTTCATGACCTTATTGACCTGCACGGACTGACTTCCCTAATGAGATCAAGCTTCCCATGATGCACCACAGCCAGAGACATTCCCAGACAGGTCCACCATGGCTCCAGACAAAGAAGTGATGGTGCATCATGTGGTCTACTCAAAAAGTCAATATCTTAAAATAGATGAAGGACTGAGCTATAACATAACACAAGATGTTTCAGGGATTTGAAACTGCATATTTTAGCTCTTAGCTGGAAAGTGTTCTTTAGCAAAAGTCCCTCAATTTTATAACCAGCCCTAAGCCTTCAGTTTTGACATTGATTTCTCTGAATTTTCTCCTCTGTGCACCTCATCCATAGGCTGGAAAACGTGAGCGGGCATTTGGGAGGATGGAGAAATTGTGGCAGGGGATGGAGAATTTGTCTTTTGTTTTCAGTGGGCAAGAACAAAAGGAACACAATTTTCTTCTTTGTACTATGCATTTAGCTGACTGATGCGGTGGGTGTGCTAATGTTCTGGAGTTCCACTGTTTCAGTGCTGTGGCTTTAATTTCTAGAAAAGGGAGTCTAGGACATCAGGCTGAAGCTGTTTTGTGTTGTATTTAAGTCTATAATAAATAAAATTTAAACATCAATGTTGCTGCTAAATTGAGCCTTAACTTAGAAAAGCTGTTTCCTAAATCAGTCTTTTGCAATGCACGAGTGTACAAGAAACAAGTTTGCTCTCACTAACACTCCTGTAAATTCAGATATATCACTTATTGAACACATAAAAGGTGTGAATGAGAAATCAAGTTAAAAATGTAGACAATTTACTAAAATAAGAAAATAAAGAGTAAAATTTAGTAAAATTATTCAGGATCAATCTGATGACATATAGTGATAGTTGCTTGCAAAATATTTGAAAACCTTTTAAAAAACATTTTTAACACTGCAATAGCATAAGGTTTTCCTTATATATATTATTAGAATTAAAATAAAAAATTGGGTATGCACATATATAAAGTATCTTTTATCTGAAGATGGAAGAAACTCATCACATTTTATGATTTGTTTACAGAGAACTGATCAGCAGCAATATCCAAGGTGATGGTGGGGGATTATTCAGTGCTAGCATGCAATGGCTTGAGAGGGCTTCAGGACAGTGAGCAAAGGCCTTAGACATCCTCTCTGACTGGGCAATCAAGTGACAGCCCAAAAGCTGTCTTTTTCAATGTCCGGGTAGAAGATCCCGCTCTTTTCATTTAGAGTATTTAATATGCAAAATTCCTTCAAACCATCATTCTGAATTTTCATCTTTGACATACGTTCAGCAAATAGAAAAAATTAAAAAGTAATGAGGAGAGTTCCCAACTGCTTTGAGAAGATTCCACATATGTGCTAATTAGCGATTCTGTCTGAAAATATTCCCTGAAAGCTGTATGGGTAGTGCAGCCTGGGATAAATAATGCAAATGCCCCATGGCACTGTCACAAACACCACAATCAGTGCTGTTTGCGATTTCAGTGAGACTCTCCAAGTTCTGCACCTGAGACTAAAATATTAATGAAGTAAAACTGTAGTAAACAAACCTCCAGACCCATTCTCCCACCCACAGTCAGCACACACATGCTCACGCACCCTGCACCCACTGGTGTTCCTGGCACAGGATAAGAGGTATTTTAGGAAGATGAGAGTTGACTTGTGAGTGTTTCCTTTGTACATAAAACTACCCCTTGCTACACCAAGCATCTCCTCATCATTGGACTAATGCTTACGCACATCTTTGATGCTAGAAGTGGAAGGTGTATTACTGCCCATTGACAATAATAACAGCAGGCTCTCTGCAACATGGTCTCACCCAGCAGCATGGATGAAAAGAAAGGCAAATCAGTGGTTTGCACCCATTTCCTATCTCCTCACCATTTACACACGTCAGGCTGCTGTACAGACAGATAGCTGGGAGGAAGTTGCTGTTGTGGACAACAGGCAAAACCCAGACAAGCCAACAGGAAGGTATGCTCCGCCTTGAGACCTGAGCCAGGGAGTGGACTAATGCCCCAAGAGGTCTCCAGTTTGGCTTCACATGTCCATAATGCCACACCACAAGTTCAGGCTGCCCACAAAGACTGTATGCACTTGCAACAGCTAATGGCAGTGCATGTTGAGGTACAGCTCTCTAGTCATCATGTAAAGGACAGTAAAGATCTGGAGATACATCTGGCAAGCTCTCACCTCAGACAGGCAGGCAAGTTTCCAGGTCAAAGCTGTGCTTTAATATATATTTTCATTTACTACAGAACCCAAAGCTATGCTGGCACCAATCTTTAGAAACACAAACATTGCTGAGTTTCAGTGCAAGAGGTGCCTAAGCAGTTATATCTAGCTATCTAGCTGCAGTAGTGGGCTGCCACTGACTTCTGAGGCAGTTAAGTCTTTAATCTACTTAGACGTTTTGGAGCATATCGCTCAGTTGAGTGCCTAAGCCACTTTTGAAACAGGAGTTAAGATTTCAAAGTTGCAGAGAGGCTTTAAAGAACTCATATGGCATTCCCCTGGGCACCCAGATGCATCTCTGGAGTTAAGTTTTGCTCTCCCACAAACACAGCTTCTCTGCTATCCACATTACAGCTGTATCAAGTGCATGGCCAGAGTGAAACGCAGAGCAGATTTCAGTCCCTAGTGACTGTTCACAAACTATTGCCCAAGTTACAAATACCCACTAACCTGTCCACTCATATTTTAGTCTATGGTCTCATAGTGTGAATCATTCCTTCCTAGATTATAGGGACTATACATTCTTCAGACCTCTTTTATGAAATTACAGCCTTGCTGGTTTAGCCTAGTGTTACACTATCTGCCCACATTCTCCATCACAATTCAGCATCAGAAACTAGTCTATAAATGTAAGCCCAAGAACAGCATCCAGTAAAGCCAGTAGAAAAAAATAACTCTTGCTAGTTTGATAAATGAGGAATAAATAGCACCATTAAGGGAGTTTCTACCTGTACAGAAATCTATTCAGAGGTTGAAGATAAGAGACAAAAGTCTCAGCTACCCTAGACTAAGTTTTCAGACCTTGTTTTGGCTGTGTGATTTGTACACTCTGGTCTGCACAGCATCTGTGTGCATTTGCCCATGTACACCTGAAATCCTTCCCCACTGCCTGTTCTCGAGTGGTAGCTCTCTGGCTGGAGCTTGAGGATCCTGGGAACACTTGCCTGAGTGAAAACAGCATCATATTTCCTTCATTTCAGTTACTTTACTCCATAAATCTGGAAGCAACATCCAAAGTTATATTCACCTACCCTGAGAGCATTGGTGCCAGAAGCGTTGCCTATCTTCCCGTACCTATTTTAGGAACACTTGATATTCCCCTCAAAAAAACAAAGTGTGGCCTAGACTAGCCCACCACAATGACAAATGAAATTCTACAGTGGCTTGAAATGCACTAATGAAGTCTTGTTCAGCAGACTTCCTACCACTGCCTTGGTGCCCACTTTTCCCTCTCCCTCAAGCACCTCCTGGATGCCCCCCAGCACAAACCATGACTGCAAAATATCCCTGTTGTATAGCTGGCTTCTTAACCTCATTTAAATTCTTCCTTCAAGCTACCTCCACCATGATGCCCACAAATTACCACCATCTTTTAATGAGAAGGATGCTATGCGTACCCATTTTATCGTTATTGTATTCTCTCAGCCCAGCTGCCTTCTACCCAGTAGCTCCTGCCTGTTATGCAGATTGCAAGCTCTCTGGGGTGCCAACTGCTCTCTTCCTTGCATGTCTTCACAGTGTGTACCATGAAGGAGCCCTGATCCTGGATTGGGGTCCCATAACACAAACAACTAGATAAAAGAATAATTTGTTAGCCTGGATTGCAAATCTTCTTCTGCAAGAAAAAAATAAAGCAATTTCCCCAGGCTGTCAGAGGCACTTTCATGTGTCAGTATCGTAGCTCTCTTCCGGCGATGACAATGGTGCATCCAATTTCCAGGCACAAGAGGGAACGTTTGCTGTGCTGATGTGAGCTCTGCGTGTTGCTGCTCTACATCTAGCCGTGCCATGGAGAACTGAACGACTTGGAGGAAAGGGACGTGCTATTGAGAAGGCAGCTTTCTGAGGGATGTTATTTTTAGTGTGGGGTGAACCAGGGGAGCAGCTTTTGATGAGATTTTTCCCATGTATGATCCCTTTGTTTTCAGGGGATGTGATATTTGGCTTGTGGTTTGATTTTGTACCTCATAATCATGAAGGCAGAGGCTGCGCAAAGTTTGTTTGCCCAGATTTATTATTAATTACAATTCTGCACTCCAGGTTACATGCAGCAAAGTGAAATCACCACTGTAGGTCTGGCTGTGAAGCAAGCAATTTATATCTACATCCAAAATTCATACAAAGAATATTATATTATCCGCAGATATGTGATCTGTCTTCTACCTGTCTAGAGCAGTCTCAAAAATATTCAGCTGCTGTACCTTTTTTTTCAGCTGGCTCCTTGGGTAATTGAATCTAACTATTAGCAGCCAGGTACTAAAGTTTTTGTCCCTTAAGAATTTCACTTCTTGGTACAAAAAAGGTCAGCTCAGTCAGTAAGAAGCATTGATCTATACTGTCAGCATCTCGCATCAGTGGTTTCAAATACTCCAGGGTCTGACCATAAATATGTTTTCAAACAGGATGTAACCAATGGCATCTCCTTCTTCTGCAGAAAAATATGACAGTTTCCACCCAGCAAACAGCACAAACATGTACTTCTCCGTTGCGAGGCAAGTTATATCTACATAATGTTTTACAAATAATTCATGTTTCATTTAAGGTTCTGCTTGTGCTAACTTGACATGTACTTAACTTTATCATTTTTAATTCAAGTCCAGCATCAGCAGCTTCAAAATAAAATTCTGATCTTCACTCTCACATAATGCTTTCTGAGTGTCCCTTCCCACTTCTGACCAGTACATAACTATTGCACCAGCTGTCTAAACCTAGAAGTAAAGTTTGTTGTTTTGTCTGTTAAGATACTTCAAATGAACAAAGGACTGATGTTTTCTTAATGTTTAAATATATGTTGTCCTGAACCCATCCCAGTGATCTAGCTAAATTTCTCGGTAAAACAGTAGTTATACAAGTAATTGATGCAGCTTTGCAGAGGAAAAAATACTGCATTGTCTACAGGAAAAAAAAAAAAAAAGAAAAAGAAAAAAGTTTGGGCAGCTCTGAAAAATAAAAGGAAAATGGAAATGGTTCAGACTCCACCATCTCAAGTATCCCTTCGTTGATACTGAGACTCTATCTGACTGACATCTGTCAGGCAGGTGGTTCCACCTTCCCTAATATTTTGTCCCTACTCTGTGCATAAAAATCTTTCCTGTCCGGGCTTTACTGAAAAAAACAGTTACCCCATCAAATCAAAATCTTTAGGTCATTTTCTACATATTAGCCAGGTTGTAGTCATTAAATTTCTTATTTTAAAAAACAAGTTTATTAGGGATATTTGAGCCCTTGTTATTGTATTATCCACCAATTGTGCCTGTACTAGTTCCTTAGTTTCTAATTGGAGCGATAACATAAATAATGGCTTCTGTGGATTTCTGTAGGTGTTCTCTTTTTTTTATACAGAAGTTATATTACATTTCTGTCTGTAAAATTCTTGCTTGAACAAAATTTAATTTCATTATTCCACACAATGCTTTAACTCTGTGCTCCAGTTTCAAGTGCTAGTTCTCCACTCCATTGGTTCTTCCCTAGTTACTGATACTTTAACAATCATTGGATGTTTTAAATTGATGACTGGAGTACAGAAATTAGACCACACATTTCTTGATGCAATTTAAATTTTCAAATTTTCAATTTTCAATTCTATTTAAAAGAAAAGAATGGGAAATTAATCAGTTACTGATTTAAAACCTGCCAAATATTTAAGACACATCTGCATGTCATGCTCAAGGCAGGCTGGACAACCTGTTGCAAAAGGAGGTGCAGCTGCCTAAAAACTGGTGCAGCTCATTTTGCTCTGGCCTCACCCCCCTTCGCACACCTGCATACTGCAGATACTGTAGTCTGTTCCTCACAGTTTGAGTGACTCCTCACCGACGGTTCTTCAGACCAATTTTGATTCCCAAATATTACAGGGACACTTCCGACCTCTCTCCTCCATTTGCCCAGAACTATCCTCAGATCACATTTGATTGAAAATTAGGCTAGAATTCAAAGAGAACAATCCACGCTGGATGTGCTGCAGAGTGTGGTACCCGCACTTCAGAGATGGTAGAGTCAAAAGTGAGCACAGAACCCTGCAAATGTCCCAGGTGCTGCCCTGGCTCCTTTCACTGTCTGCTCATCATCCTGACAGTGATGTAGATCGTGACTGAAAGCCTCGCATGTAACCTCTCAGACCAGGCTTGTGTCTCCGCTGGAGCAGTGGGAAGCAGGGAAAAGACCTGTTTATTGCCTGGATGGGTGCCAGGACTACTTTGGGTGCTCCCAGCTCCTTGACCAGTGGGAAGGCACTCTGTGAGGTCTCCATCCCTCCTCCTGCACAGCTGCAATGTCCCCATGCCCAGGATAATGCTATTTGACAGACCTCATCCTGTTGCTCAGCCCTCCTGCTCACTGCCAGCTTCAGCCAAGGGAATGAATGGGATAAATGAACAGGTCAGGGAGCAGCTCAGGAACAACAAGCTCTCTGGGGAGTGCCCAGAGTTTGTGGGAAGCCCTTGGCTGGCTAGAAAAAACACAGAGGGAGAGACTATTTCTCAGGTCTGCAATTACTCTCAGGAGGTGCTGAAATTAGATGATGAATGTTAATGCTTGGACTACCTGGGAAATGGCAACCTCTCGGTGTAAATGCGGATCTATTAAAGGGGGAAGTCACCCTTCAGGGACTGCAGAAAGGGAGGCAGGGGAGAAGAAAGGGAGCTGAACTTTCAAAGCGGGAGGTTGAGCTATGGCCTGTATTTTCTTCTCTACCCACACTGCAGTGCTTATTTGCTGCTGGGGCTTATTAATTTTTCACTTATGCCACGCTAAAAATAGTTAATTATTGAAAATGCATATCCGTCTGATGGTGAAAGGCTGTCTCTTCCAAACAGGTGACTGGTTCAGATAACCCCAGAAGGCACTTCTGGGTCTTCTAGACCCTTGATCAAAATTTCTTTTTTAATTTGAAAAGAACAGAGGTGATTAAAACTGAAAATGATGGCGAGTCTAATGAAAGCTTCCTCTCTCCTTCCCCAAGAGCTGGTGTAACAGGCTGAGCTTGCTTGCTTTCTTTCTTTCTTTCTTTCTTTCTTTCTTTCTTTCTTTCTTTCTTTCTTTCTTTCTTTCTTTC
>VZRU01017899.1:151863-167554 GCA_013398155.1 Pedionomus torquatus | reverse complement strand
TTCCTTCCTTCCTTCCTTCCTTCCTTCCTTCCTTCCTTCCTTCCTTCCTTCCTTCTTTCCTTCTTTCTTTCCTTCTTTCTTTCCCCAAAATGAATATTTTCTGTGTACATCATGCTGAACCTTTGATTTTTTAAAAAAAAAAAATCAGATGCAGAGATTTTCCTGTAACAATAGAGTGAACGTGTGTGGATAATATTACTCACAGCCCTGCTGAGAGTTCAAAGGCTGGAATGTCCAGACTAAATATACAGCAGAAAGATCAGTTCTTTAACGTTTCAATTAGACAGAAACATGAAACAACAGGCTAGTGACTTCAGCTTCTCAAAATTAAACAGTTTGACGCTGCACAGAACACACATCAAAATTCATTATGCCTTCACAGCTTAAATCTCCTTCTGCTGAAATAGTGGTGGGAGTCAT
Organism: Pedionomus torquatus; assembly: GCA_013398155.1. NCBI lineage: Eukaryota > Metazoa > Chordata > Aves > Charadriiformes > Pedionomidae > Pedionomus > Pedionomus torquatus. The sequence goes on along the minus strand of VZRU01017899.1, from coordinate 167,134 downwards.
TCTTCAAACACAGAGTTGCTTTATAAATGTAGTGGGTCCTATCCTTACCTGGAGGAAGGGGTTATCTTTTGCTTGACAAAATCAAGCTGTGGGATCAGCAGAAAGGAAGCACAGTCTGCATGTTCTTACCCTTGGCCCTGCTCCATATTGCTATGATCCGTGTGATACCTGCTGACTCTGCTGCAGGATGGGTATGGCCACATCTGGTCACAGCTGGGCAGTGGATGCCCTGGTGTGGGGAGCAGGGTGTGTTTATACCAGCCCAGCTTGCTCCCATCCCTTCCTACCCTCCCCTTCCCACCTTGGTTCACACCTGAGTCCATGGAAACCAGGAAACAAGGTGGGAGACTTCCTCTGGGCCTTCAACAATACTTTTCTTTGAGAAAGAAATCCAGTACTAGAGGCTGACCTGCTGGAGAGCAGCTCTGTGGAAGAAGACCTGGGAGTCTTGATAGACAACAGGATGACCGTGAGCTAGCAATATGCCCTTGTGGCCAAGAAGGCCAATGACATCAGAGAGTGTGAAGAGGTCAAGGGAGGTTATCCTTCACCTCTACCCTGCCCTGGTGAGGCTTTATCTGGAGTACTGTGTCCAGTTCTGGGCTCCCTCGTTCAAGAAGAACAGGGAACTGCTGGAGAGGGTACAACAAAGGACTGCAAAGGTGATTAGGGGACTAGAACATCTCTCTTATGAGGAAAGGCTGAGGGACTTGGTTCTTTTTAGTCTGGAGAACAGAAAAATGAGGGGGAATCTTGTAAGTGCTTATAAATACTTACAAGGGGGGGTGTCAAGAGGATGGGACCAGTCTTTTTCAGTGGTTCCCAGTGACCAGACAAGAGTTAATGGGCACAGACATGAACGTAAGAACTTCCATATAAATGTGAGGAGGGACTTCTTTACTTTGAGGGTGGCAGAGCCCTGGAAGAGGATGCCCAGAGAGGTGGTGGAGTCTGTGTCTCTGGAGACATTCAAAACCTGCCTGGATGCCTGTGCAACCTGTTCTAGGTGGACCTGCTCTGGTAGGGGGATTGGACAATACGATCTCCAGAGGTCCCTTCCAACCCCTATCACCCTATGATTCTGTTATTCTGTGAATCAAGTGGGTGGAAGAAAAGGGTTTTACTCAGTTCTTACTGCAATGCTTTTCCTACAACAAGTCTCTGCCCAAGCAGCACCAGGAATACAAGCCCCATGGACAATGTGCAGGATTTGACGTTCTGTGCAAAGGAATCCCTCACCTTTCTCCAATTACAGGATTGTCAGCTCACACGTCCTTAGCTGCCACCTCTGCTTTTACCATAGTGTCATAGCATGGTATCACCATACTAATAAGAAAAAAGCTTAAGGTGTTTGTCTAAAGAATCATAGGGAAATCTCCTACTATCTCCAACTCCACAACATAACGGGCTGTGTTACTAATTAAATGTCCAGCGTGTGTGTCTCAAGAGTAATTGGCATTAAAGTTTCTGCACTGTGTCAGATCAGTTTCACATACTCTTCTGACATGTTTGCAGTGGCAAGTGAAACATTAGAGCTCCCTGAGAAAATATTTCTGTTATAAGGTATACACACAAACATACACTGTCTGAGCATTGCTTTCATGCTGGAAACAGCATCATGGAGTTTGTAAGAATAGTGATGGAAAGCGAATATGTCTTTGCTTTTAAAGCAAGGTGCCTAGAAATGACTCAGTTATCTCAGGAGTACAAGTTATCAGTTACTACAATTATTATTTTATGAGCCCTACTTACGGACTCGCAATCTTTGTCCCCATGAATTTCCAAACTCAGCATAAATCAGGGGATGACAAAGAGCTACAGACAGAAGGGAACTAAAAGGGGGGGAAAGACAACACTAGCCATCTTAATAAGCCAGAGTTTAGCTTTCTGTAAGTCCTGAGGATATTTTGTAGCCATCACAAAAAGGGCTTTTGAGGATGGACATGAGGAAGAGCAAAGAGAAGACACTGAGATGTGTTAAGGGAGTTCCTTCCCTATTGCAAGGAACAGCAAGTGAGAAAGTAGAAAGATATTTGCTTCAAAATTTAAATGTTTTAACAACCAGACAATAGAAGCTGACAAATGTCATCTCCTTTCTTTATGCAGATCATTCATTAATCCATCCCAGTTCTTGAAGGTACATTGGTCATTTATCATCTAGAGAAACCATATCCAGCTTGCACAGATGGTTCACACATTACTGTAGCCATTCTGTATTTTTCAGAGTCTGTACCTTGTAATTCCAGCTTCACAGTATTATTTTGAATCCCAAACATGTTGAATGAGAGAATTTTCAAATGACAAATGGCAACAAAAAATGTCAAACAACTCTTGCTCTCATGGGACTATGGATATTCAGTTTTGCCAAACCTTCATTTTCTCTTTTCAGTAGCCTCCCAATAATACTGAAGCAAATTTGAAGATATGGTCATAGAACTCCACAAGGGTTTAAGTCAAGCTTTTAGACAAGTTATCTCATTTAAAGCTTCCTGGTATTCACCAGAGCTGAGAAATGGGCAGCCATGCAACTTCATGTGGAAAACAGTGCTCACCCTGGCCACTAGTCCTGCTATGGATCTCATTACTAGAGGATATCAGACTGATGATCCTCAATGTCCTCCAATGTAGTGTTAACCCATTACTTCATATGAGCCTGTTCCCAAAGAACACTACTGCTTCACACACCCCAAAAGAAAAAACAAACAAACAAAACCATAAAAAAACCCCAAGCAAACATAAAGACTTTGAGGAAGTAAGACAAGATTAGAAAGGAAAAGGAGGGTTTTGTTAATGATTCCCAAATGATAGCCACTCTGACTAGCCAAGTGTATTTCTTCTTCACCTATTGTATATCATTCCAGCCTGCTGGAGAGACTAAACAAACAGGGTAGGGGTAGGAAGGCTTAATTCCCCCATGCAGACACCAAAACATGGACAATTATTCACAGCATCATGTCAGCACCCCAATTCTCTTTCCTCTTCAGGAGGACCAAGCGATACTACCACTGGCTTAACTACTCTACCAGGTACTATTGAGGTGAATTGGTTTTCCAGTCATGCAAATCACCAACAACAATGTTTTATCACGGCGTTCTCCCCACTCCCCAAATTCTGTGCTCTGTCAGACGACTGCCTCCTAAACCTCTCACCTCTTTCTGCTACAAGCATAGCTACAGCAAACTACAGGTCACTCATCCTACTAGCGTGGTGAAATAAAAAGTTGAGTTCAGCTTGCTATAATGTTCCTACAGAAAGTAACAACTGTTGAAGCAAAAATGGAACCAGAGCTAATTCAGCATTTAGAAGTAACTGCACTTCAGCTTCACACTCTCACATATTTCACTGTCTCTTGTCATCCGTATCAGACAGATACCTAACTATATTTGCCAGAGTACTCTTATGTGGTACATAGCCCATGCTATAGTCAAAGCCATCTGCTCAGACATATTCTCCTGAAGAACTGAGATTGGAGAATGAGAAAAGGCAACTAAAAGCACTTCTGTGAGCAAAATTTTCTTTTTAACCTGACCCCCCATAAAAATTCTGAGACAAGGATGGAGGGGTAAGGTATTATCTTAGATTTCCTGCTTTAAAAGAAGCCAAGTTCACATCCCACCATACCAAGCTAAGAGGACCTACTACGATCATCCACAGCAACTTGTCGACTAATAGTGCTCACTCCATTGCATGTTGGCTTTGCTTGGACTATGCGCATAAGCAAAAGCTTGAAGCATCCACTTCCCAGGATAATTTTAGCTAGCACTGGCAATCAAGAAGTGGACTGCAGTTTTCAAATCTAGATCTTCTTGGGGAAAAACTAAGGGACTGTGCAAGGACAAATGTGATGTCCCGGAATTTGGATCTAATCTCCTCAGATGTCCCTTTACAACCTAGGGAGACACATTAATGTGAACAAATGTGATCAGTCTGGCAGCACTCTCATGCAAGCAGAAATGATAGTTTCACAGGAATAATTAATAGCCCTTTTCTGCCACTGGGCTAAACAAGGAGAAAGGAAAAAGAACAGAGTGAGATCAAAAGAAGATGCAAAACAGATGAAGACGATGCAAACATGAGTTTGATAATGACAGATTTCCGTAAGGACCTACACTGAAGAAAAGACAGAGAGCAGCTAAACAAAGAGGTTATCATTAATTTGTCTAAATGGGATTTTGATTGACCAAGAAGGAAAATGGAGGGGGAAAGACAACAACAACCACCGGACAAGTACCTAGAAATTCCAAACCAAAAGGCTTTCGTAGATGTCCAGCTTGAGAGACAAGCAAAAGGCAAAAGAAGAGAGAAACAGAAGATACTACTGAGCAATTCCTTCAGTTAGCCATCTGCTGTCAGCAGTCTAACAAAGAACTGACTTGCTCAGCGCGGAGATGGGTGTGAAATCCATTAGATAAAGTTTCTGTATGTACATGCCCTTCTCTCCCCCTAATAATCAGCTCTTCTAAAATATATCAATGAGGTCCATTCTCCAACTTCAACAGAGAGATTCCCATTATTTCTACAGCATCCTACTGCTCCAACAGTGCCAGACTGGTAAGTGTGCAGTTTCCCAGAGAGCAGAAAGGGTCAGTGCCTCAGGCTGAGCTAAGGTACAGCAATCTTCAAAGGCTCTGTGCCAATTCTAACAGCCAGGTTATAAACTTCTGAAAAATATGAGTTTGTAATGAAAATACTAACACACCAAATCCTGTAATATTCACATTTACTGTATGAAGCTTTATATTATCCCATAAAAATAAATAAAACACACCAGCTATCATATAACCATAGGGATTTCTCCTTGTTTTTTTTTTCTCAGATCACTGTTTTGTATACAGAGGAAAGAGGTGATTTTTGTTTTATCTTACAGTTTAATGTTTTGCTCTTCTCTTTTTGAACAGACTTCTGCTGTGATGTCTGTAATCCAGCTCTCAGGCTACAGAGTTTCTTCTGATATACTGTGATCAAGTCGCAGCTGGTTGGTCTAGTTTCTTCACATATATCTCTTTAGATAAAGACTTTGCAGGAGGGAGAAGATAGAAGTGGAGTTGCCACAAGCCTTGGATTTGGCTAGTTTATCTTGCACCCTACTCCACTTTGCTGAAGGACATTAATTGTCCTCAGGTCTCTGTGGCCTGTGCATTTTTTTCCATTTTTCTCCCTCTATTACCCTCCCACCAGCAGAAATCATAACTGTGCGAGCAGCGACTGCCAAAAGGCAGCAATTCATAATCAGCAGAGTGATTACAAAGGAGCCAGCAGCAATGCTGAAGTTTACAGCACTTCTTGTGCACAAAACTACATGGTAAAAATATTTGCAGCAGAGAGTAAACAGGCTTAATGGGCTCCAGTTTAATTTCTTTTTTTTATAATCCTGTAGTAAGAGTATATAGTGCTTGGGAAAAGGGCTACATTGAGAGCACAGAAGTGCATAGTGCATATGGAGCAGACTTCAGAAACTGCCCGATCTCTGTCCCCAAGTCGCATTGGGCACAGCATGACCCCCACCCCTGGGAATGCCCTGCCACACCAGCTACCCAGGGTACAACACCACATTTACATTATTGAAAAAGCAATAGGAGCGATACAAGGCCACTGAAAAGTTTTAGTGATTTTCCTACCCTTCTTTTAAACAGACTGCATTTCCAGATTCCAGGCACAGAGGATGTTCCCCGTCTGGAGCTTCACATATGCAAGAGTCAATGTGTTTTTCTCTTATTCACTCTGCGCTTCCTGGGAGCAGCTACACTGGCTCCAGTGCAGACCAGCTACTGGGAGGAGTAACAGTTTACAGAAGGCTAAAACCTTTGAATGATCTGACATGCTTAGGGGGAAAAAGTCATCTTCTCCTTCATATCCTTTGCCCAGTCCAGGCTTTACTCTGTATATATCAGGATCTGGAGGAAATTTGTTGGCATTAACAAGTCTTTTACTCAGCAGCAGAGAACTACAGAGAAGATACATCACTATTCATCACTGATTTTAGTATGTGCACCCTTGCTCACTCTTCTTCCAGCTGCAAAAATGGGGCATACGAAACAAAGAGGAAAAAGAAATCCAAAAGACCCATCCATTTATAAAGGAGTAGAAAAAAGAGGTATCAAAGGGAAAAAAAAACACACATCCTACTCTCTGGGAGACAGACTTTTCACACTTTTCAACTTTTCACATCTGGAAAAATATTTATTTGTCAAACAGACAGGCTGCAAGGGATTCCCTGTCTTTTTTGCTACTAGGGTTAAAAGACTGCAAAACCTCTCTTTTTTAAACAAAGGTCTTTACCACAGTCTAGGTATGCCTTCCTAGGACATCAAGACATTTATACTTTTAATCTCGTGTGATAGTCATGGAGCTGCTTAACTCTAAATACTGTCTGAGACTGTGAGTTGAATTCATTATGACCTCAGTAACTGCTCTGGGCTGTCCTCACATCCTAGCCAAGGGGTGTCAGAGTTCCTGAGGTCATGGAACAGTCCAGTCCTGGTCTAATTTTCCCTAGAGCAGTGTGGAGAGATTGGGCAACCCTTTCATCAAGGCTTGTAAATAAAGAAGCCTTCAAAATTGGTTTTTGCATTTAGCACTTAGGAAAAAAGGCCTTGTCCTTGGAAGGCAGCTGGAATAGTGGATGGTCTGCCTCAATTTCCCCGGGAGCAGATGGAAGAAGCAAGCAAGCCCTCCATCTGAAAAGGATAAGGATCCAGGCACATATTCAGCTTCGTGAACTAGAAAGGAGGCTTGATATGCTCTTACATCCTTCATTACAAATAGTTCTCATTGCTGGGAACAAAATGCCAGAATGACCACTTCAGAAAAGCTGAACCACTGGAAGAGCACCTAGAGCCCACAGTGGCTGTCACTCCTGTGGAAAGTCCTGGGAAGAAGTCACAGGCTGAATTGCCTACCCTAAATGTCCCATGGGCTTTAGTTTTGCAACAAGAAACAGAGTCAGTGTATGACATCCCCTGTCACACCAACAAGAGCTGGGCATTAGATACAACAGGGAATAACTTCACCCTCAGTCTTCAACGACTTTGAAGGAAAATAACTCCACAGGATAAAAAAGGCTTGGAAAAACTGGTCAAAGTGTCAACCATGTGAGGATTCAATGAAAAAAAGAACTTTCTGAAGCAATGAAAAAGCCATCAGAAGCACTTTGCCTCTCTCTCTGTGGTAGATATGGCATAAGTATACTGTATGGCTACTGCAAGAGATAAATGTCTCCAGTTTTCAATGTTTTTAGGTTAATATATATTTGCAACGTGAATGGCAATGTGAACAAGTGTTGACAAAGAGCTTTGATTTTATTTTAGACTCCAACTATCATTAAGCTGAGATATCTATGTATACAGATGTGGAAGGTATCTGCAAGATCTGATCAACCACTGTGGTTTGCAGAAATGTTTTTACCAGTTTCACATTGCTTTAGTTTCACATACACAAACTGTTACTTCCTAATAAGAAAAAGCATGAGGACTCATTTTTTTATTGTTGACCACTACAGACCATCTTCAAAAGGTGAGCCTGGTGTTATTCAGAAACTCAGTCTGACCCATGTAGATGTCAAATGACTCATAAAGTGAACTTCATGACTGACATTAGGGTGAAAAGCACTGGATAGTTTGTGAGGCATTGACAATAACTCTGATGGTGCATAAGCTTGATGTCATCCTGTGTTGTTCCTGTGAATGGCTCACAGCTTCCAGCAGCTGCCTAAAGGAGAAATGGCCTGTGTTTTCATTTCACTTGCTAGAGGAAAGAGCCCTGCAGAGAAATGAAGGAAATGCTAAGATAAAAAAAACCACACAAAACAACCAAACCTCCCAAAATTTAGATTCCTTATGAATTTGTAATCAACATTGCAGAAGAACAATTCTGCCACCTGTTCAAAATCTTCTCAAACTGCATTGTCCGATCTCAATCTAAATGCACTTCTTCTTGTAAAGATTTAAAGCAGACAACGTGGTAAAGCTAAGTACTGAGCAGACAGACACAGCAGCACCAGAACAACATGACTCAGAATCATCCCTCTAAGTAAGGTTTTAAACAACAATTTTCTGACATTCTGTAATAAAGACCTGCAAAATGAAGAGGACCAGCAAGTCAGATAAAGAATTTTATTTTAGAGGGATCCCCTGAGAATAGTTTAAAGACCTAAATGAAGGAATTCCAGAACATTGTAATTTGTGATGTGTATAACAACCTCTATCAGTCACGGCTGAGGGTGATAAGAAGTTGATTAAAGAATGCCCACTTTCAAGCCATTGTAGTGGGCAATTAATTCAATCTCATCCAGGTTTATTTCTTCAATTCACAACTTTAGCCATTGGTGAAATTAATAGAGAAAGGTAGGAGCTGCTGATTTGGGGCAGGAGGGGGGAAAAATTGCTCCATTTGAAAATTTCTGTATTCTTTCACCTAATACCTAAAATAGCAGTCACTACTTTTCTACTGAATGAAGGAAGGGATAGTAGGAATGTCCTATCCTGCAGCACCCCATTTCTGGCCACATATAAATCTTTCAATCCACTGCCTAGACCATAATGGGACAGAGGGAATAGAATCAAGGTAGGAATTGCAATAAAATGTCAGCATTTTTTAAAGTGTCTGCACTTATGAGAACAAAAAAGTCTTGGATTTCAAAGTTGCTATTGCAGGCTTTTTAAACTGCACGCAATAATATTGAGAAACTATCGTGTTGAAGATGTTCTGCAAATTTTTTAGGGAAGATTTTATACAGCAATTGACAGATATTATTATATGTATGTGTGTTTGTGTTCTGTCAAAAATTCCCATGCAGTGGTATTACGTTACGAGAACTCATAAGAATGTGGTAGAATGGTGGACACTCATCCGTCACCTCCCAGTGGACTACTCAGAAGTCCATTTATTTATGACAAGGTAAAATAATTTTGCTGTTTTCCAGCCAGTAGAAAAAAAAAAAAAAACAAACCCAAAAACAAACATGCTACACAGTACACATATTTGTAGACTTACATTTTAAAAAATGACAAATTAGATGTTCAGTGTGAGAAACTTTTATAAGCTACTTCATCTTTCACCCAGAGTTTGAAGTCTAGTCTCTTCTTAAAATCAGACCATTTCTGAAGTTTTTGGAGGGGACCCAAATCAGATCTCTTTCATTGTGTAGGACTCAAAATCCAAAGAATTGAGGAGAGTTTAATCCTATTCTTTCATCCTTGAGAGTTGGACTAGATGATCTCTAGAGATGCCTTCCAGCTCTGACAATTCCATGATTCCGTGTTCCTTCTTCAGCACCACGTTATTCTTAAAGATAAATGGAAAAAATAAACTAATTTACACTGAACTGCACTATTATTATTACTAAGTTTAGGTAGGAACACATAAAAACTGCAGAAGACTCTGCAAAAGCTGCAAAGTTTGTATCCACTCAGAAAAAAAAAAAAAAAAAAAAAAAAAAAAAAAAAAAAAACNAAAAAAAAAAAAAAAGAAAGAAAAAAAAGCTAAATCTATCATGATAATGACTTATAATCATTTTTCTTCATCAGCAAATCTATTACCATACTCACTATTTGCCTTTTGGCTCAGGTAATTTTCTTTTAATTTCCTAAAAACAATAATCTTTCCAAACTTCTTATTTGTTCTGGCAATTAACTTCAGCCTATTTATCTTCTTCAAATTTATATACCTAAGGTAAAAAGACCTTTAAGAGGCAGATTTTGTTTTCCAGGGTCTTTTGGAGGTTACAGCAGTAAATTACACATTCTAAACTAAGATGCAGAGAAGAAAGTAACAGAACTTGGAAAGTGGCACATTTGAAAATATTTTCAGCTAAGGACATAATAAAAATTAATAATGAAAAAGGCACAAGATGTTGTCATGCTTCCTCAAGGCTGGTTTTCTGATTTCAGAAGCAGCCAATATTGAATGCTCTGGAGAGCAGGGCAATTCATCTATTTCTACAATACTTTGCTAGAAAGCAAATGTTGGCCTGACCCCAGCTGGTGATTAGGTTATACTGAGGAGTTTGAGGATTGATAGCCCTTGTCATCTTAAATTAGCACTAAATGTAGTTGAGGATGTTATTCCTATTTGGGTAAATACTGCATTCTTCTTGCAAATCATCTATATTAAGGTATTTGTCTCATAAAATAGATTGAGGTCTACTATTAAACTGTGTGCAGTATAAAAAATAGCGCATGTAATTCATTTTTACAAGTGTTGCCTCTAACTTTCATCAGTAAGAGCTCTTGACAGGCCATTCAAGATTTTTCAAGCTGCTATCAATTCCTATCTTTTTCTTTCTTCCCCTTTCCATACTAAATAGACAAGGCTTCTGAACTAACACCAGAAAATGACAAAAAGCATTCATCTGGTTTGTGTTTGGAGTCTGTAACATCCTTCACGGAGTTTTCTTTTCTGTTGGAAGATTTACTGCTCTTTTACATTTCTCCAAAATAAATTATGCCAAATATAATATACACATAGATATTTCTCCAAGAATATATCAATCCATCTAATGTTACTTGTGAATGCTAAACACTTTGGAATAGCTTCTTCACAGGGTGTGCAGGGGCGGTGATGAGATTGTTAGCATTTTCCAGCCATCAGCCTTGTTTTATTGAAGTTTCAACTTCTTTGAATGACTGTGGAGAACCATATTCTTCTTCATCAGCTTGGCCATATCCTCACACCATGCTAAGGCATTAGGAAAGAAAGCCTTTGCCCAGTTGTGCTAAGCATGAAAATCCCGAAGCAGGGAATGAGATAATTCTTTGCAACCATCAGAGACTTCTTGGCTGCATTTTCTGTGACTGGATAGTCCCCAGCTCACTAACATTACTTTACATGTTACACTAACATTTAATTTTTACTCTAATGCAATCCTGGAGAAAATGCTTAATTTTAAGCACAAGAGTAATTCCATTGACTTCAGCAGAGCTTTATATGCTTAGAAAAAAGTATGTATAGAAACAGTTTATCATATTTTGGCAATAATAGGCAGTCACTGAGGCATTAGATGATGTAGATTAAATACATAAGCCACTGATCTTCCACCAACTTCCCTCTCTTGCAGACAATTTAAAATTTTGTGGCTGGTGCACAGGAGATGGGAAAATACAATAAGGAAAATGTCACACATCTCCTCAGAATTGCTAAATATCTTCAGCTAGCTTTTCTTATTATATTTGCCCCTTCAGAAACATGAGGCCTACTAATTAAGCAAGGACTGGAGACTTGTCAAGATTATGAGAGCACTGCTATGACATAACCATAATTCTTGATGACATTTCACTTTCCCCATCCACAAAAATCTATCACACTTTCTGAGATGTGACCTTCATCTTGTTAAATGAATACTATTGCAAAGAGCTCATTTGACCTCTTACCTGCCCTCCCCTCTCCACCCTCCGCCTGGCCTCAGTGTGTCTGTCAAGATTGCTTGCTTCATACTAATTAGCTTGATTTCTTTGGCTATTTTTACTTAGCGCACTGCATTTGTTTTTGTCTCTCTTTCCACTTTGCATGTAGCTCTTTGAACCACGCAGTTTCTCATTTCTGCCTGTCCAAGTTGCCCATCAGATTGTTCTCCCTTTTTTTTTTTTATTTTTATTTCAACCTCAGTGTGAAACTCCTTATTTAGCCATATGTTTGTCTTTCCTCAGTACACTCCTTGCTAGCAGAGGAGCAGTTCACACCATTTTCTTTCTCTAGTCTTTAGTTCTTTGGGTTTTCTTCTCCCTTAGTCCCACTCCTCAGCCCATTTGATTTTTATGAGTGTGCAGCTCATCCTCTGGAGAAACGTAGGTCTGACTCCAGCATCTTTTTGTTCTCCTTCTCCTCATTTAACATTCATTTTTGCTGCAATCTCAGACCTAATGAGATGGTGATCAATGCTTCCCAAGTTGCCCCCTGCCTACTCGTCTTCAATCATACCTTGGCTGTATAATCTGCTTTGCTCTTCTTTCTGTCAATTGGTAAATGTATATAGTTAGTGTTAAAAGCAATCTGGAGCCACAAAACAAAACTTTATTTCCCTCTCCACTTAATAAAGTGGAAACTACCTTGCTAATTACAGAACTTCCTTTTCATCCTTTCTCATGTGAATGCTGTGATTTGTGTGTTTATTTTTTTGTGGAGTCACTTTAGAATCCAGCTCTTTCTATTTTGGAAACTCAGTACATTCCAGCTTTCAGCCTACTCATGGAAAAAGCAAAGCAAGTATGACAAAATACCCTTTCACACACAATTATCTACCAGGCAATCAGTATCCCATAATATTATCTCACAAAATAACCAGCTCTCAGGCAACATTAGCTTATCCCTGCAATGTTTGTATGTATGTCTTTCTTTTACAAGATACCTTGGATTTCACAGGTGGTGGGGTGGGGGGCACCTTGGGATGCTGTGGTTGGTTACCATTGTAATTAACCAAATTTAATCAGTGCTTGAATAAAGGACTGGAGCAGACATGAGAGCGCTCTCAAGTGAAAACATCGAGGCTCCTCTCTGCCACTTGAAAACCCAAGGCTAGAGCTCCTCAAGCTCTCCTGATTTACAGCAGCACAGGGTTCCTCTCTGCTTTGCCTGTGTTCAACAGAAGGATCTTCCCCTGACTTGTTGACTGTGATGATAAACTGTCTTCCTTCAAAAGCAACTAAGGTGAAAATTACCTCCACACCTTTGGCTCAGCCAAAGGCTCCTCTTTAACTTCCAGAAGAGAAAACTTGGGATTTCTTTAACCCAGTCACAAACAAATGAATTTTGTCCTAAGGACTGACAGCAAAAAAGATGAGTCTCATGTCTCAAAAGATTTTGAGGTTTTGATTTTTTTTTAAAGCTTACTGTCTCTGCTCCGTCATGTGCTTTTTCTTTATATGTTATTTGTCTTAGACTGGTAGCTCTTTCTGACAGCTTGTGTGTTATATTTGAATGTGTTTTCCACACTGTACAAGCTATGACAACACAAATCATCCAGACAGATTACAAGGGAACAGAACAGTTCATCCTCTTTATGCCACAAAGCAGGGGCAAAGGGGCTGAGACCAAGGTGGGGCTGCTGGAATTCCGCTCCAGGGTCTCCCCTGCCCAACCTGGAGCACTTGGGGTACTGGGGAAGAACTGGCATTTCACTTCCAAGACTTCAGGGGCTTTGGGGATCCACACAAGAGATGAAACCAATTTATGATCAGACTTCCGCACATCTGTGCCATTATGGAAAGGTAATAAATATCGAGGAAGGAAAGGATATCACACACTCGATTTGAGGAAAACTGAAAGTCCTATGCCACAGGCCAAATATAGAACTCCATTAACCATTGTGAAGCACTGTTGATGAGGAGAGTAAAAGAACAGCCCAGGAGGAAATTAATAATTCTGTATTAAGTGCAGTGCTTGGATGGTGTTTGGTAAATAAAGCCTGGGGTCACACATTGACTGATGGGGAAAAACAAAATATTGAATAACTACCACTTCAGCAAACACCATCCATCCTGTGCAGAGAAAAAAAGTCTTTTGCCTATACATTGAAGAGAATATTATCACTTGATCAAAATTACATCAGAACATTATGCACACAAAGAGGCCAAATAAATTTCCACAGCAGCGTCAGTTCTTCTGTTCCCTAATTTCAGGGGTCTTCATAGTTTTCTCTGAATGTAGTTCTTTAATATATTTTCTTGTGTAGATAGTACCTTCTTTGTTTTGGTTGGGTGGTTTTTTACCAAGAAAGCAAAAAACCAAGTGGCTTACATGCACCTACATCTTCATCAACATTATGCAAGTTTGCTTACATTTCTAAAACTTCCAGTTACAGCAAGGCTTGTAGGCTAACCATAATATATTGCAGGAGGAAAAGACTTGTATCTTTGTGCTGAAGCATGGAGAAAGGCTCTCTCTAGGCCTCTAATGACTTAGAAGTGTCTGAGTCAACATCCCCTTTCTCCATTTTCATGCTGGTCCAGCCCTGCTTGCCGAGGAGTGTAGTTAGGGTCCATCTCCTTCCCTTCAGCAGAGACTGTGTCCTGGTGCTCCTGCAGCAGCCCAAGATTCCACTGCTTCTGCTCCTGGGGTGATGGCAAGGGCATGGCCCTTCTCAGTGTTTATATTCAGTTTTCCAAACACCTCAAACCCTAGCCCATTTTGGAAGGGGTGAAGGGGAGCACAAGGCAAAGAAACAGTAACATTCCCTCTGCCTTGAACCTTATCTTGCCAGATTTCAAAAGTCTTTTGTACAAGCTAGACAGTCTAGGTCTTCTAAAGACAAAGAAAAAAGTGATGACAAAAAAGAGGCAGGAGATGCATGAAGAGTAGAAGGAAGAAGAAGAGAATTTATCACAGAAAACCTTCTGGAAAGGCACATGAATGGTGTTTCACTACCTAACCCACCATAATTTGCACTCAAGTCAACAAGACTGAGTGCTTAAAGTGGCCTTTACAAAGGCAAAATTGCACATAACAAATGACTTGTGACTGAAAATTAGAAAGACACACCATTAGTGGAGGAGCCTCTGAGGTGAGTGTGGGAAACAGATAAACAGGTGTCAGAGGTGAAAAGAGTTGGTGAAAGGAACGGAGGTGGTGCAGGGCTGGAGAGCTGGGAAAAGCAGGCAGACACCAAGCCATGAAAGTGATGACAGGAAACAGAAGTCTGTCCCAGAAGAGCTGCTGAGTGCAGGGGGTAACTCAAAATTGAAGCATTCCAGGGGCTGATTTTAGTATGTCACTACAGGAGCATACTTGGATTAATAAGATTATACAAGAAAAAATGTCATTCAACACAAAGATTGGAAACGACAATCAATATAAATCTGTGCATCCTCCTTCATAGAAGTGATCATAGAAGCTAATGAAATGCAGATAAGTGCATTAGGTTTGCCTCTTTTCGTGCACCCTCTTATGCTGTCATTTAAAACTCAAAATCAATCTGAGTTACCTTAAGTGGCAATACTGTGTCTTTAATACCTGATTCATTTGTTGTGAAATATAGTCAAAATAATAATTTGAAAGGGAAATTCGAAAATGTCAGATAGTAAATGCATATTTTACTTATTTTAATGTTTGTTGATTTGAGGCTTTGAGGGCAACATGGTAAATATTCGGTTTGGCTGGCACAAACTGTGCAGGAATCTAATAGAAAGCAATATTGTTGAAAATGGATATCAATTGAAAACAGAGAGCAGTGTCAACTATTCCCCACTGGGAGCAGACAACAATAAAACCAGTCAAGCATTACACAGTTGAGCCTGCCAAATGTCATTAGAGTGTAGAAAAAAGTAAAGGCACATACGAGGTC